>OY748307.1:17826820-18151788 GCA_963556515.1 Nudaria mundana | reverse complement strand
GTTGTCCGGAGATAACGGGAAGCCTTGAGCCGCTAGCTCAGCGCCGAACAATAGCTTCCTTGGCCGCATTCTACCGTATTTACCACGGCGCGTGTTCTGAAGAGCTCTTCAATCTGATCCCACCTTCTTCCTTCCGATCCCGAACAACGCGTGCCGGGCAGAGATGCCACTCCCACACAGTGGATAGAATGTTCGCGAGAACCGAGCGTTTTAAACGTTCGTTTCTCTGCCGAACGATAGTGGCCTGGAACGCCTTGTCTGTGCACGTGTTTCCTCCCACATATAATCCTGGGTTCTTTAAGTGGAGCGTGAAGAGGCACATCAGTAGGTCGTCAAGTTGAGGGCCACTCTCTATAGTATTGTATGCTGTGAGAGTGGCCCACAATCGCTAGACGTCGTCACGACTTACCACCAGGCGGGCGGCGACAATTTGGCGAACCCAATATAAAAAAAAAAAAAAATACCCGTTATAGTTTTAATGTAAAGTTCAGTACATGGACTATCATCATGTTTTTTTTCATGATTCAAAGAATCAATTTCATTTATTCAGTTTAGGCACATAAAGAGCACATATGAATGTCAAAATTTTACAATTATGTCAAGTAATATTAAAAAAATACTAAATTAAGTAAGTACATAAATAACCATTAGAAAATGATTTTTTGGCTGGTTCGGTAAGTTGGTTCTCCTGAGAAGAAACCAGCAAGAAACTCAGGTAGATTATCCAATTTTTTATTAAATATTGTTTTGCTTACATTGTTACAATTAGTTTATAGTGTATTATACGAGTGGCCAACAACAGAAGATTAGGGTGACCATGCATTTTTATCATTAAGATATTCGTCTACATTATAGTAGCCTTTCATCATCAAACATTTTTTAACTACTTTTTTAAACTTATTAAGAGGCATGTCAACCAAATCCTGAGGAATTTTATTTTAAATTTTTATACATTTGCCTACAAACGAATTACCAACTTTATGAAGTCTAATTTTTGTCATTACCAGTTTATTTTATTTCTTGTATTAAAATTATGGTTATCGGAATATTTTTGAAGAGATCTATGTTCTTCCGTACATATAAGATGTTGTCGTAAACATATTGAGAAGCAACTGTTAAAATATTAATTTCTTTAAATAGTTCTTTCAGCGAGTCACGGGGTCTGAGTCTATAGATTGCTCGTATAGCTCGTTTCTGTAATATGAATATTGTCTCAATATCGGCTAAGCCCCACGGCAGCAGACCATATGACATAACGCTATGACAGTAGCTAAAATAAACTAATCGTGCCGTTTTTTCGTCAGTCAGTGACCTTATCTTTCTAACCGCATAGGCAGCTGAGCTAAGTCTTCCTGCCAAGGCTGTGATATGAGGACCCCATTGTAGTTTTCTATCTAGAGTTATCCCAAGAAAAACTGTGTTATTGACTATTTGAACTAATTCATTATTCATAGTAATATGAGTATCCACCTGTCTAACATTGGGCATAGTAAATTTTACACATTTTGTTCTCTTCGCATTGAGCAGCAAGTTGTTATTTGTGAACCAATGCAATATTTCCGAAAGGGTATTATTTACATCTTCAAGTGCTACTTTTTGTCTATCACTTTTAAAAATTAATGGTGTATTATCAGCAAATAATACTACTTCACAAAGATTTTTAGTGAAATAAGGAAGATCGTTTACGTATATTAAGAATAAAAGGGGTCCTAATATCGAGCCCTGGGGTACTCCCATGACCAATGAGGCGCCAGAAGAGTCGGTGCCATTAATGTTTACTTTTTGTACTCTACCAGTGAGGTAAGACTCGAGTAAGCCAAGTGAGCTGTTCGAAACACCATAATAACCTAATTTCAGTAATAAAGTCTCATGATCAACACAATCAAAAGCTTTTGATAGACCACAAAATATACCAATGGCATCCTGCTTTTCCTCCCAAGCATCACATATATGTTTCACAAGTGCAACTCCTGCATCCGTTGTGTTCCTGTCTTTAGTGAAACCAAACTGTTTGTTATGAAGTAACTTATTGTCTGTAAAATGGGAAAGCAATTGCTTAAATATTATTTTTTCAAAAATTATACTGAGGGTTGGGAATATAGAAATAGGTCGAAACTTTGAAGGATCACTTTTGTCTCCTGCTTTAAATAAAGGAATGATTTTACTGTACTTCATAAGATTAGGAAACTGATTTTTAACTGTCAGGGTTATGGATCCAGGCGCTCCCATCGCCCAACATCGGTACAATGTTGGACGATACAACCTTCCGCATTGCCACTTGCCTTCGGCTGGGTACACCTTGTGTATCCCTGCATCATTGCACTCGTGGAGTAGCCGTCGATCATTTGGGACACCATGGCCTTTCTTGTAGCAGAAGCGCAGGTCGTATACCTCGGCACGCTATTCTAAACGACATAATTCGTAGGGCTCTTTCCACCGCAGGTCTTCCGGCCGTACGTGAACCAAATGGTTTAGCACGAAGCGATGGAAAGAGACCGGACGGTATGTCGTTGCTACCGTGGAAGATGGGAAGGCCTTTGGTGTGGGACGCTACATGCGTTGACACCTTAGCACCTTCACACCTTCCAAGCACATCCGGATGTGCCGGCGCTGCTGCTGCATCGGCTGACGGCCTTAAATGGCGTAAATATGCTAACCTAGCAGGTGATTACATATTTGAGCCGATTGGGGTTGAGACACTGGGGTCATGGGGTCCGAGTGTTCGCCGCCTTTATAGAGACATTGCTAAACGCCTAATCGATGCTTCTCAGGACCAGAAGGCTGGCTATTTTCTGGCCCAAAGAATAAGTATCGCCATCCAACGTGGCAACACAGCCAGCATTCTGGGAACCTTCCCAGTCGGCAATGACGCGGAGGATTTTTTAAACGATATTTTATAATGTAAATATTTTTAGTCTATAATTATGTTTATTTTGTATATTGTAATTCTTATTGTAAGTAAATATTAATTTTTCATCTATACATTTATTGAATATGAATGCAAGGTGAGGCGCTATAGCGGGCTAATCAATAGATTTTATTATATTAGTTGAAATGCCCCAAAGATCCTCGGTATTTTTTATACCTATTTAGTTGTTTAAAAGTTTTAAGTATAGTGACAGAGTCAATATACTGAAAATCAAAGTTAATTCTACATTTATCAACACTAGATTTAAGAAGAGAATTGGCTACGTTTTTTGACGAATTTAACTTATTTGTAATGGTGATTGGAACATTAGTGAAAAAAGATTCAAATGCATTGGCCACTTCAGAATCAGTTTTAATGTGTTTATCATCTATTTTTAACTCGAAGGATCGATCACGTGACTTTGCTTTACAAGTTTCTTTGTTAAAAACATTCCATATTGCCTTCGTTTTATTATCAGATTTTTCTATTGTAGCCCGTATATAATTAGATTTAGCTGTTGAACATACTTTTTTGAATAGTTTGGAGTACTTTTTAATCTGTTCAATTACTTGTGGCTCATTAGTAGATGCCTTTGTCTCGTATAATTCATATTTAGATTTTTCGAGCTAGCCGTTTAACTTTTAGAGTGAGGGAGGGGGGACACAAAATGGCTTTAAAGTTGAATATCTCGACTCTCTGAATCGCCCACTGAGGACCTTGGCCATCAAAACCATACGAGGTACCGCACGATCTCCGGAGAGGCTGCATGTCTCTTAGCCGAGACCCCTTCATGGAACCTGGAAGCAAGAGCCCTTGCGTCATTGTTTCAATGGCTCAAGGCGCTGGTGAGGGACCACAGGCCTAAGACTCGAGAAATCGAGGACCAGCAGTCCCAACTCCGCCAGGATCTCATGGAGACTTGGAGGGTGCGACTTGAGCAACCAAAGTGGGGAACCACCGTTATCGCGGTGGTGAGATCGATCATGGACGAGTGGCTGCAGAGGCGGCATGGTGACCTCACGTATCGTGCAACGCAGATCGTTACCGGGCATGGATGCTTCGGTAGCTGTCTGTTTCGCATCCATCGTGAGGTCACACCCTGGTGTCAACACTGTGTGTTTCCGGGACCTCGTAGTGGGTTTGGGCGTGGATATCCTCTCACGGGAAACCATGCTTCAAGCCATGGTCTCCAGCGCGAGTAGGTGGAACGCGGTCGTGTCCTTTTGCGAGCAAGTCATGTTCGCGAAGGAGGCGGCCGAGAGGGAGAGGGAGCGCACCCGCTGAGTTCTGCAGTCAGTGGCCAGGGTGCCGCAGACTCATCTGCGCCCAGGACCATCGACCTCAATGATCGGGGCCTGAGGACGGCGTCCTTACAGAAGCAGGCTAGGCCGACGCGGGATAAAACCCAACCCCAACGACGCGGGATTTTCATTACGACCAAAGCCTCGAAGAGGCCACACTGGTCATAGTCCGCAGGGCACCGCTGGAAATACCTTCTGGTGTCACCAGAGACGCCCGCAGCAACGGAAATGGGAGAGACCGCGGTCTTGAGGAATTAAAATAAAAGAATATCTCGCAGAAGGATTCTTCAATCAAAAAATTGTTCTTAAATGAAAAAATAGAAACTTCTCAAGGTTTTTGCTCTATCACACTGAGCAAGGCTATGGCTGTATCTATGGGCCGTGCCCGTAGAATAAGTTTATATAGGTACATGTGTAATTTGTCTATTTGTTGCCTGAAATAAACGTTTAAATAAAAAAAATAAAAGGTAGCTGATAAGTTGGAAGAATATAGGTACAGGCCTTTTTTGGGAACGGAAAAACTTAATCACGCATTACTACTACTTACTATCCCCAGGTTCCTAGCAGTAGACATGCAAATATACATATTGTCAGCGGCGCTGACGCTGGCACTGGTGCGGGTGCGGTCCCGCCGCCGCGCTCTGGCGCTCGCGGCTTCACTCGTGGCGGCCTCATCCGTGCTCAACGGGGTCCTCGCTTATATCTACAACTGGCAGTCTCTTATGTTCTTCGCTTATCCAAGGTAAATAATTACAGAACGAAACACTCTCAAGACTCTGTGGAGGTTACTGTTTGCTGATAAATTAATTTTTTCTTCGGTTCGAACAATACAACACCTGATGTCTCAAGTTTTCCTTGAAACCTGCGTCTTTATCTTGAACTTCGTCCATAGGTTTGTTTGTAAATTAACGCTCGGACTTCAGAGAATCTTTGCAGTCCGAGCCGATTTAGTGATATAACACCTGCCCTGGTTGTTGGAAATTTAGTTTGAACTACAGAGTGCTTATGAATTTCCCGTGTGCCCGGTAACGCTAGTCCCTTATTAGTGCGACCAAAAATTACTGGCAAATAGTGGGTGAGTAATGCACCTCCTCCACCTACCTCTTCGGGGATACAGGCGTGATGTATGTCTGTCTGTCTGCTAACCTTCACCCGAACAGGACGCTGCGCACAATGTACCAGGGTATACCATCTTTCACCAAACTGTACCAGTCACCGTCGGGCAGTCTTCCGGGCAGTTTCGTTGGGATCTTCTGTGCTTTTCTTCACTTCGAAATGCAGGAAACGGGAGTTAAACTATCCACGTACAAAGTAAGTCTGAAGCTAACGAGTCTGATCTACGGATATGTAGGTAGGTAATCCATCAGGTATTTCTATTCCTATCAGCTTTCAATTATAGTTAACATTATTCTACGCCGAGTAAGCTTATGAAAATTAAGCTCATCGCAGTTCCGAATGTCCCATATTGTCATTCAATGTTTTCAGTGGCTAAATCTGCCATACAACCTGGCCCCCGTGGCAATGGTCGGCTGGATGCTGTCCGGCTATTGGCTGAGACAGTACACGGAGCCCTGGTTCGTCGCCACATACGTAGCTGTCGAGAAGCCGGTGCTTAGTGCTCTGGGCGGACTTGCCATTATAGGCATGGTTAACGGCTTGGAAGGTAAGATAGGGATTCAATAAATAACAGTACAGGTTCATGGATCACAGGGTTTTTTATTTCGGAGTTGCCAAAATGATGCCACCCACCTGACGGAAACCCGAGCCGACGTCTAGCGATTGGAGGTCACTTCAGAGCACACAGTATTAATGAAAATTACCCTCAAGTTGGCGGCCTAATGTTGAGCCTCGTCACACTATTCTTTGAAGATCCCAGAGAAAGAAACACGTCACGGGAGTTCTAAACTTCGACCGTTTTATACAGCAACGATCTTTTCAAAGGAGTGGTCAACCTTCACTTCGGAAGTAGCTAAATCAGTAACAGTTAAATCATGAGATGTAGGTATGTGTTAAGTGTTGGGTCGTGATGCAGGGTGGCTGTACGCGGTGTCGTCGTGGCGCGGCTGGGCGAGCGCGGGGCGCGTCTCGCTGGCGGTGCTGGCGGTGCACTGGAGCGCCGGGCTCGCCGCCGCCGCCGCGCGCCCGCAGCCCCTCGCCGCCTCTCTGCTCAACGTGGTGAGCGTCCACTAATTAGACCTCATAGCTTCTCCTTAGAAACTCCTTTAATTGATTGAGTTTCTTGTCTTTTCTACTAGCTCCAAGTATAAGTCCCAAGTACCCAAGAAACTGATTTCAGAAATACCACCGTGACATCATGTTGGAAGAAATCTTTATAATCTAGGTCTAGATTTTCTTATTTTCAGAATCTATTATGTATAATTTGTTTTTGTATTGTATCACCCACCCATTCGTCACCTTACCAAAGGTTGCAAAGGTTTCCTGGAAGAGATCGCGATTGGCGACCATTGTACATGTAATTGCTGTGACCCGTTATTATTAGTTTTGTTGGTGTCCAATAAAAAGTTTTCTATCTATCCTCGATGTTGTGAAATAAAAGTCTTTCTTTCTTCCATTCTTTCTATTTGTCTAAGTCCTAAGTCTAATGTATCCCACGTTCCCTTCTCTGCAGGTGAGTGACACGATAGCGACTGGGTTCTTCTCTTACGCGATCGCGGTCCCTCTCACTCTCATGGTGGAAATGCCAGTACATAGGACTATTACTGCACTGCTCTAACAGAAGGATACACAGACAGTTTTATAAGTGTTTTTATAATGAGTGTTTGTGATGTTTCCCAGATTTCTGTTTGGTAAATCTGAGTTTAACGTGACCTCTGAATAATCGTCTGTAAATATCTAACGAATACTTGGCATACATAAGTACAAAGTTTTGCAGTTTAAATAAGAAATAACGTGTATTTCTTTTATGTAGCATTGAAAGGAATATGTTATTATTTTATATAATTAGCCAGAATTATTTTTATATTATTCGTATTCCACCGACAGATAGGAAAAATTATCAAAATTCAAGATCCGATATTTATTAAATGGGAAAGATTTACAGCAAATCTTAAGCCTGAGTACTTAAATATGTACCTAAATGCTTCTGAACCTATTTGTATAGAACTAATTTTAAACAATAATCAAAACAAAATAACAGAACGAATTTTATCGCGATTCCGAATGTTGTTTATACTAACAGCGCCATCTAGCGACACCGAGGTACAACAAATATTATTTTATTGTCAATCGTCGAATAGACCGTCTGTTGGTTGAGGTCCAGTGTTCCAGAGTGGAGTCGACAGCATGTTGCCAAAATAACCACACTCAGCTTAACGATAAAGATACTTTTTCACGCCTCACTTTACCCCACACTGTTAATAACAAATCAAATAAGCTAAATACTTGCAATAGCGTTGCTGGATACTCGGTATATTGTATTGTATATCTTTTTAAGAGAACTTGCAAATAGTTTTGCCATTTTATTAAAAATACTTCTTAGTGATAGTGCTTATTTAAGTAAATTAGTTTTAAATCGGTTGTGATAATAAATTAATACACAATATTGCTTTGTTTTCATTTCTCCCCAACAAACACACACAACCACATCCAAAACACTGAAGAGGTAGACAGAGACGTGTATTACTTTCACAATTCTCCAGGCACTTTGTTGGTACCAAGGAGGCAAGCCTATTGTCGTTATTAGACATCGTATACAATAAAAATTAACAACTATTTTTCAACCGAAACTACATTCTAACAGCGTGGACCGATGTCAAAACTACTGGCGAATTTTGGGTTTGCAATACACGTCATTTTACCTCCTCGGGGATCGCCGGCACCTTGGGGATATCCTTACGACCATCCCGGACATACCTCTTTAGAAAACCCCGACGGCGATGGCGTGATAATATTTGTACCTGTGATATCACAAAAATATACAGACAATATAATGACAGACATACATTTTTCACGCGCATATCCCCGAAGGAGTAGGCAGAGTTGCATTTACACAACCACACACTTTGCCAGTAATTTCGTTGATCCCGCGTAATAGGTGGCAAGCCTATTACCGTTACTGGGCATCTACTTGATCCCACGTAATAGGGGGCGAGCCTATTACCGCTACCGGGCATCTACTTGATCCCACGTAATAGGGGGCGAGCCTATTACCGCTACCGGGCATCTACTTGATCCCACGTAATAGGGGGCGAGCCTATTAGCGTTACCGGGCATCTACTTGATCCCACGTAATAGGGGGCGAGCCTATTACCGCTACCGGGCATCTACTTGATCCCACGTAATAGGGGGCGACCCTATTAGCGTTACCGGGCATCTACTTGATCCCACGTAATAGGGGGCGAGCCTATTACCGCTACCGGGCATCTACTTGATCCCACGTAATAGGGGGCGACCCTATTACCGTTACCGGGCATCTACTTGATCCCACGTAATAGGGGGCGAGCCTATTACCGCTACCGGGCTCTAGAGAAAATCTATTGAAACCAAAATTCCTACAGCCAGGACAGATGTTACAGACCACTAAATAGAATCACAGTCCCTATCACAACATATTACAGAAAGTAATGTGTGTATGGCTGTTACAGTTGATGTTGACTATTCGTCTCTTCCAATAGAAAGTTTTGCAGCTGTGTTTACGCTAAATAAATAAAAATATTAATTTAATTAATAACATCAAACAGTAATGTTTCAATACATAATACTATTACTTTACCTATATAAACAATATAGACGTGTGATCACTACACAAAACTAGTATGGGGCCAGTGTTGAAACTTCTTCTTTCAGTAAGTTCATATCACGTGATTTATATGCCTAGGTACTAGTTAATTAATATTGTATTGTAAGGCTCTACCTAGACAGACAGACGGCATTTCCACGGTAATTTCGAATACAAATTCGCAGTTTCAATGCAGTTAAGAAGTATGAATACAAACGAAACGTAGGTACGAGTACATCCCGATTGCAATCATTATGCAATTATTTACGGCAGGTAATAATTGCAAAACGATTGCAAACCTACCCAACTTATATAACCTGCATGCTAACTGCCTCGGTATTATGTATATGTATATTATGTGTACCGTAAAACGGGGTGAATAGGGACAAAACCCAACTTCAATAATACTTTTATGGTAGTTTCCTACAGTACGAATCTATTTTAGGACCTAAATGTATGAGTCCTGGTAGCATCTTTACAATGAAATATATAAATTTGCGATTTCCATTTAGATTTATTCAATAAATGCGAAAACATGTGCAATCCCTATTCACCCTGAAGTTGTGGTGAATAGGTACGCCAATGGGGTTAATAGGGAAATTTGCTAGGGCTGGCAAAAATAAAACTGTTTGAGAGGGAAAGAGAGAGTAGATATGTCTGTTACCTCTAACACCTTAACTATCATTACCTACATTGTAAAAAACAAAGTCACTTTTCGCGTTTCTCTGCTTGGATATTGTAACTTTAAGTAAGCGCTACTCATTTTGTTTTAACTGATATTGGAGTTCCGCCTGCTTAAAGTTAAACATCTGTTGGAGTGCAGTCAGGTTTTTTTTTATTTATTTTTTGTTTAGCTAGTGTTACTCAGACAATCACGATGAATCGAATGATAGCTCGTATGTCAAAATCCATCTAGCCGTTGAGGCAGTTAGGCGTGACCTTCCTTTCTACGACAGTTGATTAATAACCGTGAATTTCGATATCAAATTCAAAGGAAATAGGCTAGATGAAATAAAATTATTTTAAATGAATCCCGCCTGCTTAAAGTTAATGAGACACTAGGTAAAAGAAATTTAATTAAATAATAAAAAAATCACCTGAACTTAACTTTAAGCAGGTGGTATTAGATATGTGCATAAACACAAACAGACAAACTGTCATCATCTACACTATGCATAACACAGTGACAACCCTACAAAGTCGTCTCTATTCACACGTAACTCGTATCTATTCACCTTCTTACTGTCCCTATTGAACCTTTCTTCATCCCTATTCCAACCTTAAACGTTCCTAATCACCCCAAAATTAGCCGATTTCTTCCGTTGTTATAATTTATCAAAGAAAAACACATTAATCAACAATTAAGAGTTATTCTTGAATGTAGATGATAGTCCAAACACTAAATAATGTACTTTTATACGCCACGTCTCCTTTTACGTACAAATAAACTTTTTACAACAAAGTTTCGGAAGCTATAAAAAGGCGCTGGCACGAGACGTTTTTTCAAATGTAATTTTTGACCGTTTGCAGATAACTTCATGCTTATTGAGTGTTGCCATAAGAATGGCAAATAAATCTACTATAATTCACAATAAAACGTAGAAAGTTATCAAATATTATACCGATTATTTTTAACAATGAAAACATTTCCTAGTTTTGTCCCTATTCACCCCTTGATCCCTATTCACCCCGTTTTACGGTATACAACTGCCACACCGAGGTTCTGAGTTCGATTCTCGGGTCGAATCAAATACTTGTGTGATCCACAAATAAATGTTTGTTTTACAATTGGGGTATTTTCTTGTGTACGTATTTAGAAGTAAGTATGATTAACGAGTTATGTGTAGAAGGAAAACTCGATACTGCACCCTATACCAACCCGTCCAATCAGCGTCGTATATGTATATGTAGGCTGAACTCCCCCTCTTTAGGGGAGGCTTATGTCATATGTTCAGCAGTGAGAGACAAATAGGCTGAGATGAGTCCAATCAGCGTCGTATATGTATATGTAGGCTGAACTCCCCCTCTTTAGGGGAGGCCTATGTCATATGTTCAGCAGTGAGAGACAAATAGGCTGAGATGAGTCCAATCAGCGTCGTATATGTATATGTAGGCTGAACTCCCCCTCTTTAGGGGAGGCCTATATCATTTGTTCAGCAGTGAGCGACAAATAGGCTGACATGAGTCCAACTAAATGCAAGTTAGCTGTAAGTCTAGCGCCTAATACTCGTATTTAGTTCACAACATAGCTATTTAGTAAGTCTTCTATTTGCTCAGGTGTGTTATTTGTATCTTCTGGCTGCACCAATGGGCGTACAGAGCATCGTGCAAAAGGATCAGAACACTGATCTCGAAACTTCAACTGCTGATGAGGAGCCAAGCAATTATCACGAGCCACATCAAAATTTTAATTCCTTTTCCAGCGATAGCTACTACCACAATCGTCCATAAAACAATTTTATGAAGACACCTTCGTACCTCATATACTTTTACAATATGAATCACAATAACTATAGTCTTGGGCTGGACTCCAGCCCAAGACTAAAATTATTTAAGAATAACTTAGTATAGTTACTTCATTGCTTATAAAATATATCATCTTCGTACCTCATTCGATTGGTTAAAATGATTATAAGAAACTATATTTTTGTCTGTCCAGTGTTGGCCATCTAATTATTCTACAGTATTAAATTACATCAATAAACATTTCATAGTTAATATACAGCTATATTTTTTTGGTGCAATTTCCGCAGTGTTGGAATACATGTACATGATAATAAAATTCCTATTAGAGTTTTCGGGATATTTACCTACCATGATGTAAATCGTTGTTTTGATTTTCCGATATTTCGGCAAACATTCAAGTTATTATTATCTTCAATCTTAATAAACATAATACTGGAGACGTACCGTTTGGACGGTAATCCGAAAGTACCTATTAGTCTACCTATTAGACTAAAGTCAAAACTATACAGTGGTTATTTTAAAAGTACCACAGACCTTTTAGGTACCGTTTCTGAAGGTCATATGTAGATTTACGAGTTTGCAAAATTATGTTTTCTTTTCGTCGTTGGCTCGTCTATACACGATATTACTACGCAGCGCAGAAAATTTATATCGTACAGTGCTTCTGCCTCTGCTCACCCGAGCCATGCGATGCCATCCTCCCCCCTCGCGTACACGCGGTGCACCTCTTGACAGACGGACGAGACTCTGACACGAATATTGAGTATTGAGTAGAGCTTTTGTATCATTTTGTAACATAGAGTTAAGGAGTACTACAGGTTCAGTCCAAAACATGAAATGGCTTTTTTTGGTATTACTCTAACGTTTCGTAAATGTGTGATACATATAAGTGTGTAGTAGTATGTCAGGATTTCGCCCGCGGAAAGTCTTACTTACTTTTAAAATAACTTTGTAAAATAATATAGTACTTTTATCGAAGTTTTGGGTTTATAGTATATTTTGGGTTTATAGAATATATCTTCCTATAAAATATTAAGAAAGAAATTATAAATAGATCACAAAAACTGATGTCATCGGCAGTACTCTGAGCTGACTCTGACCAACTGAGCTACGATGACGGTAGTAGTGGTCATCGTAGCTCAGTTGGTAAGCGCATTCCCCTTGTTAGGAAAAGGCCGTGCGTTCGAGTCCTGCCGATGACATCAGTTTTTGTGATCTATTTATAATTTCTTTCTTAATATTTTAAGAATAGTTTAAGGAAACTCATTGCTTTAAAATACAAAAATATATATCTTCCTCTTCTTTGAAGATATACGCGCGATATGTAACTAAATAATATATAGAATATAATAAAACTTAAAATCAATAAATATCCCCCCCTGGCAACCCCCTTCATAGCTTATATACTCGTAGGTACTTATTGTGAATGCTCATGTTATCTACTCGTACGAGCCACGCACTTGTATAAACAAGCTGTTTGTGTTTATCACAATAAAACAGATAAATATTCAACACGTAATATTCTGAAAACATTTGTATCCATTTTGTATCTTTGTGTCCATTTAATGTATTTCAGATATTGACTATTTGTATTGCCCATTTGGTACCTACAATATAGCAACTTTTGCGCAACTCTGTTTGCTTTGCCCGATGTTGGGAATATAATAGGAATTAAAAATGTATATATGTATTATTATTTACACAAACACAGTAATGTATGTAATATTTTATAATATATTCGTTTATATATAAACAGTATAGACGTGTGATCATCACATAAAAGTTAACATATAGGGCTGGGCTAGTGTTGGAACTTGTAGGTACTCTTAGTAAGTTCAATCTCTGATTCATGTCCATAATACGTAGGTCACACTATAAGTTTTGCATAACTTAAAAAAACAACATGTTTAAACCAAAATATTATGTTTATTGCTTTTTAAAATACTCTCCTTTACATTTTAAACATTTTTTCATGCGATCGAACCATTTTTTAAAACTCTCGAGTGTTGGAACTTGTAGGTACTCTTAGTAAGTTCAATCTCAGATTCATGTCCATAATACGTAGGTCACACTATAAGTTTTGCGTAACTTAAAAAAACAACATGTTTAAACCAAAATATTATGTTTATTGCTTTTTAAAATACTCTCCTTTACATTTTAAACATTTTTTCATGCGATCGAACCATTTTTTTAAACTCTCTAGTGTTGGAACTTGTAGGTACTCTTAGTAAGTTCAATCTCAGATTCATGTCCATAATACGTAGGTCACACTATAAGTTTTGCGTAACTTAAAAAAACAACATGTTTAAACCAAAATATTATGTTTATTGCTTTTTAAAATACTCTCCTTTACATTTTAAACATTTTTTCATGCGATCGAACCATTTTTTTAAACTCTCTAGTGTTGGAACTTGTAGGTACTCTTAGTAAGTTCAATCTCAGATTCATGTCCATAATACGTAGGTCACACTATAAGTTTTGCGTAACTTAAAAAAACAACATGTTTAAACCAAAATATTATGTTTATTGCTTTTTAAAATACTCTCCTTTACATTTTAAACATTTTTTCATGCGATCGAACCATTTTTTAATACAGGAGGACCACAGAATCTGAAGACATATTTTCTACGTGCTGATTGAACGCTATCACTGCCTCTTCGGAGTTAGTAAAAGTGAAACCTCTCATCAAATCTTTGATTTTGGGGAAAATACAGAAATCACAGGGTGCTAGGTCGGGGCTATGCGCAGGATGGGTGACGAGTTGTACTTTTTCGGAAGCTAAAAATGACTGTTTTGTTGGCCGTGTGTGAAGAAGCGTTATCATGATGTAGGAGAACGCGGCTTTTGGGTCGTCTTTTGCGAACTTTTTCTAACAGCCTGTGTAAACAAATGGTAGAATACCACTCGGCATTAACACTCTTTTGATCTTCGAGTGGAATTGTACAGATGAGACCCGTAGCTGAGAAAAAAAATGCGATCATCATGTTTCGTCGGGCGCGGGATGCCGCCAATGCGGCTGGCTGGCGGTTTGTGTGGACGCGACGTGGCGCCATACTCGCCTGCAGAAAGCCAGGGGACGCTACTCGCCGCATCCGATCGGAGGCGGACCTGTCGCAAATATTTGGTGAAATTGACACTGTTGAGTAATCTATTGTTCCTAATGTGCCTATTGTCATAATATTATATTAGCTTGTAAGCCATAGCCTAGTTTAGTCTATGCTTAGATTATATCAATATTGTCTTGTCTATGTTCACTTCCTTCTTCCTTCACTTTGTAACATGGCCGACTAAAATACACGACACGTATTATTACGAGCTCCTGTCTTTTATTCCAAAAACCAACAAACATCAGGTGTGGGGTTAACTGGCGTGTCTTAGGAAGAACTGGATCAACCAAAAGAAAAAAAATGGACGAATCTTCAATGTCGTCGGGTCGCCTCAAGCACATGGACGTTCATGCATCCAACATGCCGCTCACGTGGAAAAATTGGATCACCAAATTCAAAATATATCTCAAAGCATTTAAATATGATCAAGAAAGCGAAGATAGGCAAGTTGCACTTTTATTACATTATATAGGACCAGATTGCCTTCACATATTTTATTCTTTCAACCTAGATGTCGAAACAGTCAAGCTACAAGTGTTGATCGACAGATTTGCAGGTTATTTCAGCCCAAAAGACAATATAACCATGATAAGGCATAAACTTTTTAACAGAAAGCAACTGCAAAATGAACAGCTGGACAGTTATATACCAGATCTCAAAAATATAGCCCATCAGTGTAATTTTGGTGAATTGCAAGACGATTTACTAAAAGATATATTTAGTTGGAATCTAAATGATCAGAATCAATACATTAAAGAGAAAATTTTGCAAGAATTGCCTACCACTTTAGATGCCACTATAAATATTGCTAAGTCACTAGAATCGTCCCGGAAAGAAGTTCAAATATTATCAGGCACAAATCCCAATTCATCTGTAGCTAGTATAGATAGTATACATAACAGAAGTAGTCAACAGTCCAGTAGAAGTCATTCACAACATCGTCAGTCAAGAAATCAGTCAAGAAATCATAGTCGTAGTCAACAATCAAGGTGTAATCCGCAGTCACAGGACCGTCAATCAAGAATTCAGAGTCACAGTCAACAATCAAGGTACAATCCGCAGTCACAGGACCGTCAATCAAGAAGTCAGAGTCACAGTCAACAGTCAAGGTACAATCCTAACCAGTCATACAATACATCCCATTCATCGAGTTATAGCAGTCCCAATGGTTATAAAGGTAACAATCAGTCTATGAATAACTCAATGTGTCCAAAGTGTGGTCAAACACATCGTTTTAAATGTCCTGCTCTTGGTGCAAAATGTAATTTCTGTCAAAAACTTAATCATTATTCAAAGATGTGTAAGTCCAAGCAAAAATATGTTAATTATGTGCAAGAAGATTTTTCTAATGATGATCAAGCTTTTTTAGGTGCTGTTTATCAATGTAATTCTGTAAAATGTAGTAACCAATGGTCAATAACCCTAAGTATCTGTAGTCAATCTGTTTGCTTACTTATTGATTCAGGTGCAGATGTGAATTTGATGTCTAAGAAAGCATTTGAAAAACTAGCGTTGCAAGAGATAAATCTTATACAAACACCATTTAACTTGACAACATTTACAGGTCAAAGTATACCTACAATCGGTTATTGTACATTACCATGTAAGTATAATGACAAATCATACAACTTGTGTTTCCATATTACACAGTTAGATTGCAAAAATATTCTGGGTAGACAGTCATGTCAACAGTTAAAAGTCATAAAAAGAATACAGTCAGTAACCTTTGATGAAAACATATCTAAACACAGTCCAAACTACACACTTAGTCAGCATAGCCAGAACAAAAATTTACAGTCAATGTCAAGTCAGTCTAACAGTCAAAGTCAAGTCATATCACAGTCAATGTGTCACAAAGTCCCAGCAGAGTCAAACAGTCTGTCAATACTAAAGAAATATAGTAAGGTTTTTAATGGAATAGGAGCTCTTAAAAACTATGAATGTCATTTAACTCTCAACGAAAATGTCAAGCCGTCGGTAGACGCAAGTAGAAAAATTCCTTTTAAATTACAGGATAAAGTCAAGGCAGAACTTAATAAGTTAGAAGTCACTGGTATTATTGCTCGAGTTGATGAACCAACTGATTGGGTCAACTCTATGGTAATTGTCTCTAAAAAGGATGAAAGCATTAGATTATGTTTAGATCCACGTAAGTTAAATAAAGCTATTACACGTTCACATTACCCATTTCCACATATTGATGAAATTAAAGCAGAACTAAATGGTTCATGTTATTTTTCAAATTTAGACGCTAAGTCAGGCTTTTGGAATCTTGTCTTAGATGAAGAATCATCCAAACTATGTACTTTTATAAGCCCCTATGGCAGATTTCGTTTTTTAAGGCTACCGTTTGGTGTCAATGCATCTCCAGAAATCTTTCATAAAGAAATGATTTCCCGGTTTGGTGACATACAAGGCATTAAAATAATGATGGACGACTTTCTTATACATGCTAAAATCATTCAAGAACATGATCAAATCCTAGAAAAAGTTCTTTGTCGTGCAAAAGATATAGGTCTAACATTTAATAGTAATAAATGTAACATTTGTCAAAGTGAAGTCAAGTATTTAGGTTTTATATTCAATAGAAATGGAGTGTCTGTAGATCCATCTAAAGTAAATTCAATTTGCAACATGCCAGAGCCTAAGAATGTCACAGATGTCCAGAGATTCCTGGGCATGATTAATTTTCTTGGCTCATTCATAAAAAAATTATCAAAAGAAACATCAAACATAAGACAGTTACTTAATAAAAACACAATATGGTCATGGAATGACAGTCATGAGAAAGAATTCAATAAATTAAAGTCTCTAATTAGTTCTTCACCAGTCTTAACTTACTTTGATCCTCAAAAACCACTTACTTTGTCAGTAGATGCTTCAAAAGATGCTTTAGGTGCTGTCATCTTACATAATATTAGTCCTATAGCATATGGCTCAGCTTCTTTGACAAAGTCTCAACAAAATTACTCTCAGATTGAAAAGGAACTCCTAGCAATTTTATTTGGTTGTACTAAGTTCCATCAATACATTTTTGGTAACAAAGTCCTAGTGGAAACAGATCACAAACCTATTGTCTCTTTATTTAGTAAACCTTTATTTAATATTCCACCAAGATTGCAACGAATAATGCTTCGTTTGCAACCCTATGATCTTATCGTTACTTATAAACCAGGTAAATACTTATATGTCGCAGACACATTGTCCCGTGCTGCATTACCAGAAAATGCATTAGTAGAATTGGATGAAGATATTAAACTTCATGTTAATTTACTCACTGCTAATTTGTCACTTAGTCCTTTCAAGTTACAACAAATTGAACAAGCTACCAGGTCTGACCAAACTCTTCAAACTCTTATTAATTACTGTAAAAATGGATTTCCAAATTCAAAGCATAAAGTAGAAGATTGTATTAAACCTTTCTTTCCTGTTAAAGATGATATTCATTATGCTAATAACCTTTTATTTTTGTCAGATAGAGTTATTATACCTATTTCTTTAAGAAAAGATTTCTTAAAACTATTACATGAAGGTCATCAAGGCTTGAATAGTTGTAGAAATTTGGCAAGACATACAATTTACTGGCCTAATATTAGTCAAGATATAGATAATTACATCAGTAATTGTGAAATTTGTCTCACTTTAAGAAAGAGTAACACTAAAGAAAGTCTATTACCACATGATTACAAATACATTCCTTGGCATAAGGTTGGTATAGATTTCTTTGAGTTCAACAAGCATACATACTTAATTGTAGTCGATTATTTCTCAAAATATGTTGAGATAGCAATTTTAAGTAATGGTTACAGTGCAGACCAAGTCATAACCAAGCTAAAATCAATATTTGCTCGTCATGGTATTCCCCATACATTAATGTCAGATAATGGTCCACCGATGAATTCCAAATCTTTTCATGATTTCACACAAGATTGGAATATTCACCATGTCACTTCCTGTCCCTATCACAGCCGTTCAAATGGTATGGTAGAACGGACAGTAGGCATAATTAAAAATATGCTTAGAAAATGTTTACTTGATAATACTGATCCACATTTAGCATTACTGCAATATCGCAATACTCCCAAAAACAATTTATGTTCACCAGCACAACTTTCCATGTCACGTAGACTTCGTACAAAGCTACCTATAGTAGAAAAACTTTTAAAACCAAAATTGTGTAACTATAGACATCTTAAACAAGTCAATAATCAAAATTTACATAAGATGAAAGAGTATTACAACAAAAATTCCAAAGATCTTAAACCCTTGGAGGTAAATAGTCATGTTATGTTTCAAAAACATCCACAATCGTCTTGGTTTCCAGGTATTATACAACAAGTTGGTCCTGAACCTAGGTCGTATATCATAAAAAGTAAATTTGGTACATATCGTCGCAATAGACAATACATAACACTTAGACCAAAGTCTCAATATTCTTTTCATTCACATAACACACAGACTAATAATTTTCACACTCAACCAGTCAGTTCCAATCAAACTTATATCAGTTATACTCCTTGTTATACAAATGATTACTCTAAAATTTCTCATAGTCAATCTCCTCAACGTACTAGCAGTCAACCAATTAAGAAATATTCTAGTTCAGGAAGAGAGATAAGGCAACCACAACGTCTTATAGACACAGTCTTATAAACATTGTTTCGTATTCATTGTCATGTACTTAGTTATAAGTAATTAATTAGTAAACTAAAATGTTGTAAACCATTGTTTGTTTACATTTAGAAACAATCGTCGAATTGACAACGTCAAATTATGTCAACTGTCAGAATCTTATAAAACGTCAAATTGTCTCGTGTCAAAACACTAAAATGCGTTTTGTTATTTTTATATAAGAATCTAAAATATAAGTTATAATAAAGTTAAAGGGAAGATGTCATAATATTATATTAGCTTGTAAGCCATAGCCTAGTTTAGTCTATGCTTAGATTATATCAATATTGTCTTGTCTATGTTCACTTCCTTCTTCCTTCACTTTGTAACATGGCCGACTAAAATACACGACACGTATTATTACGAGCTCCTGTCTTTTATTCCAAAAACCAACAAACACCTATATGTTACTGTATATATCTCTAGATGTAGGATTATTGTAATGTCAATTTTATCTTTTACCTTAATATTGTTTGTTATTGTCTATGCGATAAATATACACACACATCCACACTCGGACATCGCTCCAGGAAGAAACATAACATACATTATTTACACAAATTTTCTTTCAATTACACAAATGAAATTGCAAATTACACAATCTACACATATTGCGTTACAAACTACACAAATTACATTAAAAACTACACAAATTACATTATTTAACAAGTTGTTTTTTATATTAAAGGTACAAAAAATACATCCTAAGCACGGTGCCCCAATGATAAATATTCATTTATTTTATTACTACTATATCCAATTATACTCGAATTTTATTCACAGCTGTAAGTTCAATTCATTATTATTATTAATTGTTTTTGACATAAATGCTCAATAATAGATATTTAAAATTTGGTCTCCTAAATACAGGCTCACTCTCAACCACACAGGAGGAGTTCAGGGTGGCTATGCTGCATCACGCAGTAAATATTATGGCCATAAACGAGACCTGGCTAAAGACTGGACAGGAAGCTAGAGCACCCGTGGCGCAGGGTTATAGGCTTCGGCATATTCCGAGACCTATGAGCGTGAAGAAGGGCAGAGGGGGAGGGGTAGCTTTCTATGTTAGGTCTGGTATTACTGCTAGAACTAGGGTGCACCCCATAACCCCAAATGTTGAGCAGATGTGGATCACCCTAAACATCATGGGTAAAACGTTGCTTGTGGGTACCGGCTATCGCCCTCCATGGCTTGACTTGGATGTGTTTCTAGGCGGTTTAACCGACAGTATTGTGGCCTTGGCCCCGTATGACCATGTGATGCTGTTGGGGGATCTCAATGGAGACATGCAGAAATTAGGAGATAGAGATGTGCGGAAGCTTACTGACTTCCTCACCTGCATGAGTTTAGTCCAGGTGGTCCAAAAGCCAACTCATTTCACAGACAGCTCAGCCACACTGATATATGTCTTATGCACGGATATTAGGATACGTACAGTCACTGTGGATCACATTCCTGAGTTAGGCAGACATGCAGTTGTGGTCTGTGACACAGTGCTAAAGAAATCTAAGCCCATTCCAAGAACAGTCACTTATAGACCTTTGAGCGATATACTGGTGGAACGTTTTGAGGAGGATATGCATAGTCTCCGATGGATGATGGCTGGTGGAGGGCAGGATGTAAATGCCATGGTTTTATCCTTTAATTCGTACATGTTGTATCTGTTTGACCTTCATGCACCAATAAAAACAAAGACGTTTCGAGCACCTCCTACACCGTGGATCACTGACAACATCCGTTTGTTGTTTCGGCTGCGGGACCGGGCTAGAGCAAGGTATCATAGAACTGGATTGGAGCGGCACCGCAAGTACTATAAAGATTTCAAACACTTGGCAGACAGATCCTTACGTAATGAAAAGTCGGCTTACTTTAAAGACAAGATAAACTCACAGATTAAAGAACCTAAAGTATTGTGGCAAAACCTAAAGACTGACATCATACCAGATCACAAGGACAGACTACTGCCATCCTATTTTGATGATGCCGATGCCGTCAACAAGGCTTTTTTGAGTGTGCCAGGGCAATCAACATTATCAATCTCGCAGCTGACATTTTTTGAGTATAATAAGTGCACTCCGCAACAGTTTAGTCTGAGGACTGTGAGTAAGGAGGAGGTGCGTAGAATAATTAACAGCATCAGTACAAATGCGCTGGGCGTTGATGGGATCGGCCAGGGGATGCTCTCCATGGTACTTCCGTCGGCTTTGCAGGCCGTGACCGACATTGTCAACGCCTCCATTGTATCTCACAGGTTCCCCGATCAGTGGCGTTGCGCAATTGTTCGACCCATATCAAAGGTAAGTAATCCACAGCACTGCAAGGACTTGAGACCGATAAGCATTTTACCATGTTTATCCAAGGTTTTAGAAAGAGTGGTTCACACGCAGCAGTCGGAGTACCTGGAGACCAACAATCTGCTGCCTGAGTTGCAGTCAAGCTTCCGTAAGGGCCGGAGCACGGCCACGGCATTGATTGATGTAGTGGGCAACATCCTTGAGGAAAGGGATGATGGGGAGGGATCTATCCTAGTACTCCTGGATTTTTTCCGCGCATTTGACACTATTGACTGTACACTCCTACTGTCAAAAATTTCCTACTACGGATTTAGCAGGGAAACGGTGGAGTGGTTCCACAGCTACCTATTCCATAGAACGCAGTGTGTGGAGATACAGAGGGAGGATGGTACCCGGATTTCCTCCCTTCCCTGCCCGGTGTCCAAAGGTGTGCCGCAGGGATCCATTTTGGGGCCTCTCCTGTATGTTTTGTTTAGTGCAGACATTGTCCATTCTATCAGGTACTGCAAATACCACATTTATGCAGATGATACCCAGCTCTATAAGTCGTTCAAGCCCTCTGACGCAGCAGCTGCGTTAGCAGGTATAAACGAGGACTTGGCCAGTGTGGTGACATGGGCGGGGCAGAACTCATTGACGCTGAACCCATCCAAGTCATCAAATTTATGGTCCTGGGCTCAAAAAACCAGGTTAAGTCAATAATAGAAATGGACCCAATCATTACCATTCTAGGTGAGAGAATAGAGAGGGTTGATACTGCAACAAACCTGGGACTTATCATGGATTCAGAGTTACGCTTCGAGGCACATATAAGCAAATTAGTAAGTAACTGCTTCTATAGGTTAAAGGTTCTATATAACATCCGTCAGTTTTTAAGTGAGCCAGTAAGAAAACTTCTGGTTGAAAGCCTTGTATTGTCAAAGTTTAACTACTGCGACACCGTTTATGGCCCTTGTCTGCTTAATAGGACAAAGAACCTGATCCAGCGGGTCCAGAATGCTTGCTGCCGCTACTGCACTAATATCCCTAGACGTAGCCATGTAACTCCATATCTAAATAGTCTCAAGATCCTTAAGATGGCAGCGAGGAGAAATATCCACCTGGCCAGTTTGTTGTTTGGGGTGGTGACTACACAGAAACCTGCTTACCTCTACAACAAACTTAGCTGGAGACATGACTTACAGCGGTTCAGCAGAGCCCCCTCTGTCCTTGCCTAGGTACAGGACAGCGGCTTTCAGGGGCTGTTTCAGGCATGCCGCGACGCACTGCTGGAATGTCCTATCCCCACCAATCCGCAGTCTGAAAACGAAATTAACTTTTGTACGTCGACTCAAGAATTTATATATGGTGAAGCAGTTAAATCCAGTTTAGACATAAAGTAAACACATTTTTAAACTTACCTATTTATGTTGCCTGCGCGTCGGCGTCGCTCGGTAGTGGTGGATGATGCTTGATAGATAAGTTTACACAAACGATTTTCACACGACACTGCCATCACTACACAACATGCGACTATGCGAGAAACTACATTTCGCATATTGTTTATTATTTTTATTTTTTTTATTTTTATGTTTTTTACGTCGTTACTTTGTTTGTGGGTGTAAATCAATATTTATATGTTTATGTATTAAATAAGTAAAGTGGTATATAATTATCGATCAATACCTGTAGAATGTTCATGATTTGTTGTTTTATATTTTGTTGCTTTTTCTTTTGTTTAATGTTCTCGTGTATAACGCGTTGTACCTATGTTCACTTGACATTCAATTCTTTTTTACAATAACACCACCCGGTGTCTCTGAAAATCAGCGCTGTCTGCCTTGCACTACGCAGACAGCATTACGCTGAGAGACGGCCGTTTATTCCACTTCACTGTTGTTTATTTTAGTATTTATAATTTCTTTTTTTTTTTAGTGTTTATTTGCCATATGTTGTCAATTTTTTTTTACCATGTTTATTGTGGAGTATTAAATTATTTCTTTCTTTCTATCATTTTTTACCAACATTTCTCGCCTGCCTCGCTTTTGTTGGCTTGTTCTCATTTTCAAACACCCATTCACAAGATTGCTGTTTTTTTCGGGTACAAAACAATAAATCCACGTTTCGTCTCCTGTGACAATGTCATAAACAGCATTAGAATACCCGTGGTCGTACTTCAGTAGCATCTGTGAGCACCATTCCACGCGAGCCCGCTTCTGCTCCGCTGTCAGTTCATGAGGGATCCAATGACAACAAAGTTTCCGAACTTTCAATTCTTCGTGTAAAATTTTCTGGATTTGACTCATACCAATCCCCAATAGTCCTCGAATTATCTCATAGGTAATCCGCGGGTTTTCTTCAATTAACCGCTTAACAGTAGCCACATTATTTTCGTTGACGGCAGTTGAAGGCCACACTTCACGAAATTCGTCATGTAGAGAAACTCGACCTCTCTCAAATTCAGCAAACCATCGCCTCACGGTGCTCAAACAAGGTGCTTCTCTCCCAAAAGCATTTTAAAGACGAGCGGCACAGTCTTGCGGAGAGAGAGAACTTTTAAAATCATAAAAAATCATCGCTCTAAAATCTTTTCGACTTAATTCCATTTTCGTTGCATACGTAGAACTTCGATGTGTGATAAAAAACAATTGAGATATGATTTCCCGCCAATAGTTTTTTTTATTACTAAGAAGGTTGCAACGTTTAAAAAAATATAACATTCGAAATTCAAATAGTTCCGATTAGCTAAAAGTGCAAAACTTTTAGTGTGCCCCATGTATAAGTAGAAACATGTCGACGTCTTTGGTTTATACTTATTTTAAGACGCAATTCTTTAAATTAATTGTTGTTTTCAATGATCATAAATTGTCTCACAGGCTCAGAGTAATATATTGTTAATTTACTGTCTGGTGTGTTCCTATTTAGTGGTATGTAATATTCGTCCTGGCGGCTTGAATTTTGGTTTGAATTATAGGTGATTATGGTTATTCTATAGTGACCAGTAACGGCAATAGGCTTGCCACCTATTACGTGGGTGTGAAATGCACCTCTGCCTACGCCTTGATGGCTTGATGTATGCCTGCTTGCCCCAACTTCTTTTAGTGCAGGCGAGAGGTCCTAACCGAAAACATCATAGGTAGGTACAGGTCGCAAGGCGTAAGCGAAGCTTTGCATTTGTGTGAGTGACCACGAAAAGTAGAGTAAAAACTATTTTTGTAGCTGTGTGTACAAGAGGTCACATGTACGTTCACGTACACTGCACTCACACAAATGCAAAGCTCCACTTGGACACGAAACTTGTTATTAATACAAAAATATGTATGGTAAGCAAAAAAAAAATTACACCTTTTACGTATAGTACAGTGGTCTTCTGTTTTTCCAGGTGTGTTGTTTGTATTTGCTGGCTGCATCAATAGGCGTAAAGAGCATCGCGCAAAGTAATCCTAATAGTGATCCTGTACCAACAACTGCTGATGGGAAGATACGCACTGGTGGGCCAACACTAAAATGTAATCAAGACTGTGGACCACCAAATTGTAATCAAGACTGTAAATAAATAAATAAATAAATATTTTTGGACATTCTCACACAACGTCATCTAGCCCAAATTAAGCTAATATAAGCTTGTGTTATGGGATCTAGACGACTGATAAACATACTTATATATTTCTAAATACATACATATTATACATAGAAAATACCCAAACTCCGAAACAAACATTTGTGGATCACACAAATAATTTGAATCGACCCGGAATCGAACCTGGGACCTCAGGGGCGGCAGTCGCATACTCATACCATTGAGCCACCGAGGCAGTCATGTCGAGGCAGTCACTGTGGATCACCAAATTGTAATCAAGACTGTGGACCACCAAATTGTAATCAAGACTGTGGATCTATGTTTACCCAAGAATACGTTAAAAAGATTACTACGAGCTTCTTTCACAGGAACGTCTTCGTATGTACGTTCTTCATTCACTAGATACGAGCAAAGAGAACTATTTTAGCTCCCAGTGACCTGTTTATAACTGTTGAATTTCTGCGCCATATGTCACTTTAGCCTGTTATTGCAAGTAACATTTTATCGAATGTACTATGATTCTATACAACTGTTATAATTATTTAAAAAACCGTTATAATTATTTAAAAAGTTACTTTATGATACAAATTTGCAGAAAGTCTCATGCATAATCTTTTTCTACATCCACCGCCAGGACTTCAGTTCTTCCGCGACCACGAAACTTCGGACTTTCGGCGAAATTTCGGAAACTCAAACCAAGCGTTACATGGTAAATATCCCGATTATTCCTATAGTAATTCATAATCTGTATCATAAAATAACTTTTTAATAGTAAGTACCTACTGGTGTCATAATCACATCTAACCTAAAGTTTAGGTTTAAAAAGTAAAGTAAGGTTTTTTTTACGTAAGTCATATTTATTTACAATAAGAATTACAATATACCTACATAATTATATACTAAAAATATTTACATTACAAAATATCGTTTAAAAAATCCTCCGCGTCATTGCCGGCTGGGAAGGTTCCCAGAATGCTGGCTGTGTTGCCACGTTGGATGGCGATACTTATTCTTTGGGCCAGAAAATAGCCGGCCTTCTAGTCCTGAGAAGCATCGATTAAGCGTATAGCAATGTCTCTATAAAGGCGGCGAGCAGTGTCTCAACCCCAAACGGCTCAAATATGGAATCAGCTAGGTTAGCATATTTACGCCGTTTGAGGCCTTCAGCCGATGCAGCAGCAGCGCCAGCGCATGTGCCGGCCGGATGTGCTTGGAAGGTGGGAAGATGCTAAGGTGCTAAGGTGTCAACGCATGTAGCGTCCCACATCAAAGACCTTTCCATCTTTCACGGTAGCAAGGACATACCGTCCGGTATCTTTCCATGGCTTCGTGCTAACCCATTTGGTTCACGTACGGCCGGAAGGAGGAAAGAGCCCTACGAATTATACGATACGCCCTCTATCTCGAAAACGGTTCACCGTATAAAAAAAAATTTAAACAAAATTTGTAGAGAATTTTGTATTCTACAATATTGAATTTTCATAGGAAATGAGATATTTACAAAAAAAGCGCAAAAAATCGATTTTTGTGACCTTTGACCTTGAAATTTAATAGTTGCGTACACCCTACCATATTATTATGTAGGTTTTGAGACAACTTTTAGGGTGTCAATATGCAAGTATTTACAGACTTACAGCTGGGTATCTCGAATTCCGAGGTGAACTTACTATAATGACTGGACTATATAACAACCATCACGCTGTGGCTGAAAGTCCAAGCCGGGTTTACCCATTGAACCCATTTGATTTATAACCTTAAAGTTATAGCGGAGTTAATTCTCAATATTTACATAATTTTTACGAAACAATTACCTGGTTCGGGGCCAGTAATGACATAGTCAACGAAGAAATCTCCTATACCGAAGACGATTTGATGTACATTTTATAATACCTACATCATAAGGTGGGGTTTGGGTGCAAAGGGGCTCTACCGAGGGTGCGAAGGGGCTCTACCAACATCTTTAGGGCCCAAGCGACCTCACCTGCTAGTGGCGCACCTGCAGATCAACGGACGAGGTTCGTTAATTTATGGTACCCATGAAGTGGCTTCGGCACCTACGTGGGTACCAGGTGGTACAACAGTGTGGGCCGGGGGGGGTACCACCGTGCAGCTGTGCTAAAGCCCCCCAAGTAACCCAGCCCAGGTTGGGTTGCGTTAGGGGTTCAGCAGCTACAACGCCGGGCCCGGGGCGATGTATGGTGCAGCAGGCATGGGACCTGTGGGGGCGAAGCGGAGTCTAGTGTGGATGGTGTGAGTCGATTCGCCGGCCAGGGAGACCCTTAGCAACGGCGTTGCCGCGGCCGCCCGCAATAGTCATGGGGCCCACCTGGGACTAACCACCCCAGGAGGCTGATGCCCCACATTTTGCGCATAATCCTGATGTGGGATCGCCGCTCCGGGTGGTAACCGGTGTGGGGTAACGGTGGCCTTGCATCAGGGGGTTCGGGAGCCCTTCCGTCCGGCGGGTCGGCTCCGTCCTAACCACACGGTTCTAGACGAAGCTAGCCCCTGCGCTTTGTCACTTACTGCTGCACCAAATGTCGCCCTGTCTTCACGCTTCTTCTTTACATCACATCTACAATGGCAGCGCAACATAAAAAACATAAACGTTACACAGCGGCCCCAGGAAACCCCACAACTTCACTTTTCGAGGTGGAGTTCACAAACATACGTGGACTCCATGCGAACCTCGATGCCGTCCACCATCACCTGAGACGGCACGGCCCGCTGTGATGTTCCTCACGGAGACACAAATACCTGACGATACGTCTTACCTGTGTTACCCCGGTTATGTCATCGAGGAACAATTTTGAGATAAAGCCGGGATGTGCGTGTTCGTTAGAGCGGATGTTTGCTGCCGCCGGTTGCGCTGCCTTGAGAACCCCTCCAACTCCGTCCTTTGGCTGCACGTGGACCGTGGCTCTATGAGCCAGATCTACGTGTGCGTCTACCGTTCCCACACAGGGGATTCTGAGACAACAAACCTCTTCCAGTACCTCAGCGAGACGGCTGATGATGCGCAGGTGCGGTTCTCGAACCTAGTGTTTCTGGGGGACTTCAAAGCCATCACTTTGAATGGCTGGGGTCCTTCAGGACTGATCATGCGGGTAGGGCCGCCCACGCGTTCGCTCTCTCCGACGGTCTGACCCAGATGGTATGCGGGATCACCCGGATACCAGACAGGTCAGATCACGCGCCCGGCCTGCTGGATCTACTGCTGACGAGTCGCCCAGCCCAGTACAGTGTTTCGGTAGGAGCCCCATTGGGTAGTTCCGACCACTGTGTGGTTTATGCTGGCATGAAGGTGTCACCTCCTGCACGTGCTGTACAAATGGCACGACGTCTATGGCACTACTCGTCAGCGGAATGGGACGGTCTTCGCGATTATTATGCGTCCGTCCCCTGGAGCCAGCGCTGCTTTGTAGGAAAGGCTCCCTCGGATAGCGCTTCTGCGATTGCTGGCGAGATCAGTTTAGGGATGGAATATTACATCCCTTTCACTGATGTCGCCAGTATCCGCAGAGCCCGTCCCTGGTTTGGGCGAGATTGTGCCAAAGGTGTTCGACAAAAACAGTCGGCATATCGCGCCTGAATCAGGGCCCGGGCTGTGCACGACCCAAACGCCACTTCAAAGCGGCGTACAACCGGGCCACAAAATCCAGCAAGAGGGCCTTTACGACACGCGGAAAGCCAGTGGCCCTGACGGCATTCCGACGGTGGTACAAATAATGCGCGCCTGTGAAAAGCCTTCTGTCTCACTCCTGGTAGGAAAATTTTGTCTCTGTTTCGCATCAAGCGATGCCGCACGAAGCGCTCGGACGGCGTCCGTCGCCGTTTGAAGTTTCCTAGAATTTTATTTAAAATTATTTAGCATGGTCACAGGTCAGTTCAGTTGCATTCTTGCTTTGTGCAGTGAGATAGGTAAATAGTTGTTTAGTGTGTTAATTTGTGAGTTGTGTCAAGTTGTGTGTGATAGTGATTGTGTTGTGTAGTAATGGCTCTGAGTAAAACAAAGAGTATTACGAGATGATGCTTTGTGTAGGAGCATCAGAAAGCAATTTGAGCGCTGCCCGGGTGTTGTACCGTGAGCATTTCATAGTCGGAGTACCGCGTGAGCAGGCGTGAAATCACAGTGATGCCAGTGTTAGGTTACGTAGATCTCGTTATGAACAATAACCTAATATTTCAGCATGACGGTGCCCCAGCACATTTTGGTCGTGACGTGCGAGATTATTTAAATGCACGCTTCCCACAGTGGATAGGCCGAGGAGGCCGTGTCGCGTGGCCTCCGCGATCTCCAGATCCTACCCCGCTTGACTTTTTTTTATGGGGATACCTAAAAAATACTGTGTACGCAGTCGAGTGCGAAACAGAGCAAGAAATGAAATTACGGATTGAAGCCGCATTTAGCACTGTTACACAAGAAATGCTACGAGCTGTGCGGAGCAATATGCGCCGGCGAGTATCTTTGTGCATCGGGCGGGAAGGCGGCCATTTTGAACCTTTCCTGTAAACAGGTAAGCCCTCTCAGATATCTTGTATTTCTGATTGTTTGGCTCATTCCACCGCCGGTATCCCAGCAGTTCGTGAACCAAATGGGCTGGCACGTGGCGATGGAAAAAGACCTGATGGAATGTCGTTATTGCCATGGAAGATGGGAAGGCCTATAGTGTGGGACGCAACGTGCGTTGACACTCTGGCGCCTTCTCACCTTTCTAGTACAGCTAGTTGTGCCGGCGCTGCTGCTGATCAGCGGAAAGCCTCAAACGGCGCAAATACTCAAATTTAGTAGGAGACTAACACTCGGTTGCAGAAACACCATTTAAATATTAAAGGTGGCTTTAAACTCTAATGGAACAATAAAGTGTTGCACAAAACAATATTAGATTATTTTTAAAGCTCTTTTAGGCCTTTTTTAAGTTTTAATTAAAGAAACGTCAAATCGCCCATTAAATTGGGTTATCGCCATTTTAGTGTTGCACAAAACTACATTAGTCCCTAAGGGTCCTTTAATTTGACGTTAGTAGCTTCAAATTTTAATATGTCATGAATGGTCCATTAAATCCGAAAATACAAATAATATTGAAGACAATTTTAGAAATTTTGAGTGATGTCTCTCTCCAGTTTATCCTCATTGTCAGATGTTGACGACATTTCCGATCAAAGAGTTCGACGCGATATTCCGGACAGAGTAAATTTTTTGGAAAAATACCATGGTGAAGATTTCAGAGTGCGGTTTAGAGTTAAGCATAACAGCACTTCAGATAGCTGAATTTCTTAACTTGGAGCCGATGACTCGGAAAAATAAAGCAATTGACGGCATAAGCCAGTTGCTGATATGCTTAAGATTCTTCGCCACAGGAACTCATCAACAAGTTTTAGGGGATCTTATCAATGTACATAAATCCACAGTTTGCAGAATCATACAAAGGGTAAATTTGTGTTCCACTATAGTTAGTTATATTTTGTACCTATGCTAAGAAATAGGTAATTAATAATTATTTATATATTGGATAGAAACAGGCGTTACCTGGCGAAAATCCATGACAAAGCAATGGTAAGTAAGTTGTTAAAAACTTTTAAAAAAAATTGTAATAGCATTATTTTTTCGCAGAGTTAAAAAGACAACAAAGCGTCGACAATTGTTTCGCCTCTAAACGAGGCATTATCAAGTCTGTCTCAAAGAGAACAGCAAAATTTGTAGCTAGAACATTTTTGCTTATAAGTAAGAGAAATCACACGATGACAAATGTCAGATGTCAAAGATCCAACGAGTTTACGTTTTTTTTTAAATCATTCAGATTCATTGATTCAAATGGGCAGCTAATAGCAACATGGCGTTAATGTCTCCATTAACTAAAGGCTCCTAAAATTTTGCTAAAGTAGCTTCGTGCAACGTCTAAAAATTAATGAGATCATTATCATTAATGGTCCTTTAATTAATTGAACTTTAAATAGAACTTTTGTGCAACCGAGTGTAAATATTTGAGACGTTTGGGGTAGAGACGCTGGGACCTTGGGATCCAAACGCTCGCGGACTCTTCAAAACCATCTCAAAACTCATGATGAACTCTTCCCAAGACCAGAAGGCTGGTTACTTTTTAGCTCAAAGAATAAGCGTTGCCATACAACGTGGCAATCCTGCCAGCCTTCTGGGAACATTGCCAGTCGGCGACGAGGCGGAGGAGTTCTTTGACGCCTCTATACAGGGCGTTACGTAAGGGTTATATCAACCCGAAGCCAGCCCCATCAGCTGGTCGACCAGAACCCGTTTCGATATGTGGCGACCGCCAAAGAAGAAAAAAAAAGTTCATTAAAAAAAATTAAAAAGATATTTCAAATAAACAACAAACGTGTCCCAACGCTACGGCTTGACGTAGCTACTACTAGACAATGAGCGCGTGGTACGTATGTACAATGCCCTTGGCGGTGGCGCGGGCGCGGGCGTCGCGGCGGTGTGGGCGTCCTTATAGGATTATTTTTGTTTATGTAAATAAAATTTTGACCAACACATAGTTATGTTTCCCCAGATCCTCGTCCGTGGTTGGACAGGTGCACCGCGTGCAAGTGATAGTAAAATCTCTGTTTTATTCACCCCAAAGTGCTGTGAACCGATGACAGAAACGCTGGTAGGCTAATATCATTAATTTTGCGGACGCCGAGTCCACCCATGCAAACTATATTTTAGTAGTTTAGTAGGGTTGCATTGTAAATTATTTTAGGTAACAAATAAAACGCACATCCGGATGTGCCGGCGCTGCTGCTGCCTCCACTGAAGACCTCAAACGGCGTAAATATGCTAGCCTAGCAGGTGATTACATATTTGAGCCGTTTGGGGTTGAGACACTGGGGTCATGGGGTCCGAGTGCTCGCCGCCTTTATAGAGACATTGCTAGACGCCTAATCGATGCTTCTCAGGACCAGAAGGCTGGCTATTTTCTGGCCCAAAGAATAAGTATCGCCATCCAACGTGGCAACACAAACAGCATTCTGGGAACCTTCCCAGTCGGCAATGACGCGGAGGATTTTTTAAACGATATTTTGTAATGTAAATATTTTTAGTAGTATTCTCTCGGTAAGTTCTAGTCTAATCAATTATGAAAGAGTCTATATATCTACACCATTTATTTTATTTTGATTTATGATTTTGATTTAAAATAATTGGTAAACGTATTAATTAACTATTAAATCGAGTAGTAGTATAATGTAATGGTAAGTAAGATGTTAAAAACTTATTAAAATTATAATAGCATTATTTTTCGCAGAGTTTAAAAAAGACAACAAAACGTCGACAATTGTTTCGCCTCTAAACGAGGCATTATCAAGACTGTCACAACGAGAACAGGCTGTTCTTTTACTCTGCTTCTCTACTCTACTTTAAACTCTGCGAAAAATAATGCTATTATAATTTTAATAAGTTTTTAACATCTTACTTACCATTACTTTGTCATGGATTTTCGCCAGGTAACGCCTGTTTCTATCCAATATTTTAGTAATATAATATATTCAATAGTAATGGCAGGGTCGGGACATTCGTTTTGGGACAGTAACAGACTAATAAATTTAAAATTTATATCTAATAACAAGCGGACGCTCGCGGCTTCGCTAGTTTGACAAATATTATACACAAAAACCTTTGTCGAGAACCACTCAATCCGTCGGTGATAACCGCATCAAATTCCGTAGCCGCATCAAAAATATGTAGTGAATTAGTGATACGTCTATAATACGACTAATACAAGTTAATAGAATAAGTCGAGACTTATTCGGCGAATAGAATATGTCTCGGCAGGGGTGCAGGGGAACAAAAATTTGCTCAGAATTGAGCTGGGAAGCTCCGTTACCGGGATATAGGGGCTTCAAGTTATGTGGAAAGTAGGATGAGAATTTGGAAGAAAAATCTTGTGGGAAGATGGGGGCGCAAATACTTACTTAGGGTACTATGGGGCCGAAAAAATCAGAGCGAAATTGACCTTGGATGCTTAGTTTTCGAGATATGGGGTACTGGGAATCTGGGGTATTTTTGCGGGATGAGAATTCCCGGGATTTTTTTGCAGGCGAATACTCTGCAGTCATTCGGTTTGGTGCCTTTCGGTTTGGTGCCTTTCTGAGTTTCAGTGACTGCAGAGTACAATCATCATTAGGTTAATTTGGATTTAGTTACTCCCGACATTACCAACTTCCCAACCCCTATATCCCGGGAACCGAGTATCCCACCTAAATTTTGGGCAAATTTTTGTTCCCCCTGCAACCCCTCCCATCTCAAGTTCCATTCGGCGTTAAAAAAATTCCCGGGAATTCTCATCCCGCAAAAATATCCAAGATTCCCAGTACCCATATCTCGAAAACTAAGCATCCTAGGTCAATTTTGCCCTCATTTTCCGGCCTCATAGTACTCTGTAAGTATTTGATCTTCCCACAATTTTTTTCTACCCAATTCTCATCACACTTTCCACAAAACTTGAAGCCCCTATATCCCGGTAACGGAGCTTCCCAGCTCAATTCTGAGCAAATTTTTGTTCCCCTGCACCCCTGCCGAGACATATTCTATCTAATCGGCTTAGCAAGGTTAGTCATTCTTTCATAGGGGAAGGTATACGCTTTTATAATAAATTGCCTGAATCGGTCATTTGTATGCCCGACAATAAATTTAAAAACTTTATAAAGACCACTTTATGTCAAAAAGCATTTTATAAGACAGTTTTTGATTACCTTAATGATAAAAGTGTCTGGCTTGAGCATGGTGCAGGTGCCTCCTAAAATACCGTATTGTAGCATATTTTGTACTTAGGCGACTATAATAATTTTTTTTTGTTGTATTATACACTCTTTTTGAATTTGACACGAGACCAATGTACATTCGTCCACATTTAGTCTTAAGAAAATGTGTAAATGAGTCAATTATTTGAAAAGAGTGACTGAGAGTTTTATTGCCAGGTTCTTTCTCTCGGTTCTACTTATTTCTTTGCGAATCTGGCAGTACATGTAAATATAGAAGCCATGACATTTTTTATTTTAAGTACTTACTGACGTTTGTAAGAGCCATTTAGTGACCTATACAAATAAATAAATCATTTCATTTCATTTCATTTCTATTCGCCTGCAAAAAAAAATCCCGGGAATTCCCATCCCACAAAAATACCCAAGATTCCCAGTACCCGATATCCCGGAAACTAAGCACCGCAGGTCAATTTTTACTTCATTTTCGGACCCCCCTTGAACCCAACACAAGTAAATGAAACTCCATCTCTTCCCATAAAAAAATCCCAATTCCCACCCCACTTCCCAAAAACTTTATTATTACCGGTGACAGTTGGACGTTTTTCTATAAGTAGGTCTGGGGGCTATATCCTGGTAATGCAACATCAATCACTCAACAAAAATACTCGACGGGGCCCAAAATGATAAAAATGAAAGATATGGTGGATAAATCAGTGAATGAGTGTTGGAATGAAATGGCAAGTTGTATCAGGAAAGAAGCAAAAGAAGTGTTTGGCGAAACGAAAGGTAAAAGTGCTATTGATAGGGATACATGGTGGTGGAATAAGGAGGTACAAGAGGTGATTAATCAATAGAAGAATTCTTTTAAGAAATGGCAGAAAGAAAAAGGGAATGAAAGTGAAAAAGAAGCAAGAAAGGTAAGGTATAAGGAATTGAGTAAAAAGGCAAAAAAAGTGGTGGCGATAGCTAGATCCCAAGCTTAAGAAAAACTATTTAATGTACTTGATGGACCTAAAGGCCAAAAAGAAATTTACCGCTTAGCGAAAGAAAGAGAAGATAGAACGAAAGATGTAAAACTTGTTAGATGTATAAAAGATGAAAAGGGTACAGTTTTAGTAAAAGAAGATGAAGTAAGAAATCGATGGAAAATGCGAATGTTAAGATGGATGTGTGGTGTAACAAGGATGGATAGAGTAAGGAACGAGTATATTAGAGGAAGTTTGAAAGTTGCCCCAGTAAATGAAAAAGTGAGAAGCGAACGGCTATCATGGTATGGACATGTTATGAGAAGAGAGGAACGGAATGTGGTAAGAAAGGTGCAAAGTATGAATGTAGATGGCCTGAGAACTCGAGGTAGGCCCAAGAAAAGATGGATAGAATGCGTGAAAGAGGATATGACCAGGAAAGGAGTGAATGAGGAGATGACGTGTGACAGGGATGTATGGAAGATGAAAACATGTTGCGCCGACCCCAAATAATTGGGATAAGGGCAGGCAGATGATGATTATAATAATGGCGAATATTAACAAGCAATGTTATTGATCAATGTGGTTTGTTAGTCGGGGGTTGTTGTCAGGTCTATCTTTGACGGCATTTGTGTAAACAATATTTCAATCAATATAAGCGCCAATAAACTAAAATAAATGTATTTCTGATATCTATCTAAAAAACTTGTCCGTAGATTTGTGCATTATGATGTGACACCACTGCTATGTGTTAGTATCACAGGAGACTACTTTGCTTTCTCTAACTTTTCTGTCAGGGTCAAGTGTGTCATGATGGAAGGCTTCTTCTTTATGCAAAGCCTCAAATGAAACTACTACTACCTACCCCTATATTATTTAGTTATTTATTTATTAGTATTATTTTTCGAAATTACTTAACTTTCTTACTATTAATTATAATGCAATGGCAATAAAACTCACGGCCACTCTTTTCTGATAGTATGAAATTACAATATTAAGAACAGAACGAGATAACATTTGTACATATTGTTATTATGTTGATTAATAGCCATCATCGACTTAAATAATTATTAAAATCGGTTCATAAGTTTCAGAGTTTATCGATAACAAACAAATAATACACAAGCAGATAACTGGTGCAACATTAGTTTATATAAATTACTTACATAAAAACTGATTTCAATTAATAAACATCTCACACCTTACACTACAACTTGAAGTGACACAACAAAAATGGCTGTTAATATCAAACTTATTGTTTTGGTAAAGTTGTTATTCTTAGTACCTATTGGTATGTAAGTACCTACTATTCCCTATTCTGTGGTATTGGCACAGAATACGGAAAAGTACAATTACCTTTTCTGTGCTATTAGTCGTAATAACTGTCATTGCAGTATATTATGTTCCTAAAAAGTACATTAAAGTGACATTAAATTAATTAGTTCAGTCGTAAGCTAAGTGATGGTAACAATAATCATCGTTTATTTAAATAAGTTTTAAATCGCTTATGGGTTTATCCTCAGGTATACTTCCTGTTGGTGCTGAACACAAAGATGGCCGTCAATGCGCAGGAGCAGTCTGACTGTGCAGTTATAGACAAAGACCCCAACGGCTCGGGTAATCCGGACCCGATTCACAAGTGCAAGGACTGTGAACCTTGGTGCAAACCTACCAAGCTTCGTAAGCAAAAACCTCTTCCGCAACAAGATCAACAGCAAAATGACCGCAGCACCTCTGCGGTGCGAGAAGACCGCACCGCTTCTGCGGAACGAGAAGACCGCAGCGCCTCTGGGGAACAAGGGTACGGCGGCTATTGACATCGTAGACGCTGAATTATTATTAAATAAATACTGACTAAATAAATATTTATGCACATTCTCACACCACGTCGTCAAGCGCAAACTAAACATTAGCTCATTATCAGTTTTCTGGATCCCATATAGCACAAGCTATAGAGCAGACAGCTGATAAACATTATTATAGGTATATATTTGTAGCTAGCGGACGCCCGCGGCTTCACCAGCTTGACAAATTGTATACACAAAAACTTCTTCGAGAACCATTCTATCCAGTGCTGAAAATCGCATCAAAATCCGTTGCGTAGTTTTAAAGATCTAAGCAAACATACGGAATGGGCGACTTTGTTTTATACTATGTTATGATTATGATAACATACATACATATGAAAACCCATACTCCGAAATAAATATTTGTGAATTATACAAATGTTTGATTCGACCCGGGAATCGCGTCGAAAGTAGATAGTCTACCGACCACGCCGCTGAAGCAGTCCTGCCTGGATGCTGATCAGTCTTTTTACTCTCTATTGCAACAGCAGTAGCGCCAGCATAATGAATAGGTATAGGGTCCCACACCAAAGACAGTAGAAAATATTTCATGGTATTAACGGTATACCATTTTTTTTTTAATTGCCAAATTTATGCCGCAATTACGTTCAGATGAACGTTTATAACGCTCAGTTCTGGCAACGATATTCTCCACAGTTTGAGAGTGGCATCTCTGCCCGGCTTTCTCTGATCGGGATCGGAAGGGAGAGGTGCTTGCTTTGATCGGGATAGCTTAACCCTCGGCATGCCAACTCACACGGTATGCCTGGCAGGGTCTTAAGGACACAGATTATTAGCCCTATAACCTTGAAACAAAAACGCTGGTTTATTATGTACTTGAATATACTACTTACTAATTAATAAGTTAAGAGTATATTTATTTTTATTTATTTTTATTTATTTATTTATTTATGTACACACATGAAAAATAAAATAAGAAGAAGATGAACAATAAGGATAGATTGAGTACAAAGGCACCACTTATTTCATAAGAAATCTCTTCCAGTGGGCCAGGGGAAGGAAATGCTTGATAGAATAAGTCTTATGTGTACGTAGGTGGATCTATATTACACAAATACATATATTTATGTTACAATATGTAATAAAAATTATCCAAAACCAAGCACTTTTGTTATTAATCATTATAATTAAACGTAAGCAGCTTTCTCGCGCAAAGACTCATTGGCAATTCAGCGCGGGAATGCTGTCTGTGTTATGGGCACTCTGCCTAAGTCTCCCTGCCTTACTTATTTATTTTAGTGTTTTAGTTTTAGATAGCATAGTTTGTAGTTTGTTTAGGTTTTTTTTTTTATTTAATTTTCGTTATTTAAGTTCCTTGTATATATTTGAGTAATATAGTATATAGTTTCTTGTAAATATTCTGAAATAAATTGGATAAAAAAAATCTATATAAAAAAAACCTAAGCAGCGTTTTGGGTTTGCATTTTTTATGAAAGCTAAACTTAAATACCAGGTGGGTATAACATGCACTTAAATCACTTCTTTGTTATAACGAAACGTACTCTGAACTGAAATGGCGGGTGTCAGGGAGTCAGAACGGCGGCCAGCTACTTAGGAAGGGTTGCGTGCGAAATTCAGAATAAAATGCAGCAATTTATGTTTAAGGTGGGACTCTATCAGGCATACCAAGGGTTAAAATGCTCTTCATAACACTCATCATGGTAAATGCAATAGAATCCGGCAAATGAAGCAATTTGTTCAACACTTCGCTCTCCATTACCACCGGCAGACACCTTTGGTTAGACACCTCGTTAAACTTTTGCGTTTCATAATCTATGGTTCACCGGGTTACGCACGGGTTGCAACGGCCGTAGTCACAGGCTGACAGTCAGCCAGTGACCACGACCGGTGTAACCTGGTCGTAACCTCAGGTATAAAACGGTACCGATACATATCTACGCCGTATTTTATGTTCATTCCCGTGTTAAAGTCGCAATGTAGGTTTTATTATTGTACTCTCGACGAACATCTATGCCAAGGATGTCTAGATTGCCGTTCATTTGTAATATTGCATTCTGTAGAAAAGGGAAAAGGTACTCGTAGAAAGAGGATTAAGAAATCCTGTAAACGAAAACGCTTGTGTTTTGCGGGCATTGAGGGATAGCATGTCATTGATGCAGAGGAAAGAGAGTTGGTGACATTACTTGCCAGAAGATTTAAAAGACACAATCTGTCGGTATTTTTCCAGTGTCTTGATTATAGCTGCAAGTGTACCAAATGGGCTGGCTTATAACAATAGGAAGAGATCGGATGGATGGTATGTCATTACTGCTATGGAACTTGAGAAGACTCTTAGTGTGAGACACTACATGAGTAGTCACTTTCTTCGCATTTAACAAGCATAGCAGGATGTGCCAGGCTTAGTCTTCGTACTTGTTTTTTTATGCAATTAGCAATAATATTCTTTGTAATTCAAAATCCCATTCAATGTCAGTCATCAGTCAGTTAGTCAGTCAGGGTAGGTTAACTGCACAATATAAAATGCTTTGTCAAAAGTATGTAATAGCATCATTATTGTAAATAACTTTATAATATACTACCTACTTTAATTTATTGTACCCTTTTTATTTGTTAAAATTCCTAAGAACATTTTGACCTTTGAACTTGAAAAACTTTTCTAGCACTTATTTAGCCACTTATCTACATACCGCAAAGTTCAACTGAGGAATTTATCGCCTGATTTTGCTAATTTTCCCGAACCGAACGTAAGTAAAATCGAAATCGTTATACCGGAATGAAAAAAAAATTACAACTTCAAAAAAACTGTCTATTGTTGCATTTATAAAGTAACTTTGGATTAATTAGCATAAAGTATCACACTAAGAATGACTAATGGTAATGTTTTCAAGTAATGATATTGAAGGAGTTCGTTGATACCTTGCCGCATTATACTGAATCTTTTCATATTCATATCTTGCATAAAACAAACACGACACCTCTGTAACCAAGCAGAAACACTTGTTTTGTATTAGCTACTTAAATAAACAAATTAATAATTATTTTTCGCGTACTGAATAATATCAGGTGTTTTATTTTACCAGCCGCATCATCAAAACATGACTCATATTGCGGTGAATTATAATTAGGTATTATACATCAATCAATAAATAAATATCAACTTGTGCACTAAAATTTGTCCGTTTGTTCGCCATGGTAATTCGCTGTCCACTGATAGTTAGAACCGCTGTGCACATCCAAAGGGCACACAATCAAACGAGAATTCAAATTCCTCCTGATTTGCTAGTCTTTGACATAGTTTCCTTGTTTTTAGCCATTAAAAATTGGGTGGAAATTTTCATTTGCTTTTTTCACATCTGGTGTATATTACGTAAATATTAACGCAAGCGAAGAATGAAAATATGACAATAGTTTTGAATAAACGTAAATTACATATAAACAGAGTTTGAAATATAAACATACCATATTTATCTCAATACCTTAAGCAAAGATGGACTCTTCAATGAAACTTATATTATCTGTAAGTTGTACAATTTTCATTTATTTTGTATAGTTAAAAAATATATTTTCATGGAGTATGGACCACATTCGTTTTTTTGTTGTCAAATATAGGTACTTTTTCTGCCACTACATTTTTGTCTTTACACTGATTTGATTTCACCATCAATTTATTAAGTATTAACCTATTTGTTTTCTTTACAGGTTTGGCTGATATTGGTGTTGACCACACCGTTAGAAGTTTATGGAAACGTAATTGAGAGACTTGCTCCACTGAACCCTTCGACTCAGCAGAAAGATGAAAAGAACCAAACCGTTAGCATAACGAAAAAGCCAATTGACTCAGAGCAACAACCTAAACCGGAGCCAAGTGCCACAGACCCTTCAACCAAACCGGAACCAAGTAAAACAGTCCCTACAACCAAACCAGATCCAAGTAAAACAGAACCAGAACGCAAACCAGACCCTAGTAAACCTGATCCTAAAGCCAAACCGGAACCATGTGACCCTACACCCAAACCAGGCCCAAGTAAATCAGAACCAGGAGCCAAACCAGACCCTAGTAAACCCAATCCTAAAGCCAAACCGGAATCATGTGACCCTACACCCAAACCTGACCCAAGTAAAACAGAACCAGGAGCCAAACCAGACCCCAGTAAACCCGATCCTAAAGCCAAACCGGAACCATGTGACACTACACCCAAACCGGACCCAAGTAAAACAGACCCTGCAACAAAACCGGACCCTAGTAAAACCGATCCTAAACCCAAACCAGTATCAAGCGACAAAGACCCTGCAACCAAACCAGACGCAAGTAAAACCAATCAGAAAGATGAAAAGAACCAAACCGTTAGCATAACGAAAAAGCCAATTGACTCAGAGCAACAACCTAAACCGGAGCCAAGTGCCACAGACCCTTCAACCAAACCGGACCCAAGTAAAACAGTCCCTGCAACCAAACCAGATCCAAGTAAAACAGAACCAGAACGCAAACCAGACCCTGGTAAACCTGATCCTAAAGCCAAACCGGAACCATGTGACCCTACACCCAAACCAGACCCGAGTAAAACAGAACCAGGAGCCAACCCAGACCCTAGTAAAACCGATCCTAAAGCCAAACCGGAACCATGTGACCCTACACCCAAACCAGACCCAAGTAAAACAGAACCAGGAGCCAAACCAGACCCTAGTAAACCCGATCCTAAAGCCAAACCAGAACCATGTGACCCTACACCCAAACCAGACCCAAGTAAAACAGAACCAGGAGCCAAACCAGACCCTAGTAAACCCGATCCTAAAGCCAAACCGGAACCATGTGACCCTACACCCAAACCAGACCCAAGTAAAACAGAACCAGGAGCCAAACCAGACCCTAGTAAACCCGATCCTAAAGCCAAACCGGAACCATGTGACCCTACACCCAAACCAGACCCAGGTAAAACAGAACCAGGAGCCAAACCAGATCCTAGTAAACTCGATCCTAAAGCCAGACCGGACCCATGTGACCCTACACCCAAACCAGACCCAAGTAAAACAGAACCAGGAGCCAAACCAGACCCTAGTGAACCCGATCCTATAGCCAAACCGGAACCATGTGACCCTACACCCAAACCAGACCCAGGTAAAACAGAACCAGGAGCCAAACCAGATCCTAGTAAACTCGATCCTAAAGCCAGACCGGACCCATGTGACCCTACACCCAAACCAGACCCAAGTAAAACAGAACCAGGAGCCAAACCAGACCCTAGTAAACCCGATCCTATAGCCAAACCGGAACCATGTGACCCTACACCCAAACCAGACCCAAGTAAAATAGAACCAGGAGCCAAACCAAACCCATGGGACCCTACACCCAAACCTGACCCAAGTAAAACAGAACCAGGAGTCAAACCAGACCCTAGTAAACCCGATCCTAAAGCCAAACCGGACCCATGTGACCCCACACCCAAACCAGACTCAAGCAAAACAGAACCAGTAGCCAAACCAGACCCTAGTAAACCCGATCCTAAAGCCAAACCGGCACCATGTGACCCTACACCCAAACCAAACCCAAGTAAAACAGAACCAGGAGCCAAACCAGACCCTAGTAAACCCGATCCTAAAGCCAAACCGGAACCATGTGACCCTACACCAAAACCAGACCCAAGTAAAACAGAACCAGGAGCCAAACCAGACCCTAGTAAACCCGATCCTAAAGTCAAACCGGAACCATGTGACCCTACACCCAAACCAGACCCAGGTAAAACAGAACCAGGAGCCAAACCAGATCCTAGTAAACCCGATCTTAAAGCCAGACCGGACCCATGTGACCCTACACCCAAACCAGACCCAATTAAAACAGAACCAGGAGTAAAACCAGACCCTAGTAAACCCGATCCTATAGCCAAACCGGAACCACGTGACCCTACACCCAAACCAGACCCAAGTAAAATAGAACCAGGAGCCAAACCAAATCCATGGGACCCTACACCCAAACATGACCCAAGTAAAACAGAACCAGGAGTCAAACCAGACCCTAGTAAACCCGATCCTAAAGCCAAACCGGAACCATGTGACCCTACACCCAAACTAGACCCAAGTAAAACAGAACCAGGAGCCAAACCAGACCCTAGTAAACCTGATCCTAAAGCCAAACCGGACCCATGTGATCCCACACCCAAACCAGACCCAAATAAAACAGAACCAGGAGCCAAACCAGACCCTAGTAAACCCGATCCTAAAGCCAAACCGGAACCATGTGACCCTACACCCAAACCAGACCCAAGTAAAACAGAACCAGGAGCCAAACCAGACCCTAGTAAACCCGATCCTAAAGCCAAACCGGAACCATGTGACCCTACACCCAAACCAGACCCAAGTAAAACAGAACCAGGAGCCAAACCAGACCCTAGTAAGCCCGATCCTAAAGCCAAACCAGAACCATGTGACCCTGCAACCAAACAATACCCAAGTAAAACAGTCCCTGCAACCAAACCAGATTCAAGTAAAACAGAACTAGAATCCAAACCAGACCCTAGGAAACCTGATCCTAAAGCCAAACCGGAACCATGTGACCCTACACCCAAACCGAACCCAGGTAAAACAGACCCTGCAACAAAACCGGACCCTAGTAAAACCGACCCTAAACCCAAACCAGAATCGAGTGACAAAGACCCTGCAACCAAACCAGACGCAAGTAAAACCAATCCTGAAGCCAAACCACCAAGTGACAAAGAGCCCAAACCGACAATTGCAACCGCGACAAGTAATGTTGTTGTCAACAGCGTTGCGCAAGCCATCGCTTAATTTTTTCATGTTTTTTATAGATAATTCATAGTATTATTACATAAAATACTACACAATATTGATAATATAAGACCTGACACCATGGTCTTTCTTGTAGGAGAAGCGCAGCTCGTATACCTCGGCACGCTATTCTAAACGACATAATTCGTAGGGCTCTTTCCACCGCATGTTTTCCGGCCGTACGTGAACCAAATGGTTTAGCACGAAGCGATGGAAAGAGACCGGACGGTATGTCGTTGTTACCGTGGAAGATGGGAAGGCCTTTGGTGTGGGACGCTACATGCGTTGACACCTTAGCACCTTCACAACTTCCAAGCACATCCGGATGTGCCGGCGCTGCTGCTGCAGCGGCTGAAGACCTCAAACGGCGTAAATATGCTAACCTAGCAGGCGATTACATATTTGAGCCGTTTGGGGTTGAGACACTGGGGTCATGGGGTCCGAGTGCTCGTCGCCTTTATAGAGACATTGCTAAACGCCTAATCGATGCTTCTCAGGACCAGAAGGCTGGCTATTTTCTGGCCCAAAGAATAAGTATCGCCATCCAACGTGGCAACACAGCCAACATTCTGGGAACCGTCCCAGTCGGCAATGACGACAATGTTTTTAAACGATACCTATTTTGTAATGTACATAAATATTTTTAGTATATAATTATGTATATTTTGTACATTTTAATTCTTATTGTAAATAAATAACTTAGTTAGTTACAATTGTATTGTATTATAATAAACCTGACAGATATAAAGAAAACTATATTTATTAGATGTACCGTACTCTTGTCGCAAGGGAATTGTGTACGTTTTATTTATTGGGTATAAAATACTTAATCCTTTAACGTATTTTGTAGATCGTATGCATAGATCAGACATTTTCACTGACTAATTCCATCTGCCTAGCTTAAATAACTGTTATTTGAAATACGTGACGTGGTGTTCTTTAAATAAATATCCCATAATGGCTATGGCGATTAGGTAACGGGAATTTGAACCCCGATCACAATTACTACTGATGTTTAATGACTCAACATAAGCACTGGTTAAAAGGAGTGCTTTAAATGTATTTGCAGGTTTTACGTAGTACCTGTACGACTATAATAATCTATGGTATTATTTTTATAAAAGTAAAAAAGTAATTATGCTCAACTAAACACTTGTACACACAGCAGATACAAACACTTTGGGACAAATAAAATGTACCTCGTCATTGACCCGCGACATATTATACAGGTCCATTTATTGTGTTTATGTATGTTTCTCAATATGCTTTTATTTACATTTTTATATCTGTATGTAACAAGGACTCTTTGGTAATTTATTAACAGCTAAAATCTAATTTATAAAATTCTCGTGTCACGGTGTTTGTGGTTAAACTCCTCCGAAACGGCTTAACCGATTCTCATGAAATTTTGTGTGCATATTTGGTAGGTCTGAGAATCGGACATCTATTTTTCATCCCCCTAAATGTTAAGGGTAGTCCACCCCAATTTTTTATTTTAATTTTAAGAGAAATTTTTAAATTTTTATGATACAGCATTAGAAAATACATACAACCCTGAATTTTCAACCCTCTACGATCAACCCCTATTTTTACATCGCGATTTCATTGTCTACAACGCTTTCGATTATAAGTAAATCCCCGCACACTTATAGTAGATAGCTATTTTTATTAAATAAAATAAATAAATAAATATTTTTTTTTTAAAAATTATTTGTTTTATAATATTATTTATTTATTTTTTATTTAAATATTTGGACATTCTCACACAACGTCATCTAGCCCAAATTAAGCTAATATAAGATAAAATAAAATAAAATAAAATAAAATAACGTTTATTATCTTTGAAATTTTCAGAAAATTATTTAGATTCGTCAGAAGTGGGTGTGACTCTACCGAGGGTTCCAAAATGCAACGAGACTGAGAAGAGCCCTCAAGAAACTCAGCTCGGCTTTTTTCAAAATATTTCATCTTAAATCTAATACAGAGTTATTTAGAAAGGAGCAATTCGTTACGTTGTTACAACCAGGCCGCCTTGTCATCTAAGAAATCATTAATACTATAATAAGCTTTATGGCACAATTTACTTTTTATTAGTTTTTTAAATTTATTGACAGATAAATTTGCTATTTCGGTTGGCAATGGGTACATTCGAATAAAGTTCCCCGCAAAAGAATTACTCACTTTATGAAGCCTAAATTTAGGAACAGCCAGTTTATCCTTATTTCTTAAGTTTAGATTATGATTATCACTATTTTTCATAAATTTACTTTTGTTCTTGTGGGTATACAATAAAAATTCATAAATATACTGTGAATACACTGTAAGGATGTTAATATGCCTAAACTTATCTCTTAATGACTCCCGAGACCCCATTCCATAGATAGTCTGGACAGCCCTCTTCTGCAACACAAAGATGCATTCAATATCGGCAGCGTTACCCCACAGTAGTATGCCATATGTCATGATACTGTGGAAGTAGCTGAAGTAGACAAGACGCGCCGTTTTAATGTCTGTAAGTTGTCGGATCTTTTTGACAGCATAGGCTTCTGAACTAAGCCTGGCCGAAATTTTCCCGATATGAGGCCCCCATTGCAATTTGGAGTCTAACGTTATGCCCAGAAAGACAGTGTCATCGACCAATTCTATTATATCATCCCTAACCTTAACACTGGTTTTAACAAGTCTTACATTAGGTAAGGTGAATCTTACACATTTAGTTTTATTTTCATTTAATAATAAATTATTAGCACAAAACCAGTGGACTATCCTAGAGAGGGCAATGTTTACATCGTCAAGTTCGCGCTGTCCACGTTTAACTTTAAATATTAAAGAAGTGTCATCAGCAAACAAAACTACCTCGTGGTCGTCTCTTATGAGGTGAGGGAGATCATTAATATATACTACAAAAAAAAGGTCCCAAAATTGAACCCTGCGGTACCCCCATTGCTACAGGATAACCAGGTGACTGTTTACCATTGATCACTACTTTCTGGACCCTATCACTTAAGTAAGAATTGACGAAATTCAAGGCCGTCCCCCGGATTCCGTAATGATCAAGTTTCTTAATTAAAGTCTGGTGCTGAACGCAATCGAAGGCCTTAGATAAGTCACAGAATACACCATAAGCATCATATGACTCATCCCAGGCCCTGTATATACACTCTAATAATTTAATACCGGCATCAGTGGTGGACCGACCACGAGTGAAACCGAATTGTTTTGTATGTAATAGTTTATTAACGTTAAAGTGATTTTGCATTTGATTAAGCATAATTTTTTCAAAAATTTTACTAAATGTAGGTAGTACAGAAATGGGACGGAAATTGGACGGATCTGAAGTACTACCCGATTTAAACAGGGGAATTAATTTACTAGATTTCATTAAATCAGGGAACACACCACTATCAACACAATTATTAAATATTATTACTAGTTCAGGAGCAACCATTTCAATAAAAGAATTTACTAAATACACAGAGATGCCCCAGAGGTCAGCTGTTTTCTTGATATTTAAAGATTTAAAAGTTTTTAAGATAGTGTTTATGTTAACTTTACTGAATTTAAATATAACGTTACAACAAGGAACGTTTGCTTTTAACAAAGATTCTGCAATGGGGGTTGAAGAGCCTAGGGTTTTTGTCAAATCTACAGGAATTCGGGAGAAAAAATTTTCAAATTCGTTAGCGACCTCGAAGTCTGATGTAGTTATTTTACCATTTATATTAAGTTTAAAATGATTATCATTTAATTTTTGTTGACCTCTTTCCGCGTTTATAATTTTCCAAGTAGATTTAACTTTGTCTGCACTATTGAGAATTTTATCACTTATATATTTTGATTTAGCTGCTAAACAATCTGCTTTAAACTTTTTTGAATAAGTTTTAACATAATCTAGAAATTCAACTGATCTATTAAGCTGTCTTTCTGAGTATAGTTCATAAAGTTTTTGTCTACTTTTGTGTATACCCTCAGTGGCCCATTCACTGAAAGTAGGACTATCACTAATCATGACCTCCTTAGACTTGAATATGGAGTTGAACTCGTTGTAAAAAGAATCAAAAAATAATTTATACATTACATTTGGATCTAAGCCAGTGTCTAAGAATGGAATTTTATTGCAAAGTCCAACCCTCATACGTTCCAAGCGGTCACCAGTTATTGGTCTACATAATATTTTACGTTTTATAACTTTTTCTTTAGTGATTTTAAAAGATGCTATTTGCCCACAATGGTCTGAATCTAGCTTTTTTATAATACTTTTACTTTCTGGCAACATATCGCTGTATATATTATCCAGGCAAGTGGCTATTGTATTACAATATCTAGTAGGCTCCAAAAATAAGTTTGTAAGATTGTGTGATTTAAATAAATTTAAAATATTATAACTCATAGGCGTATTAACAAGTAAATCGACATTAAAATCACCACATACTATTAGGTACTTATTAGTTTTTCCAAGTTTACATAGAACTTTGTCAATAAGTTCCTCAAATTCGCAAAAGGGTGAGGTTCCAGGTTTATACACGCATACTACTATGAATTGCTCCATTTCCAGGCACGACAGTTCGACTTTACACTCTAGAGAAAGAGACACAATATCTTTCCGTTCTTTAAATTTAAGTTGTTTATTTAATAAAATCAAAGATCCCCCCCGTACTGTGGTCACCCTGCAGAATGCACTACCAACCCGGTGATTACTGAAATTGAACATGAGCTCATACGGCTTACGCATATGTTCTGTAATACAAAAAATATCAATATTATCTGAATTCATTAACAGTTCCAACTCTAACTCTTTGCCATGTGTTAAACAACCAATATTTTGATGCCCTATGTTGATATAATTTACATTTTTTGATTTGGTTTGATTTGGAGGGCATTTTTTAACATAATTAACATTTGTAACTAAATTTAATTCAATTAATTGACTATGTCTGCTAAAGGGTAATATTGCCTCTGTTGTCGTAGAACTTAATTTAAATTACTTGGAACAGATTCCAAAGTCTTAACACTAAATCTACATTGCTCAATAAAAGCAGTTTTGTCAGCCAAGTTCTTGGCTGAAGTGTAAAAATAATTGAATAGCAAACTTGCTATTTGTCTCTTATAATGCTTTGGTAGAAAATACCTACCTTTGTTTACATAAACAATATGTTTGTTATTGTTAAAGTTACTGTCAGAAGTTGACAAATTGTATTTATATACAGTTCTCTTAAAAACAGAATTAAAGTCAATTACATGGAATTTATTATTATATTGGCTAGTTAAATTGAGTTGTAAATTTATCTTATATCTAAGAGAATTTTCCACGTCTGGCACACCTTTTATGTATGGTAATGTAAACATTACATAAGCTTGTGTTATGGGATCTAGACGACTGATAAACATACTTATATATTTTTAAATACATACATATTATACATAGAAAACACCCAAACTCTGAAACAAACATTTGTGGATCACACAAATAATTCGAATCGACCCGGAATCGAACCTGGGACCTCAGGGGCGGCAGTCGCATACTCATACCACTGAGCCACCGAGGCAGTCATTTTTAGTTATTGAACTAAAAAAAAAAATCCTATAAATAATACAGGGTGTTACGTAAGGGTTATATCAACCTGAAGACACCCCCCATCAGCTGGTCGACCAGAACCTTATAACATCCTGTATACATGGTAAAACAACGTTTGCCGGGTCAGCTAGTATCGATATAATATCATTAATGTCATGAAATAATCCCTCTTTACTCGTCCGTTAGACTTCTATAGGTACAGCTTAGTTACATTATTTGAGGCATTAATGCTAGCGGAAATTAAGTTGTATCCTAACATACTACGGTGCAGCCACCTCTATGTTATTTATTTACAAGCCAAACCACGAGTAGAGATCTAGTATTATAAATTATAGATATAAAAGTGTGTAGAAATTAAAAAATATTATATTTCTACCAGCAGACTTGTCAAAATGGGTTTTTTAATGAAATATTTGTTTTCGGTAAGTTCAGTTCCAAGTCTTTATAATAAAATTTAAGTTTAGATAAAGTCATAACAAACCTAACCATTTAATTCAATTCTCAGATATATCTCATTATTCTGCTACCTTCCCCACCGGGAGCTCTTGGTAATTTGTCCGACGGGATCTTAGGTACGACAATGCATTCGGATGACCCTCACGAATTCCGCCTAGTTCAGGAGGAAGGTGGGGGTGCCGATGGAGCTGATGATGGTGATGATTCTGAAGAGTCATCTGAGACTGAAGAAACCGAACCTGAATTATCGCCAGTTCAAAAACAAAAAAACTGGGGATATGCCCAATAAAAATAATAAGCAACAAAATAAGAAGCCTGCAGACGAGGAAGCAGAGAAATTATTATTAAACAACCTCCTTTGTACGAAATGTTTTACTTAATTTTTACGGAAGCCTTATAGGATCACTTTGTTGTCCGTACATCTGTCTATTCGGACCCTTTTTCTCAGAAACGCGAGGTAGCAAGTTGAAATTCATACCAAATACTCAGGTCTACTGTTTCTTGGAGCTATGAAAAAATGAAACTTCTAAAACAACGCAATCAAAAGATACAGCCGTTTATGCTGCAAATTCTTCTAAATTTCGACACGAGGGGAATCAATACCTACATGGTACTTCCCGTGAACTCAGAATCTTGAAATAAGCATAACATAACATAACATAGCATCACGCCTTTTTCCCGAAGGGGTAGGCAGAGGTGTGCAAACACACCCACATCTCGCCAGCTATGTTAGGTCCCATGTAATAGGGGGCGAGCCTATTGCCATTTACCGGGCACAAGTTCCAGACTCTGGGATAATTATCTGGGTAAAATTCTAAAGAGAATTATACATTGTCCACCAGACCCGGGAATCGAACCCGAGACCTCGAGCGTGGCAGTCCGTACATAGTACCATTGTGCCACCGAGGTAGTCTTGAAATAAGTAACGTCCTATAGCACAAATAAAAGGAAAATGGCGACATGCATAACTTTTTAGGTACATCATTATAATAAATATATGTTTAATAATTTTAAACTTACTACCCTTACGAACGCTTAGGTAATTGAAATTCATATCACGGTATTTAAGTCTACTGGCCCATTAAGCTGTGATAAATTAAACTTCTAAATCACCGCAATCAAACGATACAGCCGTTTATGCTACAAATTCTACTAAATTTCGACACGAGGGGGAATCAAAACCACTTGGAAACTGGAATAACTAATCTGTGCAAAAACTAGGTACTAACGATTCAAGTCTGCAATAAAGCCGCATACAAAGTCACGCGATACAATATTAGTGTTCATTGGTATAATAATAATAAAGGTAATATACTAGCTGATGTCTTCGGCCTTGCCCGCGTGGGATAGTTTCCTAGTTCCCAATTCCCACGGGAACACATTCCCAGGATAAAAAGTACCCAAGTTACTTCTTGACATCTGCTATTAAGTCCTGTACAAATCCGTCATAGATTAACGGAATAACAGACCATCATCTCATCATCATCACCATCTCAGCCCATTTGACGTCCACTGCCGGGCACAGGCCTCCCCCAAAGGGGGAGAAATTCAGTCTACATATACCACGCTGGCCAGATGGGCTGGTATAGGGAGTTCTCCATCTCTAAACATACTTACTTATACACGCTGATTTTATCAACGTCAGCAGTCGAAAGGGTTCGCTCTCGGAATAATATTTGGATTCCTTTTTTAACATCTAAATTACTGTACTGATAATAATAAAAAAATTAGCCATTTCTGTAATTCTTCTCACTCGATCAAGTTTAACATTAGTAGTAGTACGATATTTCATTGATGAATTGACGCGGACGGGCGCGGCGCGCTCGCCTGGCTGCACGTCTCGCACACACACATCCATCTTTCGAGCGCTTCTAAGTACCGCGCAAATCATGTGTTAGGGAGCAATGACCCCGCGCAGCCAATATGGCCAGTATCACTACGAAACATACCTACTTGTACATAAAGTACATACTCCAATTTCTCCTTCGTACTTTACACGGGCTTAGGACCGTAGATACCTACTTTATTATTAACGATAGTGACTTAATGACTTTTGAACTATGTAATAATAAAAATACACTGAACTACAACTGACGGCGAGGAGGCATATCAGGCGTATTTAAAAAATAAGAGCTATTTACAAATAAAATCAAACTTACATACCTATTTACAGTTTATTTACACAAATTTACAGTTCTCTGTACCGAAGTAACTACTCGATATGGAGTCCATTCCTTTCGATACACAAACGTGCACGTTTCAATTGGTTGTCTTTCAACTTGTTCAATGTGTCTCTATCACTTTTCACAATATCAAAAGCGTCCACTATCGCATTGCGTAGTTCTTCGCGGGTTTGATACTCTCTGGTATAAATGAGTCTTTTAATTTCGGACCACAAATAAAAGTCCATGGGTGTCAAGTCTGGGCTCCTGGGCGGCCAAGCTACAGGACCACAGCGACCTATCCACCGTTCACCAAATTCACTGTCCAAGTAGTCGCGTACCTACTACACGCGCGTAATGAGCCGGGCAGCCATCGTGCTGGTAGTACAAACCTCGTAAATACGTTAGAGGCACGTTCTCAAATAATTCAGAAACTACGTTACGTAGCATTTCTAGGTATGAACTACCAGTGGATGACCTTCAATAAAAACGGGCCCTAATAATTGGTCGTTAATGATACCGGTCCAAACATTTACACTAATTTGAACCTGGTGTCGGTCTTCCCTTACTAAGTGGGGATTAACCAGCGCCCAGTAATGTTCATTATGTACGTTGTACAAACCCACTCGCGTAAACAATGATTCCTCTGTCCAAAGTACGTTCATGTTTTTATTTTGCAACAACCACTGACACATGGTGACCCTTGCTAATCCATCATTCTCATACAGTGCGTGAGCCCGCCGAAAATGGTAAGAATGTAATCCATGGGAGTTTAATGTTTTCCAAACAAAGGTTTGGCTCACATTGAAGACTCCTGCTGCCATTCTTGTACTCCGCCGAGGATCTCGTTCGAAGTACTCGATGATTTCGTCATCCATTTGGGAATAATCATTCAAACGTCCACGGGCTTGTGCATGTAACGGTGTCCGGAACTGTCCGTGGTCGAGTAAGCGCTGGGTTGCAGCCAAGATGGTCCCGCGTGTCGGCACTTGAGGATCACTGACTCCTCGTAGTCGTAGTGGTTAGCAATGGCATACAATTGTACCATTGCTAGATACTCCACGTTCGAAAACTCGTACTGACGACGCATTTTACTCACTGACACACACGATTACGCAACCGAACGCCGGCGCTGTCACGAGGTTTACTGGACAGGCGAGCCGCAGTGTCGGTCGCGCTCGCGCCGCTAGGAGGATTCGGAGGGTACGCAGAGGTCGGGGGTCGGGGGCGGCGCACGCTTGCTCTGTGCCATGCGCGGGGTGAGGTGGCTTAGCGACTGGCGTAGATTGTTGAATGAAAACGAACTGTACCGTAAATATCGTTGTAAAACTTAAGTATTTAAGAGAGTGACCTAAATCACCTCCTACTAAGAGCCCCCTAACGTAGGTAGCCCCTAAATATTTTACTTACCTAAGTTCGTTTTCACCGGTTCACTTTCCATTTGCATAAAAAAAATAACCTAAAATATTTTGGCATATGGTAATTTAGACTAATGATATTTATGCATAATTTTTTTACACAACAAATTTAGCATATTTGTCTTAATCATAAATAAAATTAGCATAATCATATTTAAGCATAAAATTTATAAGCATTGCTTTATAAAGGCATAAACGTATCAAACTATAATGAATATAGTCATAATCATCTTACGCAGAATAAGTAACTATGTAAAATAATTTTGGGCCACCCCCGCCGCACCTAAACCTACTTTGACACTATATAATATAGAAAATTCTGGTTAAAGTAACTTTTATATTTTCCATTCATTTCATTAATTTATACCTATTCAATTTTAGTAATATATACTATTAGGCGACTGTACACTATGCCTAAAAACATTGTGCAAATTATAACTATGCATAAATATATTAGACCTAAATATAATTCCACAGTACATATGCTGCTAAAAATCAAAAATTAGACTTCATAAATGTAATTCATTTGTAGGCAAATGTATAAAAATATTTAATAAAATTCCGCAGGATTTGGTTGACATGCGAAAATACGTTTGATGAAGAAAGGCTATTATAATGTAGACGAACATCTTAATGATAAAAATGCATGGTCACCCTAATCTGCTGTTGTTAGCCACTCGTACAATACAAATTGTAACACAATGTAAACAAAACATTATTGGTATCTTCTCAGGAGAACCAACTTACCGAACCAGCGAAAGAATCATTTTCAAATGGTTATTTATGTAATTAATTCAGTATTTTTATAATATTGCTTGATATAAAATTGTAAAATTTTGACATTCATATGTGCTCTTTATGTGCCTAAACTGAATAAAATAAATCGATTATTTGATTCTTTAACTATGAATTCCTTAAATAAGGTTAATATCGCTTCAGATAATCTCTTAACAATACGGCTGCAAGTGCTGACACTGAAGCCGCCCATATCAGATACTGTTTGTAAATGACTACCTGTGGCATAGAACCTCAAGGCACAAAGCAATTGTTTTATAGGTGGTACTGATTTATTTGTGTAAAGTCAAATGAATGAATGTAGAGATTTTTTCAATTCGTATGTTAACAATAACACATAACCTAAAATCTATTTGCACTTGGGGCATTTTAAATAGATACCTAAGTTAGTAAAAATTTAACCAAAAGATATCTAAAATAATAATTCTATCGCTTACCTGTCATCAGGATATTCCAATAATTGTTCAATTTTACTTAATAAAAAGATAACAGTCTCCTTACTTAACCTAAATCTTGTGAAAAAATCTTTATCGTCATATTTTGTAAATAAATCTGGTCTATTACGGTAAATTTTCGGTCTATTGAATAATCTAGTATTATTTATCATCTCCACAATCTCAACATTATTTAAATAATTCCATAAATCCTCCTCCATTTCAATAATATAAACAAAACGTGAGTAAATATGCGCAAAGTTATTCTGTCACTTAGTTAGGGGTTAGTTAGGGGGTGAACATTCGGGCCCCTAAATTGTAAGTAACACCTAACCAGTTAGGTGTCCCCTAAGGTTTGGTGAAAACGAAAATGTCACTAAGGGTTACCTAACTTAGCTTAGGTGGCCCCTAAAATTTAGGGGATGTTGATGAAAATGGGCATGAGTCCCCTACAACGGGTTCTCATTTGATGTCTAGAAACTAAATATTTTTTTTAGATTTCTCGAAAGAATGCGTTTGTTTTTCAAAGTAATGCTGCCAGTTGGTTCAAAAATTATTCCGAAAGCGAACCCTGGCGTACTGCTGACGGTGATAAAATCAGCGTGTATATCTAATATACTAAATATAAATAAAAAAATACCCAAACTCCGAAACAAATATTTGTGGATATTTAGGTTAGGTTTGATTCGACCCGGGAATAGAACCCACATTCCACTGCGCCAGAGCCGCCGAGTCAGCAGAATCGACAGATAGACAGAAACAGATAGATAGATAATTTTTGAAAATAGTTTTCTATTATTAGGTACAGTATATCGACTGCACCGTATACACTTTCAAACGTATTTAGTGAAAAGCTGATAATTTGGAACTACTTACAAACAGACACTTCAATTTTATTTACATGTATTAGGTATATTAAGTAGGTAACACATAAAACTTATTTTTTCAAGCATTTTCTTCCCTTGGCCCACTGGCACTGGCAGATATAAGTGGTGCCTTTGTACTTTGTATTCCTCTTCTCTTTTCTATAACTTCATGTGTGTACATAAGCGAATAAATAAAGTAAATAAATAAAAGTAATTGCTTATATAAGCGCAGTACACGGTTGGAATGTTTACACATTTGCAATATCTAGCTTGCAAACATGGCTCCTTTAGTAAAAGTTTTGTTTTCGGTGAGTAGGTACTTACCACTTAATAATTTTGTTGTGTTTCACTCTCGAAGTGCGTTTTCGATAATTTCGTGTGAAAGATTGTTGGTGATACTTCTGCACTCTTTCTCTCTGATGCATTGCCCGGTGGACTTTCATGAGCAAGGCTGTCATACTTTACTTAATAGTGTTTACAATTAGAGTCTCAAAGCTAGCTATAAATTAAGGGGTTAACAATAGTGTATAATTAAAATTAATAAAATAAATTACTAGTATGGATAACTTAAAATTATGGGTGCATAAATAGAATAAATAGTTCATAGTTTAAGATTAAAATAATTCAGCAAAATAACATTTAGAAAAGTGTAAAATTGTCAAAATAAAATTAATAATAAAATAAAATCATCAATATATGTACATCAATAAAAAAAACATCAATAATAAAAGTATCATTATAAAACAATAAACTAAACACGACAATAATAATTTCTAAGACTTTGTGGTGCGGTGGGTAGAAACAGGACCTTGCGGTTAACTTCCCGGCTGAGGGCGATGTATGCTGGCGGCATAAGCCTATCATAGATGTTCAGCCCGGGGTTCCTAGGTCCTGTTTCTCTCCACCGCACGTCCTGCCACATGAGTCAGGAAGGCTATTACCTTCCCCTAGTATTCCTATCTAGTAATAATCGCCCTACACTATTTAAACTAAAATCGGTGGACAGGGACATCTGCAGGTCATACCGTTGTGCCCCAAAGATGGGACACTCGAACAGGAGGTGAGGCACGGTCTCGTCGACGGTGGCGTCACAGGCACACGACGGACTCGCCTTGCACTTGAAACGATGCAAGTACGAGGCGAACCCGCCGTGCCCTGTGAGTATCTGGGTGAGTAGGTACCCAGTACCTAATTTGACGACGAATTTGTGGGCTACGCGTACGTCAGAGAAACAATGTGGTCACGCCGGCGACCCCGCCCTCTGTGCATCGCCGATTCTATTCGTCAACCGACTTCTCACTGAGAATTCGTTTGACAAATGAGACCGGCACTTAATCGTAGGAGGGTTGGGTTTTCAGACTCAACGCGGGACTCTTCGCCAGCTTATCGGCCCTCTCGTTACCCTCCAGACGGTGGGTGGAGGCGTGGTTGGTAACGGATTCGAGGGCCGATCGGGAGACGCTGATAATTGCAAAGCGTGTACCGGGCCTTTCAGCCGCGAGCCTCGTAGCCATATTGCAAGATATGGATAGTTAACTGACTTCTAGTGAATACTATTTACTTGTCCTGAGTCTAGTAATTACTTAGGTAGGTACTTTAAATATGTTAATAAGAGGTCAAAGTCAATTAGTTCTCTAATCTCCAAGCTATTTTCAAAAACCTTAACAAAAGCCACCCAGGAAGACATCTGGCGCAGTCCTAGGTGCTGTCAATACTATAAAGGTTTCTTTTTAGGTATTACATATTTATTTTGGATTTTCAGGTAACTCTTCTGTTCATGCTGACACAAGCAAATGGTAATTTTTTAGGTGATATATTTGGTCAGGATACTTCTCAAGAAATATTCCAAATGGAGAAATCAGATGAAGCAGAAGATAGTGAAGAAAACAATAAGCCAATGGAGTCAAGTGATTGCAAAGAACCCCAAAAGCCACCGAAAAAATGTTCGAAAGATGAGCCGAAAAATCATTGCAAGGACAAGAACCATGACGATCAAAAACCTAAAAAAAAAAAACCCTGAGGGTCAAAAACATAAAGAACATAAGCCCAGTGGTTGCAAGGATGAGCAAAAGCTTCATGATGACCCGAAGCCCTGTGATAAGAACCAGAATGTTGATGATAAAGAGCAGCCAGATAATAACAACGCGCAGAAGCCTCAAGATAAGCACAAACAGCACGATTGTAAAAAGCACAAAAAAAGTAACAACATCGAAGAGCTCTTTAAAATAAATAATTAAATAAAAACCCGACTGCATTTAACCAAATGTTTTAAAAAAAAATAAGCAGGAACAACACATTTCTATCTATTACTCGTATACTATTTGAACTTACATTCAAGTGAGTTCCTTGAATAAGTATTTAGTTAAGTGCAGTCAGACTTTTATTTAATTTAAGTAATTATTTAATTTTGTTGCATCTTTACATTTTCAAGCATAAGTACTAGAGTGACGTATGTTTGAAACATACGTCACTCGTATGTATAACTGCCTCGGTGGCGCAGTGGTATGACTGCCATCCCTGAGGTCCCAGGTTCGATTCCGGGTCGAATCAAATTATTTGTGCGATCCACAAATATTTGTTTCGGAGTTTGGGTATTTTCTGTGTATGTATGTATTTAGAAATATATAAGTGTGTTAATATGTTTATCAGTCGTCTAGAACCCACAACACAAGCTTATATTAGTTTGATTTGGGCTAGATGATGTCGTGTGAGAATGTCCAAAATATTTATTAAAAAAAAATTAAGCAGAGCCACTTGTCTTACAATATAACTCAAATCAACAAACGACGTACCCACGTTTCGGTGAAGTAGGTAATTAATACCTACTATACACACTCATAAAAAACCTCTATGTATCCTTTTAACTCTGAACACAAGTTTAAACATAACCGAAAACACGATCAATCTTTTTCTTTCTTTAGACACACAAATAAAACATAACATTGGCAACTCTTTTACAACACCCCTTTTTGTAAGAGCTTACGTCCATTGCCGAGCGCCTCTGGAACTTTACAATACCCCTAAAATATCTATTATTTTCAGCGTTTTTTCAATTTCAATTTCAATTTATTCAATCAATGTAAATATGGGTACAATCGATGTTAGAAGCAAACACCACACTTCACCACATTTCACCATTAGGCATGCAATCTTAGTCGCTAAATTAGAAACAAAATATTATGTAGGTAGGTACTTATCAGATATATTATATCGATTCGGTCATTGATCTTAGTACGAAGTGGACGTGTGTCCTAAGTTCTCCGGTTCTTATTTTGTGATTGGTCATCGTAATAACTTTCGATTCCTTGTCGCACTTACCAGTTTTTTACCTGTGGTTAACACCCTTTGGGCGGTCCTAGACAGAGATATAACTATCAATATCGTCACATCAATTAATATTTCTAAAAGTGGTTTGGTGATTGGACGTGATTTGAACCATTGGCATCCCGTGCTCTAAGGATTTAGAAGCGCACCATTTACCGAAGCGACAACGAGTGAGTGCAAGACATATTCTAAATTACTGATCTACTACGACACGGTTTACGTCACTCCTACGCTGCTACGCCGCTACGGATATTTGCAGTGTCTACGAGTTAGCATACTACGATTGCATTGTTGCGACCTTTGGAGTTGCACCGTATTACAAAGCATTAAGAAACTATTTATTATCTCGTCTGTTGAGTAATGTCTGGAGTTCAACGCACACCTACTAAAGCAAGAACACCAACAAATAATTTGCTGCAAACTCAGTCAGAACCCGATATTAGCTCTGCGGTTATTGAGAGTAAATTTAAAAGTACCACTAGAAACAAACGCTCACGTAAGGCAAACTCACCAAATTCTTCGGAATCTGACCTCCCCGAAGAAAATACCACTGTCGCAAAATTGCTATCCGATCAAGCAAGTGTAATATCAAAACTGGCGTCGGACATTGCCGAAATAAAACAACAAAATAAACAGATTCAATCAACAAATACTGATATCCGCAAGTCAAATGAAGAGATGGTGAAATCAATGTATTTCATTAATAGTCAATTTGAAGATTTGAAAAAAGAGGTAGAGGAATTGAGAAAAGAAAAACTGGAACAAAACTCATATATAGAAATGCTGGAAAAAAGGGTACAAGATTTGCATTTTAAATCCAGATCATCCGGCATTGAAATCCGTAACATTCCTTTCTCGGACACTGAATCCACTGCCACCTTAACAAAAACAGTATGCACAGTTGGCGAGGCCATCGGTATACAAATATCGGAAAAGGAATTGCGAGATGTCTACCGCTTGCCGGGTAAGTCTTCAACCCCCTCCACTCCCCGCCCCATCGTTGTGGAACTTACGTCAGTGCAAAAGAAACAGAATGTTCTATCTGCGGTGCGCATATTTAACAAAGGCAAAGGTGGAGATGACAGAATTAACACCTCACATATTGGCATCTCGGGTTCAAGATCACCCATCTATATAACAGAACAACTGCCATCATTTACCAAAAAGTTATTCTATCAGGCCCGGGAATTTGCTAAAAACCACAACTTTAAGTTCTGCTGGATCTCTAACGGCAACATTTTCCTACGGAAAATTGAAGGTGATAAACAGCTGTTAATTAAAACTGAAAAATGTCTTGGCAATATAAAAACAAACACCAACTGACTATCTAATAACCAAAATTGTTTACACTACCTGGCCTTCTTTTTTAATTCACATACCGTATTTTTAATTCATAAGATTATAATGTTTAATCAATCAAATTTTTTTCTAAGTCTAACCATATTTATAAGTACACACTCACTCCTACAACAATACACAAACTACATAAACCACGCCATTCAATCTAAACCATCGGGTGACACCCCAGTCGCACTCATCTTACCACGTAATAATACTTACTTACTTGAACCCACTCACAGTTTCACCATCAAACATGAGACACGATCAGCTAATATACGTAGGTACCAATTACAACACACTTTCACCACGTGTAAACAATATTACACTATATCACATACCTTGTTAAAACATAATTCTGCTGCCTTAAATGTTACCAGACAGTTCAGTTCCTGTAAAAATATAAACTTCGCACTAAAATTACACAGGCATACATATTTCCAGGCACTCCACTGGAAGAGTACTTCGGATCACTCGGTGACGAAATCGGTGTTGTTTATGTACACTGTCGTTTCGTTACTACGAATGGAATTTTGTCACATACTCACTACACTTTTCGGCTACTTAATACACTTTAATGGCTACCATAAATAATATCAATCGTGAATTGGATGCTATGGACGAAGGGAACTCTTTCAAGTGTAGCCCCGAAGAAGCAATCAGATTAGTTAAAACATCAAAAGGTGACATAACCATATTTCACTTAAATATACGCAGTGTGAATAAAAATATTGACCAACTCGAGGTGCTACTGAAACGAACACAAGTAAACATTGATATAATAGTGCTTACCGAATGTTGGCTCAGTAAAGTTCGCAATTTACCTGCTTTAGTAGACTTCAACTCTCACTTTACTGCAACCAACCACAACCAGAACGATGGTGTCGTCATCTACACTAGATCAGATCTTCAGGTGTCAGTAACTGAACCTAACTTTGTGGGCGGAAACTCTCTTATATGCACAATAGACGACAGGAAGTTGGCTATTGTGGCTGTTTACCGATCGCCATCTTACAATACAACGGAAAGTTTTGAAATGCTGTTAGAGAGTCTCGACACTACGTACAGAAATCTAACAGCATGGCAAAACGTTGTGCTGATTGGTGACCTGAATATCGACATAAAACCAAATAGTATAGACCCAAAGAGGATGGACTATCTGACTCTAAATTTGTCATACGGAATGTATCCTACACACTTGATGCCAACCAGAATCGGAAATTGTCTCGATCACACCATTGTTAGGACCTCCTTAGCCCATACCACACTAATACTAGACACACATATAACGGACCACGTTCCTCTGCTTCTAAACATTGCAAACGCGAAAGTCGAACCAAAGACACGTTACTCATCTCACATCAATTATGATGGTATATTGGAAGACCTACAAATCTCAGATTTCTCAAATCTCCACTGTTTTGAAGATCCTAATCTCCTAATGGACACCTTCATAAACATGTTAACGTCAATAATAAACAAACATACTACTGTTAAAAAGACATCTCGCAGACAAACAACAACTAAACCGTGGATAACACCAGGTCTTCTTAAGTGTATACGACACCGCGACAAACTCCATATAAAATATAGGAAAGAACCAGAGAATCCGATTCTTAAAATTACCTATACCCGCTATCGCAACTTTTGTAATAATCTTCTACGGAAATTGAAATTAGAATACGAAAAAAATGAAATATATAAAACAAAACACAACCCCAAAGCTCTCTCGAAAACAATAAAAAACATCACTAACACCTGTAAATCTAAAATTAGTCCGGTTGAACTACTGAAAATAGGAGACACACCCCAATCTTCTATAAATGAAGTAAATAACACGTTGAACAGCATAGGAAAGGATATGGCTGCAAAGATTATGAGTCAGAGAGATGTTACTTTCAAACAGCCCTGGTCCGACAGTCACACTCAATCTCCATGTAACTCTCTTGCCCTTTTGGAAGTGGACGAAGCCGAGATGGAGTCACTAATACTGCAATTGCGTAGTGACTGTGCCCTAGGCTGGGATGGAATTTCACCCCAAGTTCTCAAAGACAACCGAAACATACCAGTTCCACCACTTACATGCATAATCAACATTTGTTTGAGGAAAGGGGTGTTTCCGGATGCCTTAAAAAAGGCAATTGTACATCCAATTTATAAGGGAGGTGACAGAGACTGTGTTAACAATTATAGACCGATTTCTGTTCTAACCGCTCTATCGAAAGTATTTGAAAGGGTATTGTGTAACCGTCTAAAGAACTTTTTGGACAGCCATGAAATCATCTCAAAAAATCAATATGGCTTTCGTACGGGAATCTCTTCAGAAGACGCTGTACTGGGACTCACCCAGTGTATCGCTGAGAACCTCGATAAAAAGTACAAGTGCCTAGGTATCTTCCTGGATCTCTCTAAGGCGTTTGACACAGTCTCTGTCACTATGCTGCTTTCGAAATTGGAGAAAATTGGCATTAGGGGTATTGCGCTGGATATTTTCAGAAGTTATCTTTGCAATCGAACCCAACGAGTCAAAATTGATCAATACCATAGTAACGAAGAAACAACAACATACGGTGTGCCCCAGGGCAGTATTTTAGGCCCGATTTTGTTCCAAATCTATGTTAACGATCTTTGTAACATGAAAATACCAAATGGCAGTATATTCTCCTATGCTGACGATACAGCAGTAATTATTTCGGACACAACTTGGAATAAGGTTAAAGGAAAGACGGAATTGACATTGGCTAACATCTCCAGATGGTTAAGCTCTAATCTCCTGACATTAAATGTAAAAAATCTAGCTTCGTAACTTTTGCCCTGCGCCAGATTACATCTCCGGACTCCACATACTCCATAACTGTGCATTCTTGTTCACGAGAAGAAAGTGCATGCCAGTGTTCCAAGCTCCCCAGAGCAGAGAACGTGAGGTATCTTGGGGTCCAGATTGACTCAGGGCTGCGTTGGGATAGGCATCTGGAAATACTTACCTCAAGGACCATGCGACTAGTATACCTATTTAAATTGCTTAGAGGATCGGCTAACCTTGACACCCTCACGCTGGTGTTCTATGCTCTGTGTCAATCAGTCATAGGTTATTGCATACCTGTCTGGGGTGGTGCAGCCAAGACTAACTTTCTGTCAGTCGAGAGGGCGCAGAGAGCAATACTCAAGGTTATGACGCGCAAACCCTTCCGCTACCCAACTACCCAGTTATACTTAGACACTAAAATCTTAACTGTACGACAACTCTTTTTATTGCAAACCGTCCTCAGGAAACATAGAAGTGTTCCACCATCCAACTCCAATAAACGAACTAACTACCCCTTCGGACGACGCTACAGAACTTCATTCGCAGGGCACCAGTATTATATTCTTAGTACCTACATCTACAAACAGATAAACAGGAAACTGGGAATTATTGATTTGAACAGGAACCAACTAAAATCAATAGTTACAACGTGGCTCCAAAAACAGGATTACTCACAAACTGAGGCACTCATCACTTACATCGCCTGATGCAACACACACACGCACACGCACGCACACACACACACACACACACACACACACACACACACACACACACATACACACACATCATAAACTAAAAATAGATATCGTCATCTAAATATTTTATTATTAGCTTAGGTATTATAATAATAAATTAACACAGTAAAGTTGAACGACACAGTCCACATTAAATAAATTTTACTAGCCATAACTAAGCCGAACACTGCCTCTTATGATACAGGATCTCCTAGTTTAAGAGGCAGGGTTAATTTTTTGTAAGATAAAAAGCAATGTTTTGAAGTGTTTATTCTGTTTGACTTATTATCTGTATATTTTTTGGTAAATAAACATATTATTATTCTCTTTATTAACACTTAACACATATTTATTACATTTTTAAATAGATTTATAAAAAAATACATTTAAAAATATAAAAAACAGTAACCCACCGGCATCGGGTACAGGGACCAAGCTACCGGTGGTTAGGGCTCCAAAGACAGGAACTTCCGCACAATACGGGCCGTATTCAACAGAACCGCCTTCTGCATCAAGCCCTTGATCCAGCTGCCTAACGCGAGCCTCTGTAGGTGGAGGTCGAGGCTCTTGGCTATTAGACCATGCGCAGATACGACTATCGGAACAATAATCGCCGAATCCACATCCCACATGTCGACAATCTCGTGAGCTAGGTCTAAATATTTAATTTGTTTATCTTTTTCTGCTTTCACGAGATTCTCGTCATGTGGCACAGTGATATCGACAATTACTGCAAGGCGCTTTAATCGATCCATTATCACTATATCAGGTCTGTTAGCTATAACAGTCCTATCAGTGATAATAGATCGATCCCAATACAATGTGACATGACCGTTCTCAAGAACTGGGTCGGGCACATACTTGTAATAAGGTACCTCCACGTCGACAAGATTATACTTTAGAGCAAGTTGCTGGTGGATTATCCTGGCTACTTGGTTGTGTCTGTGCAAATACTCACCGTTCGCAAGACGGGAACAACCAGAGATAATATGTCTTAAAGATTCTCCGGGACGATGACATGCCCGACAGATGTCTAGCGTCCCATCTTTGACAATAAATCTCCGATAGTTATTCGTCATCACGACTTCGTCAGTGATTGCACAGATAAAACCCTCAGTTTCTCCGAAGAGATCACTAAATCGTAACCAGGATACCGATGCTATTGAATCAACATCGGGCCCATTTAGAGCCCGATAAAATCGACCATGCAGTTCCTTGCTCTTCCATATTTCCTTCCGATCAGATACACTTAATATTACAGGTTTGCGCCAGTTCTCTTTCGCAAGGGACAGCGGGGTCAGTCCGTTGTCTATTGCCACAACATCTCGATGCACATCCACGTCCACCTGTAGGAAATACTCTCTAAGGTTGCATATCTCACGGTTATGGAGAGTCTTGGCATTTAAAAATCCTCGACCCCCACATTTCCGTGGTATATACAACCTCATTACTGACGAACGTGGGTGGTGTATTCGATATGAAGTCAATAGACAACGCACCTTCCTATCCAGAGCTTCTAACTCCGTCTGAGTCCATCTAAGTATGCCAAAAGAGTAAACTAAGACTGGCATGGCCCAGCCGTTGACAGCACGCACCTTGTTACCGCCTGATAAAAGACTTTTCAGTATTTTTTTCAGGCGGCCAAAGAAACGATCCTGCAACTTCTGTTTCATGTCAGTCTCAGCAATACACAGAGCTTGAGACATACCTAGATATTTGTAGGTTTCGGTTGCGGAGAGCGACCCAAATCGTGTGAAATCTGAAAGATTGACTCCTTCAGATTCCACAATCCCGCCCCTTTTTACATGCATGACCGCACACTTATCTACCCCAAACTCCATACTGATGGCCTTACTAAAAGTTTCAGTAACTTTTAGCAAAGCCATCAAATCGGGGCCATTAGGGGCAAATAACTTTAGGTCATCCATGTAAAAAAGGTGGGACAAAATTTGACCCCCTCTGCGCATCCGATAGCCTAACCCTGAACCCTCTAGTAACGTACTGAGAGGATTTAGTGCTAGACAAAACCACAACGGACTCAGACTATCACCCTGGAAAATACCTCTCTCAATCCCTATTGGTACACCACCTCCTAGAACCTGACGACACCCTGGATAAACAAGAACCGTACTCCATTGTCTCATACATGACCCCAAAAAGGTGCATAGAGTTGCATCAACTTTATACAGCTCTAGCACCCTCCGAAGCCATGTATGAGGCACAGAATCGTACGCTTTCTTATAGTCAATCCAGCATGTCGCAAGGCTCTTTCGGTTGCGGCGTACCTGCTGGCAAACAGCCATGTCAATAATAAGGAGCTCTTTCGTACCACGTGCCCCACTTTTACATCCATTCTGAGAGATTGACAAGATATTATTGTTTTGTACATGTGAATATATTTTTACTCTCAGGATGGATGTAAAAAGTTTGTATATGGTAGGTAGACAAGTTATAGGTCTATAATTTTTGGGGTCTGTGGTACTACCAGATTTGTATAGGAGGTGGGTTACTCCGGTAGTCATAAAAGCTGGAAGCGACGATGACTCAAGGGATGACTGGAAGCAAGATGCCAAGCAAGCGTGTGAGCTACGGAACCATTTTAACCAAAAGTTGTGCAGTCCGTCCGGTCTAGCAGATTTCCAATTTGGCAACGAACGAACTGCACAACCAATATCTTCTTCAGATATGGTTATAGGTTCCATAGCTGGAATTGGTTCACACGCCCGCTCAACATCCCTAATCCACGCATCCTGTGTATGACTGACGGGCGTCGACCAGATGCTTTTCCAGAAGTTAACTGTAGAAACAGCATCAGGTAGACTCCCATCAGTCACATCCGAGTTAGGTCGCTCCCACCCTCTATATACCCACCTCTCATTTTTTTGGAACAAGCGATTCTGAGTGTATCTGTCCACTCTTTTTTTGTACCGCCTTATGCGGTTCGCCCACGCATAAACTTTCTGCTTCAGGTAATCGATGCGCTCTGTGACCCGAACAGAGTATTCACAGGGCCTAATATTAGTTCCCACGAATGCACGGGTCACAAAGCGCATGACTCTCGGGCGTGTATTGCCCGTCCTGAAGCAGTGTAGCTTGCCAATGAGCACCCTAGCCTCGTTGATGCGCCGTTCAATTCTGCACTGCCAAGCTGGTACAGCAGGCTTTGGTCGAATAGCTGTTTCTTGTTTAAAAAATTTAACACCAGCTATTCGACATACTGCAACAGCTGCACAGTACAGAATGGAATGGGCATCAGTAATGTTTCTGCAGTTGTTAAAAAACGATGTTAACATCGAGTCTAGGGCACACACTAGCGCCACGTTTTTTTTATGTGTGGGCAAACGCGGAAGCCGCGGTCTACACTCAATAGGGACAGATTGAAACTCACCAATCGCTCGCTCCAAAGCGCTCCTTAATTCCTCATTGTATTGAGTACTTACAGGTATAGCAGCATCACTCACTTCTTCACCAACATGTGAGATGATGTTTTCTTGCGTTCTTTCATTACGGTTACTTTGTAATGGCACAGGTAATGGTTGCAATGAAGAAGGCGTGATACCACTACACACTTCTAAGCGTAGCCTTTCAAGTGTAGCGTCATCCAACAGGTGACAGCGTTGTATGGCGCGCACCTGATCCGATAGGCGTTGTGCCGATACGTTGACATCTGGTTCAAGTACCTGAAACAGAGGTAGCATGCGAACACGGTACGCAGTGAGGTTAGTTCCCCCCTCTGTAGCCACAAAATATGCCCGCATCACGTTTTCATTCATACCGAAGTTCCATCGAATGCGGTGCACATTACCACCGGTAGCGGGGTCCGTAATCGAAGCCGGAGGGCCTCGGGGTCCCAAGCCAGTCGGTGGCCGGCCTCTCCCCTGCCGACGTACAGGTAGAGGCGACGTCGGCGGAGAGAAAAACTCGTCGCTGCTTGAGCTCGACGCCTCACCAGTAGTCACAGTTGTCGACGACTGTAAGGCGGAGCTGTGCGACAAGTCCGGGGTTGGTAATTGTGCTTTTTTGGCGCCAGCTCTGGTCAACATTATATTTTTTCTTGATTATCATCTTATTTTCATATTATCATTTTCAGTTTGTTACACTGACATAATGTGTCAAAGTGTACTATAATTTATAAAATATTTGTTTGTGTTTTTTCCGGATTTTCTTCATGCTGATTTTTTTGTTATAGATATATATTTGTACTTTTATTATGTTTTGAATGATATTTTTGTATTATTGTAGATTAAAGGTAAAATATTTTAGTAAATGCTCCTCAAGAAAAAAATGTAATAATAATAATTATAATAATGTACGGGCTGTTAACTTAACTTAACTTAACCATTATTATTATTATTAATTTTATAATTTATTTTCAGGCTACTCAAGAAAAGTTACAGATTGTAATTAACTTATTCTATGGCCCATCACAGAGGTGGTCAAAGTCCGCCGGGCGCCACTGGACATACCCTCTGCTAGTAACCAGAGACGCCCGGCAACGGACGTTAGAGCGGCTGCGGCCTAGGGCCGCGGAATAAAAAAAAAAAAATGTCCCATAGATACATACCTTAAAACTAAGACTACATAATAATATAATTATATTTTAATACCTATAATTACTAACACTGTATTTACATTAGATGGGTGTCGTGCCCGCCGGGCGCCACTGGAAATACGTTCTGCTTGTAACCAGAGACGCCCGGCAACGGACGTTAGAGCGGTCGCGGCCATGGGCCCCGGAAATAAAAAAAAACAAAAAAAAGATGGGTGCCATGTGAACTCTTCCATAAGGAATTTGTCGAGATGTTGAGTCGGTACCCCAATCACGAACGACTTGTAGTTCGTGTTATGGCGCGACTCCATAGATAACCTCGACTCCAACCTCTCGACCCTCAAAGTCGAGTTGGTCTTCGTCCGAATGTACTCGATATTACAACGTCACTAAAAAAAATTGTTCATTGTAGGTACTCGTAATTAGCATCAAGTACAGCTTGGTATACAGAAGTAGTTAGAAACCAAAATGCTTTCTGTTTTAAGTTTAAAATTTACAATATCACCGCATAATTATCATCTTAATCAATCATCAATTCAATAGCTATTTTCTGGCCCAAAGAATAAGTATCGCCATCCAACGTGGCAACACAGCCGGCATTCTGGGAACCTTCCCAGTCGGCAATGACGCGGAGGATTTATTAAACGATATTTTGTAATGTAAATATTTTTGACTACCTCGGTGGCACAATGGTACTATGTACGGACTGCCACACTCGAGGTTCGATTCCCGGGTCTGGTGGATAATGTATAATTCTCTTTAGAATTTTATCCAGATAATTATCCCAGAGTCTGGAACTTGTGCCCGTTAAATGGCAATAGACTCGCCCCCTATTACATGGGACCTAACATAGCTGGCGAGATGTGGGTGTGTTTGCTGCACACCTCTGTCTACCCCTTCGGGGAAAAAGGCGTGATGCTATGTTATTTATGTTATGTTATGTAAATATTTTTAGTCTATAATTATGTTTATTTTGTATTTTGTAATTCTTATTGTAAATAAATTCCCATTACTGGTGCAAAAAAATCAATACATATGTACATATATACATATGTGGTCTGTACATCGAAGATACGGTAGATAAAATAGAAAAACTATTGGCTTTATGAACGCAATAGAACCCAAAACAATGGTTTTTAGAATTTTTGTCTGTTTGTCTGAATGTTTGAACACGCTAATCTCAGAAACGGCTTAACCGATCTGAATGCGGTTTTCAGTAATGCGTTGTGGTTTATTCAACTTAACATTTATTTTTTTATTCTTAATGTATTAACCATTCATTAATTATATTACAATCTAGTGTTTGCATATGGTTTTTTTTTTTTTGTAATAAATGCTTTATTTATTTCTCTCACAATAGGTACAATTACAATTAGGTTACAATTCAAATGTTTTTTTGTGTTAATTTATTCCTTTGCAAGAGCTGGAGTCTGTACTGGGTACGAAACCTGTGTTACAGATCTCCAGGCCCCCGGTATATTATAGGTACATTTTGTGCTTTAATTAGAAATGAACATCAATAGTTTTGTAAGTTGTAACTAGTGGGTACATTTAGAAAATGAATGCAAATGCTTAGTGAGGTAGTTAAGATATACCTACATATGTGAAAGCAAAGAATGTGGGAATGTGGGTGTGGCGTAAGTTAACAATAATGAATAGTAATACAATGAGTGTGCATTTTTGTGAATGAGTGAGTGTGCGTGTTGTGTGGTGTAAGTTACAAGATTATTAGTATTGGCTTGATATTTATAAAAACCGGCAGGTATCGACCTGTATTGTTTGTGAAGTCTACGTGAACAGACTTTCCTTCATTTAGTCTAATTCGCCATTTCTTCGTCCATTTGCAGCAACTTAACATTTAAGGTTTGTTTTTTTTCAATCAAAGGTTCATAAATAAAAAAGTTATGTCGATCTAAAGTAACACGCAGATAAATAAATATGAATATTTTGTTTGACGTACAAAACGTTTAAAATGATGCAGCCGTCAAAATGCCTATATCCTTAAATCGTTCCCTAAGTTTGCTTAAAAACATTTAATCGGGTTTCGACCCGAGCGACTAAACCCAAGATAGAACGTATTGCACGATTTTGAAGTATAAAAATGGTAACAATATTAGCAGCGTTGCCCCAAAGCAAAATACTGTAAGACATGACACTGTGAAAGTAATTAAAATAGACCAATCTGGCAGTATTTATATCAGTATAAGCTGTCTTACTTTATAGACAGCAAAAGCTGCGGAGCTAAGTTTCCCTGCGGGACGCAGGGCAACTTAGAGCATTGTAATTTACTATCTAAAGTTATATCTAAGAATACAGTCGATTTAACCAATGAAAGAGTTTCCTTATTTAAAACAAAATTTACACCATACTCCAGAAATACCCACTAAACTTGAATTTTGACTTTTTGACGATTCGACGTGAACCAGTTTAAAGTATGCACAAGAGTCCTGTTTACTTCGTCAAATCCGTTCCTGACGATTGACTTTAAAAATAAGAAACGCATTGGCGTTTCACAAGGTTCTATACTAGGACCTTTTCTTTTGGGGTAACAGGAGATCCAGATGATTTGACTCCATTTATATCAACACAACACGCTGAATTCTATCAGTGAAGTAAGAAGCAACACGATTCAGCGCTCTGTCTAATACCATAGTGCATGAGATTTCTTTAGAGATTATTATGATTTATGATCGATGCAATCAAAAGCTTAATAGAGGTCGCAGAATATGCCAATGGCATCTAGCGTGTTAGATTTAAAAGTGTAATGCCAACGTCAGTGTGTCAATACCGACTGCCGACGTTATCCAATCTTTGCTCTGGTTAGAGCATGCTGTATCATTTAAATAATTACTCGTGGTGTAGTAGCCCTTTCTGGGTAACTCTGAACTTTTGCAGATGTCTTGGGTGCTCAAATCAGTTCTTCCATGTCTCCAGGTCCTGGCGAAGTTGGGACCGCATGGAGCATGGAGACCAGATTTCTCGATAGAGGAGATTTCTCGATTTTATTTTAGCGGAGGCTTGTGGGAGCGGAGGCCTCCTTGAAATGAAATGAAATGAAATGATTTATTTATTTGTATAGGTCACTAAATGGCTCTTACAAACGTCAGTAAGTATTAATCCATCCAAGTCTCAGGCTATTGTTATTGGCAGCCGGCAGATGTTGGCAGGGCTGGATACGGGATCTCTGCCAGCTATATTGCTGGACGACATTCCAATCAAGTACTCCGATGCCGCTAAGAATTTGGGAGTTTTCTTTGACGGCAATTTGTCTTGGCTTGGTCATATTAATGAGGTCAGCAAAAAGATTCACTTTACTTTTCACACGTTAAAATGTCTACAGAGTTTCTTGCCTCTGGACACCAAAATTACACTGGCCCAGACGCTTATTCTGCCCATCTTAGACTATGCGGATGCTTGCTGCTTGGATGCTACTGAGGAGCTCTTAAACAAACTTGAGCGGTTGCAAAATTTAGGTATTCGATTTATTTTTAACTTACGTAAGTATGATCATGTCTCAAAATTTCGCAAGGAACTCAAGTGGCTCCCAATCCGCCTTCGTAGGAATACTCGGTTATTATGTCTCCTTTTCAATGTCCTACACAATCCCTCATATCATTCCTACCTGCGGGAGCGGTTCACTCTGATGCGCGCATCAGATGAACCGTGCCGGCCTCACCTATCCTACCGCCTCAACTGTCCTTCCCATAAAACCGATTTCTTTTCCTACTCTTTTTCTGTTCATGCTGTTCGGCTGTGGAACGCTCTTCCGGACGATATAAGGAACTGCAAAACTGTGTTTGTCTTCAAGAAGAAAGTGAAGGAACACTATCTCGCTTCCCTTCCTTAACTATTTGTATGTTAATGTATGTATGTTTGTGATAAGTTAATATGTATGTATTTGTGTATTTGTGTAGTTATAGTGTATGTAAGTTTATTAACCTTAAGTTTACAACCGTACCAACCTGCACACACACCACCAACTGATTGAACTCACTTCTCCTGTCCTAGGCCCATTGGAAGAGATCTCTTTAGAGATAAGTGGAGCCTTTGTATACATGTTTAAAATGTCTCTATTCACAATATTGTTTATACTGTGTGTACATAAATGAATAAATAAAAAATAAAAAAAAAAAAAATAAAAAAAAATGTCATTGCTTCCTGCATTGCCGTGATAACAATGTGCTGTCATCTGCATAGCAATTAATGTTCCCGAGGGATAGCATAATATCATTGATGTGCAGAAGAAAGAGAGTTAGTGACAGTACGGACCCCTGTAGTACTCCGACATTCACTTGCAAGAAGCGAAAACTTTACTAAACACAGACGCTGTCAGAAGACACCTCGCAGTTCCAACCACAGTGCACTCTCCGCTTGCAGTATGGTATCTCTTTCGACTGCTTGCCTGTTATTCACCTGTAATTGAAATAGAATCTCATTACACATATTGAAATTATAAAGTACGCCATTTTGGATCTCTAAATAGAAGTCGCAAAGTAATATTTTAATTTCATAAAATAGCATACCTTTTAATATCTCTGGCCTTTTTCGTATTGTCCGTTTGTAAACTGCTCCGAATCCGTTTTTTTTTAAATTGAATTGAGCATTTTTATTTCCCATTTTGTGATACCACTAAAATACCATCGAAACGGGAATTGATAAATAAATTGAAATGATAAAATTACAAACGAAACGAAAATAATATACTTACCACCGAGTATCAAGAGATATTGAGCACACTTGAAGCTTACGATTATTACTATAACACAGAAGTGGGAGCACGGTAAGCAAAGCGATACTAATTTCTTCGGCCGGTACTAATGTCTCACGGCTCGTGCGTCGAATTATAAGGCATTTTATACTCATTGAAAATATATTTTTATAATTATTTTTACAAGAGCCTGTGCAAATATTACTGATGTATTTGATTGATAATATAATGGTAAGTAAGTAAATATAAAATAAAAAACATTTTGTAAACTATAAGTGTACCAAAAATCGCGATAAAGTTCCTGAAATTACAATGTTCTTAAGAACTTTAATGTGTGAAAAATGTTTTAGTGATTAAATATTATATTTAAGTTTTTTTTGGCACGTGATTATCCTCAAAGGGAGAGGTAAAGGTATATTCACACTTCGTTTCGTTTTCCTATGTAATAGACGGATAGGCTGTGGGCTAGGGGCTCGTGGTCTAGTGGTAACCGACAATGTCAACACATTGCAAAGGTTAAGCAACATCGACTCAGGCCGGTCTTAGGATGGGTGACCATTTCTTAAGACATTGAGACCCCTCCGTGCCTCGGAGAGCACGTTAAGCCGTCGGTCCCGGTTGTCATACTAACATCTATGGCAGTCGTTAGGGGTAGTTGGAGCCCTAAATCAAAAATCCGACCGGTCTAACTACAGGACTTCGATGTCGCCCATGGGTTGTGAAGGTCAGATGGCAGTCGCTTCACGGAAAATATCGAAGTTCAGCCGAATCGCAGTTAGACTGGAAAGCCGACCCCAACTGAGTTGAGAAAAGGCTCGGTGAATGATGAATGATGAGACGGATAGGCTGTTACCGTGTCACAGTAAATATAACTCAAGTCTGTCACTCATTCAGCTCGTAAATAATTTGCAGATGAAGATGACAGATGCCCGGCGATTTGTGTGAAAGCAGATGGTATCCCCACTTGGTCAGAATAGGCAATACAAAGCATTATTTATAACATTATGAACTTAAGACAAACGGGTCTTTTACGCGATTATTGAGATATATACATACCTTATAAACTTAAGACTACTGGGTCTTTTACGCGATTATTGAGATATACATATACATACCTCTTTATTACCCGACGTTTCGGCCCTGTTACAAGGGTAATAAAGAGGTATGTATATATCTCAATAATCGCGTAAAAGACCCGTTAGTCTTAAGTTTATAATGTGTACAAAACGCGAAAGTTTAAAGAAGTATATACATACCTCTTTATTGCCCGACGTTTCGACCCTGTTACAAGAGCGTTGTCTTAAGTTTATAATGTGTACATACCAACAAAACGCAAAAGTTTAAAATAAGTATTATTTATGACATAATCTATATCCTTTTATTTATATCTTTATTAATATCTTTATTTCTATCTTTCTAATAGAATTCTTTATTATAGTCTATGAGGCAATATTGTAAATAAGTATGGCAATAAATCATTGATTTTACAGAAATACTTCATTGTTTTCAATCATTATAATAAAGAGATGAACAAATCCAAGAGTAATAATTAGTGTTATTCAATGAAAATGGTAAATAAATAAGGGAAGGCAGTGATAGCTCACAGAACTGTATCCGCTTAGCTAACTTGCAACCATGGGTGTTGCAGTCAAAGTATTGTTTTCGGTAAGCACGTTTTGTCTGAATTTATACAAAAATATCTAAAGGTCAATGCATATAATTATATTAACTTGTTATGACTTTCTTGTCTCCAATCTACTAAAATGTGTGATCTGTATCTGATTCTAATGTATCAAAATTACAAATCATTTTCTGTAATAAAGGGCTCCCACTAAGATCTCAGGGTCTCTGATCAACAGACGAGGCTCTGCCGAGTCCTTCAAGGAGACAGTCTGTATGTAGGTGTACCTTTGTAAATACCCTTACAGACAAACAGGTAACATGTCCAAACTTTGACAAGGGCACTCAGTTGCGCCACTGGACATACCCTCTGCTAGTAACCAGGGACGCCCGGCAACGGACGTTAGAGTGGCCGCGGCCTTGTTCCGCGGAATTTAAAAAAAAAAGAAAAAAAAAGGGCACTCAGTTATTTTATTTTAAGTACCTACACATTTTATTTTATTCTCAGGTATCGCTGATATTACTATTAACTGCACTACCAAGAGTGCATGGTGGGCAGAGACCGTCGAAAAAGGGTACGGATCCGGTACCACCGGAGAAGCAGGACCGTTCAGCATGCAAGGGTAAGGGCAAGGGTTCCTTCGACAACAACTACCACAATGATGACGACTGCCCATCAAACGACCCCTGCAATGATGAATACGGATACGGTAGATACGGGCGCTATCATAAACACAACTAGATGCTCTTTCACATTTACGCCCTAAATATCCTCGAATAGAATTCCTTACATAAAGACTAGGTTGCCGCAGTAACGAAACGTACTGTTACGCTGCAGCATATATTTGAGCGAAGCTAGTTTAAAATCAAAATTCTGGCTTCGTAAGAACCTGGGTAATTCTGTAAGCTTTCGATGAGTGCAAGAAAATCCGAAATCGGCCGAGTATTCGCCGAGAAACAATTTAACATAAATCGTAACAAAAATAATTTGAGTCACCCGTTGAGAGCTCCGCTCGCCTTCGGTTCGCTTCGCTCAATAAAAAACTAGGTCGCCGCAGTCGCAAAACGTACCGTTACGCTGCAGCATATATTTCAGCGAAGCGAGTTTAAATTCAAAATTCTGGCATCGTAATAACCTGGGCAATTCTGTAAGCTATTGATGAGTGCAAGAAAATCCGAAATCGGCCCAGTATTCGCCGAGAAACAATTTAACATAAATCGTTTGAAAAATAATTTGAGTCACCCGTTGAGATATGTTTTGGAACCTAAACCAATTCGATAGGCTTTACCGTTTGCTTGCACCAGAGATGAGGATTACAGCTTGACGTTCAAGCCATAATCCTCATTAACTTATAGCTGTAACGCCGAAACTATAATACGACTATTTTTTTTTTTACATGTACGACTATTTATGACTATTTCATGACTATTTTTTAGCGTTGTCAAAATTCGTTTTCATTGAGATTTCAAATATGAGGATTACAGCTTGAAGCACACCGATAGTGTCTACGCCCAGACCCACAACGAGGTCCCGGTGTCAATAGATGTACATTAATCAATATGTACTATAACGGTCTTTCATCAGAGTGTCTGTGTATAATAATAGATTTTATGAAAAGGGAGTAAAATTGTATATTGTTATCGAAGGCGTTTTTTTGAATAAAGAGCGGAGCGCAGGATTCTAAAGTAGAATCCTAAGCGTAGCGAGGTGTTCAAAGTGCTTCGCCTGAGAAAAAATTATTTTACTCTCGTGGCTTTAACATTATTTTTCATCGCCTTCTACGAAATAAAAATAAATTTACAAACGATGAAAAAATACGCCGCTTAGTTTGTTTTTTTTTTCGTTCCATAAAATGAAAAATTCATGTTCCATCATTCGAATCTCATTACTCTCCGCTAAAAAGACTGAACAAAAAATAGCTTAGGCGGAGGAGGCGCTATAGGTAGTTGAATATGCAAAATGTGAGGACCGGCAACTATGGTCGGATTCTTATACCTGAGACCCCAAATAATAACACCAGCTGTGATGGTCCCTTCCCGCTCCCTTCTCAACCCTTCTCCGAGCTAACTGTAAGCATAGCGCGCTTAGGTATTAAACTAAAATTTAATTAATTAATTAATTAATTAAAACTACCATTTTGAAAGATTGCGGTTATTAACGTTCAACAAGCTATAGTCTACACTGAATGCTGGTCCGCTCCTATTAACTCTGTCGTGATGTTATATAGCGTATGTTACTCGCTAAAAATGTAGCTTTATATTACCGAAAGAAATTTTAAAATCGGTGCAGTAGTTCCTGAGGTGTCACGTTGTCCCGTACAAACTTTATCCCCCCTTTTGCACCCCTTTAGGAGTAGAATTTTGGAAAACCTTTTCTTATTGGAAGTAAACGCCATATAAAAAACACGCCTTCCAAGTTTTAGGTTTCTACGATCAGCGGTTTAGGCTGAACGTTGAATCGTCAATCAATATTAATTACAGTTAACCATACAATATAACATGCTTTGTCCTGAATGACTGACTGGCTGAGCATAAGCCGCTGATCGTAGAAACATAAAACTTGGAAGGTGTTCACTTAATTAGATTAAAACACTCACTATAACTTGCACTTGTATTTATTCACTATTATTTACACTCACAGAAAACTTTTTGATGCATAAAAATGTGTCATACATGTGATTTGTACCAAACATTTCGATAGTTTGAATTAGAATCGATAAGCGCCATCTAGTAACAAAAATGGGGAACAACTCGGATTTTACAAAGTGCTTACGGGCTATACATACTAATGGTTTTTAACTAAACATACCGCCACCCAAGGACGATTACAGTCCTTCGAAACAAAACAATAAAATAATGTATACAAATAAACTTAAGCTAACTTACGTCAGTATCATCTATAGGAAGAGGGCAAAGTTTTATCACTGGTCTTTTAAACATCTTATCTTTACATTGTAAAGTAACCACTCTGGTGATACCGTCGGCACCAGGGTGTTTCTGAACGACACGCCCCAAAAGCCATTTACCGGGTGGGAGCCTATCATCTATAATCAACACAACCGTATCGATAGCAAGTTCGGGTTGATTAAGATTCCATTTGTACCGTTGCTGCAATGTGGTCAAATATTAATTTTGCCAACGACGCCAGAGACACTGAACCATACGTTGAATGACGTGCCATCGATTTAAGGGACTTAACTTAACGTCGAGAAGCGACGGTTCTGGAACCCCTATCAAGGGTTCTCCTATAAGAAAGTGACCAGGGGTCAAAGGGGGTTCATCGAGATTAGAACTCATAAGAGTGAGCGGACGAGAATTTACACAAGCCTCAACTTGGGACAAAAGTGTTTGCAACTCTTCATAAGTTAGAAACGTGTGTCCTACAACTCGTTTCAAATGTCCTTTAATACTGTGTACCCCGCGTTCCCAAATTCCTCCGAAATGAGCTGCGGTAGGGGGTATAAACTTCCATTGGGTGTGGTCATTGGCCAGAAGTTCAGCAATTTCAGTTATAGTCTGAGATTGCGAATTCTTGAATGCCATATCCAATTCACGCGATGCTCCTACAAAGTTCGTACCATGATCACTCCAAATTTCTTTGCAGTGACCACGGCGAGCAGTAAAACGCCGAAAAGCAGCTATAAATGCTGCAGAAGAAAGGTCCGTAGCTAACTCCAAATGAATGGCCTTTGTTGTAGTACAAACAACTAAGCATACGTAACATTTACACGTTCTCTTACATCTACCTGGATACAATTTTAAGGTAAAAGGTTCACAAAAATCTACTCCACTAGTAATGAAAGCGCGACCAGGATTAACACGGAATTTAGGCAAGTTTGCCATAAATGGAGCTATTGGAGTAGCTTTCTGTTTGAAGCAAGGTATACATTTAGTGATAACTGTTTTGACGAGATTTTTCACTCTCACAATCCAAAACCCTTGCCGAATGAAATTGAGCGTGAGTTGGTGTCCCCCATGCAGAGATTTCAAATGTGCGTCCAAAACTATAAGCTTTGACAGAGGACAATCATTAATCAGTAGGATCGGATGTTTTACAGAATTTGAAATTTCTGCGTTAGCAAGCCGACCACCAACGCGCATAATGCCACAATCGTCAATAAAGGGATGAAGCACATATATTTTACTCGAATTTTTAACAGGTTTGTCTAAGGATAGGCAATAGATCTCGTCTCGAAAGGAAATAGACTGTGACAATTTAATACAACAATTTAGTGCGTTAACAAGATCTTGAGTAGTTAAATAAGTAGGTTTAGAAAACGGTTTCTTGGCCATCTTGGCCTTACACTTTTCAACAAAGCGATAACAATAAGCAGTTACACGCGTTAATTTTGTTAATGTGGAGAATCTCTTTAGGTAAGAACTAACATCGTCACTGTGCAGAACATTAATATTAGACAATATTTTTGGGGGTTTCATCTCCAAATCGGTAGATGAAATATCAATTGCAGTAGGTATGATCTATCCCAATTTGTTTAGAAAAGAAGGGCCGTTCCACCATAGCTCTGACTGCTGTAGATCCATTGGGAAAACACCACGAGAGGCCAAATCAGCAGGATTATTTGCTGAACTAACATGATGCCATTGATTACTATTAGTGAGAGTCAAAATTTCCGAAGTACGATTGGCAACAAAGGTAGTCCAAGTATTTGGTGATTTACGCAGCCACGCCAGAACGATGGTCGAATCAGTCCAAGCATATACATCATCATCAGGTATACATAAAACAGTTTTAATGTGTTGGATCATTCTACTTAAGAGCACTGCACCGCAGAGTTCAAGTCGTGGAATAGATACCTGTTTCACCGGCGCGACCTTTGACTTTGCAATTACAAGAGATATCCCGATTTCATCATCATCTCTCAGAACTCTGAGGTACACCGCTCCCGCATAGGCAGTAAAAGATGCATCACAAAATCCATGCAGTTCTCGTTTAATTGTGTTAGTTGAAACGCCAAACCATCGAGGAAACAGAATGTTTTCAGTGTGTGAAAAACGATCAAGGTAAGTGGTCCATTCATCTCTAAGCTCCCTCGGTAGTTGTTCGTCCCAACCCAAGCCAGCCAACCATAATTTTTGCATAAACACTTTAAGTAATATGATTGAAGGTGTTAGCCAACCTAGCGGATCAAACGATTTTGCAATAGAAGACAATACACTTCGTTTAGTAATGGAATCATTACTGTGGGTTAAATTTACATTAAGTTCAAAATTGTCTGTTTCAGAGTTCCAAGTAATACCTAATGTTTTAATTGTGTCTTCGACTTTAATATTTACAGCACTTTGAAAGTCTTTGTCAGTTCGTGGAATATGTGACAACACTAACTTACTGTTTGAGGACCACTTGTGCAATGGAAATCCTCCGCGATCCAAAAGTTCGGTCAACCTTTTTTGTAACATCACTGCGCCTGCGGATGTGGAGGAGCCCGTCATAACGTCATCCATGTATACGTCATTTTTCAGGATTTCAGCTTCATCAGGGAATGCATCCTTTTCGTCCTCAGCCAGTTGATGTAGCGTGCGGATAGCCAAAAATGGAGCACAGGATGTTCCATAGGTAACAGTAAGGAGGTTAAATTCTTTTAATGGCTGCAATGGAGATTCTCGCCACAGTATGCGTTGATAGTTGGTGTCCTCATCTGCGACTAAAATCTGTCTGTACATTTGACGAATATCAGCGACTAGACAAAATTTATGCTGTCTCCATCGAGTGATCAAATCTCTAATGTCCTGTTGAAGAGGTGGACCAATCAAAAGTTCATCATTTAGTGATTTACATTTTTCCGGTGCAGCACTTCCGTCGAAGACGACACGTAGTTTAGTACTTAGACTCGTCGGTCTAAGGACAGCATGGTGAGGTAAGTAATATACCTTTTGTGTTTCATTATCTTTTTCAGGTACCAACATCATATGACCCTGTGCTTCGTACTCCTTTAAGAATTTGTGATATTCTACCTTAAAATCATCGTTGCGTGTGAAACGCTTCTCCATCTGTTTCAAACGTCTGACGGCAAGAGGTTTAGTATCACCAAGTTGTGTAGGGGGGTCATCTCTGAATGGAAGCCGGACGATGTACCGACCTCTGTCATCACGAGCGTGAGTATTCTTGTAATGTTCTTCACATTGTTTTTCCAAATCGGTAATCGGTCTGGTGTGAGGTAAATTCTCTTCTATTTCCCAAAAACGTCTAAGCAACTGATCAGCCTCAAGTTTAGTGTGCATCACAATCAAATTGTGTTCGTGACTTGCTGAGTCAGTAAGTGAAACCCTGCCTGATATTAACCAACCAAGGCATGAGTTGAGTGCAAGAAGAGAATTACACTTGTGTAAACCTTGTCGTAGTATGTGTGCATGTACCTCAGCACCGAGTAAGACGTCAATAGACCCTGGCTTGTGAAAGTTTGGATCAGCTAGATCCAACTGCATGGATGAAGGCCAAGTATCTTGTGGAAATTCACGTGACGGTAACAATGATGTGAGTTTCTTTAAGACATATGCACTCACCTGGAAGGTCGATGCATTATCTTTTGTGGAGTGGACTGTAAGTGATACCATAGACTTTGTAGTTACCACTGATGTGTTCGAAATACCCGAGATTTTGCCAATAACAGGAGTGCGTTCAAGATTCAATAATTGCACAGCAGCTTCAGAGATGAAAGAACCTTGTGAACCCTGATCAATAAGAGCTCTCAATGCGTAAGTACCACCCCTCTTGGCGTTTACTTTTATTATCGCAGTAGCTAAAATCACAAGATCATCTTTAGTTTCAACTTTCAGGCTAGTACTCACGTTACACGAAGTTGTTGATACCGGGCAATCTCTCTTAGGTGGTTCATTCTCCTGGTTAGTTTCAACGGCAGCATTGTCTTTCGAAGAAGTAAAATGCAGCAAAGTATGATGACGACGTTTGCATTTTTTGCAGACTGTACTTTGTCTACAGTTAAAGACGGAGTGACCTTTTACTAGGCAGTTAAAACACAGGTTATTTTTCTTGATGAAATCTTGACGCTCAACAACAGAGAGTGAGGCAAAACCTTTACAATGGCAAATATAGTGGTTCTGTGAGCAGTATGTGCAAGTGCTTTCTATTTCAGAAACAAATGTTTTTATTGTGGTGACCTTCGGTGATTGTGGAACGGGTTTTGGAGTATTTCTTTGTGGAGGCTGTGACAAATTTATCATTTCCATGGCTCGAAATCGTTTCTCAAGAAAATTTTTAAGATCTTCATACGTTGGAATGCTTGTAGAATTTTCTAATGATTGCTCCCAAAGCTTGTGAGTTTCTCTGTCCAGCTTTGAGACTAAAATGTGCACGACTATGGCATTCCAAGAATCGATCTCTAGGTTTGTAAGGGAAGTAAGACACTGGCTAGAAGTATCCATAATCTCCTTTATGCCCTTTGCAGATTCAGTAGTTAATGTCTTTTGACTCAAGAACCGACTTAAGATATTATTGACAATCATTCTTTGGTTTTCATACCTCTCATTCAGTTTCCTCCACGCATCCTCATAGTTGGCTTCAGTCAGCGAGTAATTCTTCAGTAATTGTTCAGCTTCTCCAGACAAACTAGATTTTAAATAGTGATGTTTTTCTATTTTAGTCAATCGGTCATTATTATGAATCAGTGAGCTAAACAAATCCCTAAAACTCAACCACTGATTGTAATCACCAGAAAATTGTGGTATTGATATCGGTGGAAGCTTTGGTCTAGCTTTGGAATTGTCAGAATGTGTCTTTAAATCTGCAGGAGCACCAGCAGCACTATTAGCAGTAGTCGTCGGACTTAGCGCATACAACTTATCCTTTAGCCAAGCCATCAACTCCAGGTACTGTTCCTCAGTTTGTCCAAAATTCTCTTCCAAGTTAAGATTGTGTTCTGTTTTCAAAATAACATCCTCTGCCGATGCTGCAACGGCTTCATAGTGTTTAGTATAAACCGTCCAATAACTTTGCAAAATCTCCATACGGGTATCCAAAAACCCTCTCGTTCGTTTGTCTTTAGCACATTTCTTAGTATTTGCAAGTAATTTTTCGATTTTAGTTGAGTTCTGTTTCACAACTGAAACATATTGTTTAATATGTGTATCCGCCATTGTATTATATTTCGTCGCTAAGTAGGTACTCGATGAAAGCCGAAGTTTAGGTTTCACAAAAAACACAAGTCCAAAATCACTTTTAGAAGCGAAGTAAAAGTTTTATGAAATTATTCTAAGTCCGTAAATTTTTCAAAGTCCTTAAAATTTTCTATGTGATTTTTAATCGAAAATTCTTCTAAGTCTTTTTTGCCGCTAAATATTCTAAGTGTTTTTTAAAAACTCACGAATTTCTTAAGTGTTCTTAACTCACGAATTTTCTAAGTGTTTTTAACACATAATTTTTCTAAGTGTTTTTAACTCACAATTTTTCTAAGTGTTTTGAACTCAACTCACTCACGAATTTACACAAGTCCTTTTAATTTGCAAATTGTACTAAGTCTTTCTAACCACACACAATATTTTATTAAGTTATTTTAATTTTACACTTTACTTATAATTAATCCGGTTCGAAGGACCAATGTTCACTTAATTAGATTAAAACACTCACTATAACTTGCACTTGTATTTATTCACTATTATTTACACTCACAGAAAACTTTTTGATGCATAAAAATGTGTCATACATGTGATTTGTACCAAACATTTCGATAGTTTGAATTAGAATCGATAAGCGCCATCTAGTAACAAAAATGGGGAACAACTCGGATTTTACAAAGTGCTTACAGGCTATACATACTAATGGTTTTTAACTAAACAGAAGGCGTGTTTTTATATGGCGTATACTTCCGATCAGGTGTGACACATCTTGACACCAGATGACCATCACAGCTGGTGAGCTGTGATGGTCATCTGGTGTCAAGATGTGTTTTGTTATTATTTGAGGTCTCAGGTAAAAGAATCCGACCATAGTTGCCGGTCCTCACATTTTGCATACTCAACTACCTATAGCTCCCCCTCTATAAGGAAGGTAGGAACAAAACACCACTTTTTGAATAGAAGTTATGAAAAACATTTTATTGGGGTAAAATATAACTGGTAAATATAAAAATAGGGTCCATATTGGCTCACATAAAATTTTTAATCCTATTCTTTTTCTTACTACCGATTTGTGTTCATAATCATCACTCTTCATAATTTTATTTTTCATACTTTTTTTATTCATACATTTTTATTACTATCATCGGAACTCATAACAGTTCGTGATTTTTTTATTAATACTGCTACTACCAAGAACCAGTTTAAGTTTAAATCCATAAATTTTTTTTTCATATCTTTTTTCTTCATAACATTCTATTATCATATTGCTTTAATTAATAATGTTGTTACTACGAACATACTCGTACTTCAACTCATAACGTCGTTGTTCAGAATAGCTTACTTTATAATTATTGTTGTTGTGGTCACAGTTCTAACCTAACCTAACCTACTTGTCTGGTAGCATCTCGTTTCTGGTAGCAATTTATCTGGCGCTTCGCCCGCCGCTGCCGCGGCACGCTCGCGCGTTGTTGTGGTCACAGTTCTAACCTAACCCAACCTACTTGTCTGGTAGCATCTCGTTTCTGGTAGCAATTTATCTGGCGCTTCGCCCGCCGCTACCGCGGCACGCTCGCTTCGCTCGCTCGGCTAGCGCGTTGTTATAAGTGTATAATTTGTGATATTATGAATTTAAATGAATATGTTTTTTAATATTTAGTTTTATTTTTTTTATGAATCATTATATGATCATTATAATTTTAAATGGTATGAGAAACATTTTCGGACCTCCGATGATAGGAGTTGAAAAGTTATTTAAGACAATGCGCACCCATATAAATATGTCTAAATAGATACATATTATATATGTATAGAAAACACCCAAACTCCGAAACAATAATTTTTGGATCACACAAATATTTGATTCGACATAGGAATCGAACCGGAGACTCCAGAGTCGAAAGCCAATGCACTACCGACCACGCCACCGACGCAGTCTCTGCGAAATAAAAGTTAGCCCTTTATTTATTTACGTTATGTGCTTTAGTTCTTTGTAAAATAATACAGGTAACGTCCAGCCAAGTATGGTCTGTGGTCTGGCTATGGTAAGCCGATTTACTTTTTAAATTAATGTACGAGCAAGCCACAAGGAGCAAAGCAGAGCTATGCAGATGCTACTCTATGGTGCTGATGCAAGTGCAGTAATTGCGTGGGAGATAAACGGAGCGGATACTACATAACTATCACGAGTATGTATTTTACTATAAACTTTCACAATTTCGTCAGTAATACCTCCAGTGAACAAGTTTCGAAGAGAGTAAAGAGAGCACTTATAGCGATAGGGGGGGGATATATAGGCAAAACATTAAATTTATTAGATTTACAGACGAAATTGTAGCAATTGCAGAGAATGGGTAAGAGCTACGGAATATGATGACTGCTACAGAAACTGTACCTATTAAAATATTTCAATTGAAAATAAATAAAAACAAACAAAAGCGATGGTTTCATCTAGAAATTCTACATACAATAGCATAGATTTTAAGGACAATAGACAATAGTCCGATAAATTGCATGAAGAAAAGAGAGCAATGGCAGTTACTCCACTAAGAAGAGAGAGACCAAGCTTTGTGCGATCTTAAGTCGCTTTGAAACTATTATTAAGTCACGTTTACTTATATTTATTATTACACTTCAGCAGACTTTATTAGACTATTGTCTAAAACAATAACCCATGTTTAAGGGTTCCGTAGTAAAAGTCTCGGAACTCTAACAGTTTCGTCATGTCCGTTCGTCCGTATAAAAAATCATCATAGGTAATGACCTACTTAATAAAAGTTTTAAACGTTGTCTTTTCAACAATTTACACTCCAGAGTAAATACCTATAAATGATTAAGTTTAAAGTTATTAATACCAAAGTGAAAACAATTTTCAAATCTTAAATTTTATCTGCGATGAGTTATCTCTGTTCTTGGTCGGGGATTCCCCACTTTTCTCCGACCGCTCGAGCGGACTGTGTTGTTTGTGTCGTGTCGATTGAACGTCGTAAATTGTGAAATCTGTGCGCAATATTTATTATGATGATTGTTGATGAATAAGTATCTACCTAATGATGATAGCAGACTGGGTATGTAACGTAAATGAAATATTATTATTTCCTAGTTAAGTTAGTGTTCATCCTATCTTATCTTTTGACGCGAGTCTTAAGAAAAATTATAATTATCTATCAGCTATAAAAAAAGAGTGGCCGTGAGTTTTAGCTCTTTGAAATTACCAAAAGCGAGTGGGAAGCCCCTAATGAGTATTACGGAGATAAAAGTTCAAGATTGAACTGTTTGTCACTGACCTACTGTTCGATTAGGTATCTACTAATTATCGGACGAAGTCACGGGTGTCTTGTATTGTACGTAGCTACAAACATACCTAATATAATAAAAATAATATATATGTTTGTGAATGGGAGCCACGTTTAGTATTAATCAAAGTCTGGTCACAATGGTTGTGTACTTAGTTATATTGTGTGTGCTATTTGTGATCCGTGGAGATGTAATCGTTGAATCTTATAGTGTAAGTTAATATACCTACCTACTGGTACATAATCTATAAGAAAATATAGGTTAAGGTAAGTGACTATGTAGGTACTTAACTATTTTAAGTAAGTACCTACTTAGTTCTGTTTTGAGAAGGTTCTAGTTACGCCGATAAAGATACCGGTTTTTGGTTTTCAAACAGGAACGTACATATCTAAATCAAGCCACGCCTACATTCCCGACAAGGTAGACATTTTGCCAGTACGAGTACCTACCATCACCGGTCTTGGGGAACTTACAACCCCCATAAAAGCCCACACATAGTTTATTAGGTAGGCTCACGTAATAAGACGCAATCTCTATTGCCATTATCTGTAGGTACACATTTATGCAAGATATTCAAGTTCAAGGTGTTTGGAAGCTATTTCATTTAGTTGCAAGGTTGTTAGTTACATAATGAGTGTATAAAACAAACCGAACGTCACAAGACTCAAATGAATAGTATTTTATACAATGTTGTGTGACGCAACATCTTACAGTAATAACTCATAACAAATAAATTGCAAATTACTCCACATGTGCACAATAAGGTACCTTAATACACAATACACAATACACATAGATGAATAAATAAATTTTATTTATTTTATTTTTTATTTATATAAAGCTTACAAGAAAAACACATACATTTGAATTGCAACATTACGGTGCAATAAAAACTCCTTCGAATTTTACCGCGCATTCGGGTCGTCAATCTTATTAATTCTATGATGTAGGTATTTATTACTTAGGCTAGGCACGTACAATAAAGATATTTTGACACACACACACATTTATCACGCCGATATCCCCGAAGGCATAGACAGAGGTGCATTACACACCCACAATTTGCCAATATTGTAAGTCCCACGTAATAGGGGGCAAGCCTATTGCCGTCACCGGGCACACATGTAATGGGCTATGTCCAATAGATTAATAGGTTATAGTAAAACGTCTGTTTCCACCTATTTTACTAGTAGGTATATTACATATTCAATCAAATAACTTTTAGTTCAAAAATTAGAGTTAAAGTGAGTCCCGTACATACTGGATATCGAAAATCAATTGGTCGATTGCTGACCGACCGAGAATACCATTTCCCATTCGATAACAAGCCAAATACTTTTCGATTTTATAATGGCTACCCGTTCCGGCTATTGTCGGAAACTGGCAACAGTTAATTAAATAATATTGTACCCAGGTATTAATAGTAGGTAAATTTTAGAGAGCAAAGTAAAGGAGGAATAAGGAATTGTCAATTTGATCTTAGCAGCTAAGTTGGTCACGTGACCTGAACAACTTAGCAACTAGAGAAAATACCTAAAGGAGGAATCCTTTACTTTGTTTAGCTATCATAATCCTGTACTTGTGGGACACCTTGGCTTCCTGTGACATGCTGCAGTCTAACGAAATAATGAAAATACTTATGAATTTTAATAAATTTATAATTTAAACAAAAACAGAGTCCTTTACCGTGCCCTTGGTGCCGTCAGTCGGCCTTTATACGGTTACGATGAAGACAGAGCCATCTACCGCTGAACTTTAGAATTATGTCCAAACAACATTATTTTGATATGTTAATCAATATGATTAGCAGAATATAAAAGTCCTAAACAATTACGTATCTGTTATCTTTGGTTAGATAATGTTAGATAACACGTATGTACTGGTGACCGAACATTTTACAAATAAATATTGTGTAAGCCGTAGTACCTACTAACGTGGACATTGAGGAGATGGCCCCGCATTTGTGATACGACACCAGGTGCGTACGGAAGTATTTTATAAAAATCTTTTCTTTTAATTTAATTTCATATAGTGTAGTATGTATTGTCATAACTCTCGTAAGGATAACCGAAGTGCGACGGTGCGGGGGTGTGGTGTAAGGTGTGGCTGCTAAGAGTTTGTCTTTGTGTACACTAAATTAATATAAAATACCGACATAACTACATATATTTGTGTATTTTACACTTTTTATTTTAATTTGTGTCAATTTATGGAAGAAATGTTTTACTCTTTCAAAACCTTTTTTACAATTAGTGCAATCCAACCGAAACGCTTTTTGAAGCAGTTCGTTTGAACGCTTTAATCTCAGGAAATAATAATATATTATTTACAATCTGTCCCGGCGAACTTCGTACCGCCTAAAATTTTACTTTTCCTGAGTTTTAATTAATATTTCAAGACCTCGATCAGCCAAATCGGTCAAGCCATTCTCGAGTTTTAGCGAGAAGAAAGAAAAGAAGATGTATACGGAAGATAGAAGGATTATTTATTTATTCACAACATCAAGCTCCGACCAATAGGAAGGAAGCAACAATGACAAATGTTGCCTAATCGACAATCGGGACCGCGAATGAAGAGACGTCGCCGGAGCGGGCGGGCGTCCGCTCGTCAGTAGATCATGTGAAAATTATGAAAGTTCAATACATTAGGTATTTAAACTATCATTCATGGATCATTACTATTGGAGTTAAGTATCGGGATATTTACCATGTAGCGTTGTTTTGAGTTTCCGATATTTCCGCACTTAACGTCTGGTGTTGTAATTTTTTACAGATTTTATTTTACCGTCGGCATGAATGTATGTTAATTAATGCATAATGTCCGAAAATTTGATAGAATTAGTTAGAAAATACCCATGTTAAATAAATACGATGATATTCTCCTAAATCGTTCCTCTTTTTATTGATGTCGTGCACCCATACTCTTTTTCTCTGTGACCGTGATAGAGCATATAAAGTTAATAATTCTTCCTCATTAGAATCACTCGACATCTCACTGCAACTGACTGCAATCTAATGGGGCAAATTATTTGCGTGTTTTGTAAAAACGTTTGCAAAGATTCCTTTAAAAATAAATGTTAAAAATTATATCGACAGTTTGATCATGACCCATATTTTTATTTTTATTTATTTATGTACACAGAGTATATATATATATATACTTAGTATAGGTAATATTGTGAATGGAAACATTACATACATGTATACATATAGGCACCATTTATCTCTAAAGAGATCTTTTCCAATAGGCCTGAGAGAGGAGATGTGAGTTCAATCAGGTGCTGGTGTGTGTGCAGGTTAATCCTGTTGTTCAGGTTAATAAACTTACATATACTATAACTACATAAATATACAAATATATACATATTAACTTTTCATAAACATAGATACATAAACATACAAATTGGAAGGGAAGCGAGATAATGTTCCTTCACTCTCTTCTTGAAAACATATTATACAGTTTTGCAGTTTCTTATGTTATAATCGAAATGTGCATTCGTTGAGTGAATTAGTGATAATGTGTACAATAAAAAATGTTTATAAGAATATGCGATAGAACTGTTAGTTATCATAAGATTGCGTAAGTTGTTTGGCGAGAACATAAACTCAGTTGGAATATTTGGGTGTTGAATAATTTATTTTAATATTTAACTTATTACATAATTTGTGGTGCCATAGTCTTTGGTTCGATTCTCAAGATAGTACAAATCGTTGTGTTGGGAGTTTGAGTACCTATTTTATATTTGTGTAATTATAAAAATAAATATGTATTTAGAAGTATTTGTACAAATTTCAGATTTGACTTATCCTAAGTGTCCGGACACGGCAATAGGCTCACCCGCTATCACGTGGGTCCAACAAAGACACATACATAATACCTAAAGCAGCTATAGGTATCCCCGAAGATGCATAACACACTCACACTTTGCCAGTAATACGTAATAGGAGGCAAGCCTATTGCCGTTACAGGGCACTATGGACAATCCATAACCACCTGTAAATCAAACCAAAATCCAACAGCCAGGACAGATGTAGCATACAACTAAATAGAATCTCAGCAGTCTGAGCGAAGAAACAAAGCGAAACAATATCTTTAACCTACGTCTCTGTCGACACCTTCGGGGATAAAGGCGTTATATTATCTATGTAGTGTATTCGTAAAAGGTCCCCATTGACCATATGTCCATGTCTAATGTCAATCAATCGAAATGAACAGGATGTCGTCGTAAAAACAATACACAGATCTTCCACAGGGATGGACGGTATCGTCCAATATTCAGATTTTCCAAATGTATTGAGATCCATGAGTCCAGTACAAATGGACATCGCCGTCCTCCGCTGCTGACCGTAAATGGAAGGAATCTAAACCGTGACATCCTCAGTGGAGCTTTAACTATTCATTATCTGACTGATAACTCCTTAGCAACTGTTGTCGTTCATTTAATCTTAATCATTAGCCAAAACAAATATTATCTACTCGATCAATTAAAATGTTATAATCATAGCGACGTACCTGCCTATCAATGCGGATCAGGAGTATTTGCCTTATGATTGTGATTATAAATAAATAAACAACAATGATAATTGAAAAAACTGTATCTCTAAATCATGTGACTTGAAGATTTTTTATTAAGAAACTAGTGGACGCCCGTGGCTTGGCCCACTTGACAAATTATATACACAAAAACCTTCCTCGAGAACCATTCTATCCATTGGTGAAAACCGCATCAAATTTCGTTGCGTGGTTTTGAAAATAATGCATACCTACATAGGGACGGATACACTTTGTTTTCAACCGACTCCAAAGCAGGTTCTCAATTCGACTCAAATTTCTCAACTTTCTTTTTATGTTTGTTACCTCATATCTTCGGATTGGGTGAACCGATTTTGAATTTTATTTTTTTCAATTTTACTTACCAGTTGGTCCCATTTCTATTTGGTCCCATTCCGACAACAATTTGGTCCTATTTCGGTAGTTTGAAGTCGGTTGCTGTGCAAATTTTTGACGTGTACTTGCTTTTAAACTACTATGTTATGATTATGATGATAAACAGCGTCAAAGATCGTAGTCTATACATCCTAGTAATATTACAAGTGGTCGCCCTATGGTCGAACAACAGACCTCGCAAACATTAAAAACATTTGTTAAATAAATCGTATTTCTGAGTTCTTAAAAATAACTCAAAAAATAACTTAAAAATTAAAATTAAAATTAAAAATAAAAACCCAATTGACAAGACAACCAAAATACTGCATAGCATATACCTACCTTGTGCATTGTAAGTTAAAAATATTACTTCTGACGTCCTTTGCAGGACATTTCTGATCAACTGTTTCGTTTCATCAACTGTGGGTTGAAAGCAATACGCTTACAGACATTCTACTCCATTGGCTATACCGGCCAGGGTTCATACAAAAGTGCAATCATCCTTTATACCTTGTATGGATATTTCAGATCAACATGTCGAAACGCTCAGTCCTTAACGAGAACTACAAGGGCTTGGTGGAGGAGTTCTCGATCCCCGCGGAGTTGCACGAGAGGGACGGCAAGCGGTACGCCAGTTTCGGCTCAGCTGTACCCATCCACTGCTGCACGCCTGAACAGGTCAGTACGGAAACTTGATTCAAGCATTATTACAAAAAAAAACTTTAGGTACATACTGTAGATTGATAGCATAGAGCTACACGGGTCGAACGGTACGCAGGGACCAAGTCTGTAGCAAAATATTGAAGGTATTTGGTGGACTTATCTGATTATTCCCCTACACAATGCTGAAAATTAGAGAAAATCCAACGTAGTGTTTATCAAGAAATGGCTGAATCAATCTGAGCATCAGATCAAAGGATGTCCTAGTAACCACAATCCCAACCCCAAACTCACTGATCGATGTTTATGGGGAGACTGGCACACCTACTACTTAATAAATAGTAATCAATGCCTAATGATATCTATTCATAAGCTATGGATCCACTAGAGGCAGCTACTGAGCTATATTTTTTCGATTTCATGCCACGCTCAAAAGAGCCTCAGTCCGAGCCGTGCGTTGAGTGAAGACGTATGCCGCTTGGCTGTGTCTGCTTGGCCTGAGACTGTTCAAATGGATTCCTTTGGATGGAACCTTTACAGTTCCTTGTCTCTCTCGTTTGTATCTTGAGGTCTAGCTCGGTATTCCTATCAGAAATATGAAAGGTATTTTTGTACTGTAACATTGTCAGATCAAAGAGCATGCGAACAAGACGCACCACTACTGCGACATCTTCACGGAGCAAGTTCTGGCGCCATTAGACGAGCTGGTGTACGTCAGGTTGGACGAAACAAAGGCCGAGAAGGTACGACTGTATTTCATTTTTATACTTTTCTGTGGCAACCTTTACAATATTACTGGAAAACAATTGTTTCGCCTCTAAACGAGGCATTATCAAGACTGTCTCAGAGAGAACAGCGAGCTGAGAGCAGCAGCGAGCGGGCTGTTCTCTCTGAGACAGTCTTGATAATGCCTCGTTTAGAGGCGAAACAATTGTCGACGTTTTGTTGTCTTTTTGATTCTGCGAAAAATTAATGCTATTATTTATATAAATTTTAAAAAGTTTTTTCTTAAAACATTTTACTTACCATTGTTTTGTCATGGATTTTCGCCAAGTAACGCCTGTTTCTATCCAATATTTAATAATACTGGATTATAAAAGTATAATACTGTAAAGTTTTTGATTTTCTCTTAGATTAGATTTTATAAATGGTTGCTCAATATTTTTTTATAACATCACAATTAATATCACAATGTCTATGGCATCTGCTCTTTAAGTGAGCAGAAGTGATTGGCAACTAAGCCCTCTAGTTGTGTTTAAATGTACCTAATTACAATCAGCCTACCATAACGGTTAGTAGGTGTAACTGCTAGTAGATGGCGCTCTGTCATCGGCGACCTAAGTCGCACGCTGATACATAGTATAATGAAAAATATAATATTTCGGGCTAGTGAATCTTGGTCCGTTAATGGAACCCTTAACTTATCTAGGTGTTCATCAACCGCACGAAGCGTATCCTCGTGCTATCTAGCGACGGCCGCCTCGTTCAGTGGCGAGCTGCCCCTACCTTCGAGTCAGCCAACTCGCTAGTGGCGGGCGCGCCGCTCGTCAACAAGGCGGGGGAGCTCGTGTCGCTCGTTACTGCGAGACGGGGGAATCATTACGCCGTGTCTTCCTTCGAGGTAGGTACTTCACTTATAGATAATACAGAATAATCTCGCCCGGAGAATGCCTCTCTTGAAGGGCCAACTGCGTAGCTTTTCATATCACCTTGTATACGATGCAACTGTACACCTTACCTACTAAAGGTTGGTATTTTTTTGGTCCATCGAGCCAGTTCGTTAACATTCCAAAAGTAAATATAAAGGTCCCATCCTTGTAGCAATCCTTGTCGCTTCGTCCTTTGTTCGGCGATAGGTATCATTGTAATGTATGTAGCATTACATATAAATATATTATCGTACAGGGTGAAGGCGGCTACTTCGACACTTCAGAACCTTGGCGAATTCTGGACACATCCTCTACTATCAACATCTACGGAGACAAAACATTCGCGACCCGGGAGGAACTCCGCACGTACTGCACAAACCTCCCTCCTCCCGAGGTTTCGGCCTCCAGTCCAGCAATCCCGGTACTACACAGAGGGAACAGTCCAAGGATCGTTCTCCTCTCACAGAACGGCAGACAGATCTCACATCATTATCTACAAGGGGTTTTAACAACTGATATCGAGTATTTGTAGATTAAATCTTTACTTGTATTAAATCTTTACCTTTTCTTTACTACACTGATATTGTAAAAAGCTGAAAATTTGTCAGAGTATGACTCCAACCAAGGTAAGCCCGATCAGTAAGTATGAGAATGGGATTGTGGTTATACTTTACCAGGCAGTAAATGTGTACAAATTAGTTAGTAACCAAGCTCAAATTCATTATAAGTAACCGCAATCCCAACTCGGTACTTACTGATCGTTCTTACTTTACAAGAAACTTACAGCACTTAGAAATAATGCAGATATTTTTCTGAATCGGTTTAATTGGACATTGAATATTTTTTAAGATTATCCTCAACTTAAAAGCTTACAAACAATATGGTTTTTTATATTACAAATATTCCTTCTTTATTTATTTTATTCTTAAATATGCCAATGAAACTAAAAATACATCAGCATTTATGTAGCTTACTACATAACACATTATTTTCATTCGTGACTACTATAATACTATTATAATACTATTATAATACTATTATATACTATTATAATAGTAGTAGTAGTAGCCCCGCTGTAGAATGGGACAATGTTTAAAAGCTTTTCATGAGTACCACTTAATTTTGTACCTGACTTGTTTTATCATTGTTGGTTTGGTACCTTAATTATTGTTACTAATATTAATTTTAATTGAATCATGCCTAACTATCGTTAGGTAACGTTAGGTTATAAAATTGTAATGGTATCTTACCATATTAATAGTAAAGTGTTAAGTTTAAATCCCTACTTATCCCTAAACAAGTAGTGTTTGAAGTTCTACAGGAAAAGTACCAATAAGTCAAAAAGTATAATCAGAAACTACGGATTACCGGAGAGGTTTACCTGCACAGGTGGGGGTGCCGGAGTGTGTGTGGCTAGGCTTTACGATAAATATCTGCAGGCGACCGGAGTAGAATTGAGAATTTGTCCAGCTATCAGGTACATACAGTAGTACAACTAATTGGACCAAAGAAGAAACAACTCCTCGAGGTAACCACAGGTACAAACATACTTCCTAATAGAACAACCAGTTGTACCATAAGTAACTGTACTTCCTTGTAGTACAACTAGTTGAATAGCGCAGTTCAACTTCACGCAGTCTGGTTTGGGTATTTGGAATGGGTAGAAGTGGGTTAGGTTTTTTATTTTTTTTTATTTTTATTTACCGATTGCAAAGCCTATTGACACAATTTTTATTTTACTTTAGCTAGGCTATCTAATGGAGCAATAGCCCTCACAGGGTTCCTTCATTTTTAACTATACTTAATACTATCATCTTTCATTCCAGTTCTCTAGGTAACATTCCATTTCTTCTTCTATTCCTCTCGCACTTCCATTCCACCTTTCATTCTTTGAGTCGGGGGATTTCGGGGTATAATTGCGCTTTATTTATTTATTTAAATCTAGTTTTTCTGTTTTGTACATTGTTATCCTTATTCTTTATTTATTTTAACAATTTTAACACATTTATGGGTATCTTATTTCTATTTATAAGCTTAATTTTTATTTTACATTTCTCTTTTCAGTTGTTTTATTCTTATTTGCTATTTTTATCTTATGCTTAGTTGACATGTTTCTTGTTCGGTCCTATATATATCTAATCTAATATTAATTATAATACTGATTCTATATAACTATTTTCCTCCGTTCCTTTTGTATCAAATTTTAATTATTTTACACGTGTATTCTAGAAACTCGTCTCTATATTCTTTGAGCATTTTTGAGAAATTACTGAGTTCAAATTTATATTGTTTCTACATTCAAAATTTAGACGATCTAGAGCATGGACTGGGCATTCAAGAATGAGGTGTGTAATGGACTCGTGTACGTCCGGGTCGCAGGCGCACTATGGACTCGCCTTACACCTGAAACGGTGCAGGTATTCTGCGAACCCACCGTGCCCCGTAAGCAGTTGGGTTGTTGTGCTAGCGACCGGCATCTTGCGGACGATCCTATACGCCTCCACTGCACAAGGGAGGAAAAGCTTGGTGACGGAGGCGGTCGTACCTTCTTTGTATCTCTCATTCCACTCGTGAAGCGTGCGCTGACGCAGAACACGCTTCACGAATGAAACCGGATACAAACCGTAGTCCGGTGCCTTCTTCAACTTCAGAGCCACCTCCTTGGCGAGTACGTCGGCTCGCTCATTGCCCTCCAGTCTCGCATGGACCTTGACCCAGAATAGGGAAATTTCCTTACCCTGGGCCATGCCTTGTCGAATGGCTGATCGGGTTTCCACCGCCAGGGGATGGAGGGCATGACGGAAGATGCCGAACGTGGTCGCGCCACGCCTGAGGATTTCAGTGGCCGCTCTGCACAGCGCCAGGAGCTTGGCCTGGTAGACGGTGTAATGCGGCGCGAGAGCAAGTTTCGGCCGCGTTATTCCAAAACGATAACGCTGCACCGACCCGGCCCTCAATCTTGCTCCCGTCCGTAAATATACGTACATCCAAATGGATGTATTTACTAATTTGTTCCTCGTCTACCAGGTCCACAAACTCAAGAGCGGTGTGCACAGCGAGGTGAGGAGCCTCGATTGCTCGGGCCATCCGTTCAGTCTCCCAGTTCTCAAGCCCTGGCTGGGCCACTCCTCTCTTGGCCTCATACAATGAGGCCACCTCATGAATTCTGAGGTAGCAGGCCAGACAGGACCAGTGCCGAGTTCAGGGAGACCGTCCGGTAGGCCTTACACAATTTTTGCGCAAACCCGCGTTGCACCATGCTGTTTTTGGACGCCAAGCTTATTCGCCGTTGTGTGCCAAGCACTGGCGGCGTACAATATCGTCGGCTCCACGGCAGCTACGTAGATCGTCCGGTTCACCTCGGGGTGCAACCCCCAACTGATCCGGGCCATCCTCGCAAGCTTGTGGTAGATACCGATCGCTTTCCTGCAGATGTTTTTAATGTTAGGGTTAAAAGTGAGTTTGTGGTCGATGGTGAGTCCTAGTACCTTGATATCTTCTGACAGAGATATGCCCACCCCGCCCATGTGCAGGCGTGGGGCATCGAATTTAAGAAAGTGGGTTGGGTTAGGTTAGAACTGTGACCACAACAGAGCGCGAGCCGAGCGAGCGAAGCGAGCGTGCTTTGGCAGCGGCCGGTGAAGCGCCGGAATTGGTCTTTGTTCTACAGAATTTTGTGACAGAAAGAAATCGCTGCAGAACCAACTTCACGCAGTCTGGTCTGGGTATCTGGAATGGGTAGAAGTGGGTTAGGTTAGGTTAGAACTGTGACCACAACCGTAATTGATCTGTATTATATAAAACTAGCAACCCTTAGCTTAGCTTTTTTTTTTTTTTACTTTTTGTCAAATTTCTAATCTTATCGCACCACTTGAGCACCTTTCCAACGGTGTGCCACACTTGTGCGACTCTTAGTTTAGGAGGAGAAGCGGCTTCACTGGCGTATTATATACATATATAGATATTTGGGAAACATACTTTGGAATATGACCAATGAAACAAAATATTTTTATTCGAAACAATTCGTATTGTTGATGTTTCGAAATATCATTAAGTCGGACTTTTTGTTATTCGATCTATTGAAGCTCGGTATTTTGTGAGTAGTAAATATAAACGTTAGGAATATTGAAATTTAGGAATTATAAAAATAGGAATAATGATCAATCGTAGTTGTTATATTCGGAATTTTGAACCAGTCGGAATTATGAAAATCGGTATTTTGAAATTCGTATCGCTCTGTCGCTATATATCATATTCTCAAAAGACCACATTCGTAAAACATCACATTCGTAAAACACGATATTCGCAAAACATCATATACTCATAATATCATATTCTGAAAACATCATAATCTTCTAAGACCATATTTTGTGACTGACGGAATAAAGTTATGCGTATTTATGTAGTGTACCCGCTATAAGCTTGTGCTATGGGATCTAGACAACTGATAAACATACTTACCTATATATTTCTAAATACATAAATAATATACCTACATAGAAAACACCCAAACTCCGAAATAAACATTTGTGGATCGCACATATAATTTGATTTGAACCGGAAACGAACCTGGGGTTTTTAAATTAAATTAAACGCAAGATGACAATATAATTTCAATGAGTCGATTATTTAATATTAGGTTAATACCAACATAACTTGATACTATAATTTAGATGTAATTTCGAGCGTTTTTGTCTGCATGAAATAATACCACAATTAGATACTAAGGTCAACAAAACAAGGTTTAATCCATGGAATATTTGAGTTGAACGAATAGGAATACATACATAAATCTGATAAAGTACTGGCTTGAAAATCTGGAAAAAGTAGTAGTGTGTAAATAGTGTGGGTGTTGTAACCTAGTTGTAACCTGTTGACTGCTAAGTGCTGGCTAAAGAGGTCACTCATGAGTTGGTCTCTAGTTAGGTCGAAACATTTGCGCTGAGAAAATACTTAGTATAAGAGAAAGAACCTTAGATAACTACCTATATTAAATTAGTCTTGGTTTCCTGGATAACAAGTCTGCTTACCCTAAACTACACGGACGAGGACTAAATAAAGTTATTTTTTGAATAGGTCAATAATATTCAAAATTGTATACTTTTTCGTATCGTTCGGTACACGGAAGTGGTAGTCCAGTCATTATAGTAAGTTCACCTCGGAATTCGAGATACCCAGCTGTAAGTCTGTAAATACTTGTATATTGACACCCTAAAAGTTGTCTCAAAACCTACATATGGTAGGGTGTACGCAACTATTAAATTTCAAGGTCAAATATATTAAGACATTCATACGGTGAACCGTTTTCGAAATAGAGGGCGCAGAGCGCGCGGTCACAGCATCACTTCAGGTCAACCGGTCAAATACATTTAAAAAGTAATGGTAAGTAAGGTGTTAAAACTTTTCAAATTATACCTAATAGCATTATCTTCGCAACATTAAAGGACACTAAAACGTCGACAATTGTTTCGCCTCTAAACGAGGCATTATCAAGACTATCTCAGAGAGAACAGCCAAATATGAAGCCAGAACGTATTTGCTTATAAGTATGACTGTGTAAATATCGCTAGCGCGATGTAGGATTTGTCACAATAACTAACACAATAACAAATTATATTTAGTTCATTGGCATATGCCTGTGGATTCAACGGCACTGCTAATAACCTACTCAATAAGCTGTGGAAAGCTGCCATCTTGTGTTGCCATGGGTGGTTGGAAGAGTAAGGAATAACTGTGTCTGTACATGTAGGTTTCCTGTAGATACTAAACTCATGAACCCCACTCCTCCTAGAGATTTATAGGTCAAGAAAGTTAAGTGTAGACTCTGATTCCTCTTCCAATGAGAAGTCAATCCTAGGATGTACTGAGTTCAGGTTCGAAACCAGAACACCAAGTTGACGCTTTGTACCTGTCCAGCAGATGATGATGTCATCTACATATCTAAAATAATATAAAATATGAATATGCACTACTATGTGATTTGTCTCAAACGAATCCATAAATATATCGGCCATCAAAGGACTTAGTGGCGAACCCATCGACAAACCATCTTTTTGCAGGAAATAACTATCTATTTATTATAACTATTAATGCTATTATAATTTGAAAAGTTTTAACATCTTACTTACCATTACTTTGTCATGGATTTTCGCCAGGTAACGCCTGTTTCCATCCAATAATGTCTAAAAATGTCCAAAAATGTCTGTAAAATAGTATTTACAGACTTATAGCTGGGTATCTCGAATTCCGAGATTCTTACCTAATTTAAGCCTTGGGTGATTAGTGATTATGCGGACAAGAATAAAAATAGTTTTTTTAACAGTTATAATGATGACCTGTATTTATAGTAAGTAATATTACCCTGTTTTTTTGTGTGTTTTACGACAATTTGGTTAATAATAGATGTATTACGTCATACACATGTCTTAAAATAGGTTCCTATATAGTAGAGGTATTTGATTATAGGTAGGTACGTACATGACTAAAACATTCCACAAAACAAATTACATCCCAAACTATGTTACAAACAATTTTGAGGTCTTCCGTCGGTTTTGGTAGATCATTGGTTAGAGCATTATCTTGAAACGGAACTGACGCTGGTTCAAATCCTGTCTTAGATGTTTAAATTTTGCATAATGTTTGCGTTACGTCTGATCGATGCTTCTCATGACCTGTTTTTCTCAATTTTGCCATTCAACGTTTGATGAAGAAAGGCTATTATAATGTACACGAATATCTTAGTGATAAAAATGCATGGTCACCCTAATCTTCTGTTAGCGTTAGTTAGCCACGTACAATATTATAAATTGTAACACATTGTAAACAAAACTATTAAAAAAGAAAATGGATAATCTACCTGAGTTTCTTGCTGGTATCTTCTCAGGAGAACCAACTTACCGAACCAGCGAAAGAATCATTTTCAAATGGTTATTTATGTACTTAATTTAGTATTTTTATAATATTGCTTGACATTAAATTCCTAAACCTACCTAAACTGAAACCTGCCTAAACTGAATAAACGAAATGATTCTTCGTTTCTTTGAACGAGGTACTACAGCCATCATTCTGGGAACTCCTCCTGATGCGGTATAAAATTTACACACACTTTATTACGCCCAAATTTCACCCGGACCCATGTAATGGAGGCGAGTCTATTGCCGCTTCAGAGCACTTCAGAATATCTTTGCCAAAGCCTCGTCCGTGTCAGCATGTGCACCGCATGCAGACACGACTGACTTGTGCCACATAAGTCTATACACATGATTAACAAATACCACAAGTTAGATCCGACCCGGAAGTCAAATGTAAGGGCCAAAAAAATGCCAGTGAAACAGATAAATGTGAACTGCTCATGACCTAAAATATCTAAAAAAATGGTTAATATTGTTCTTTATATCTTGTTAATGTAGGTATAAATACTCACGTTCAAACATTTCATTACACGGACATAGTAACATCCACGAGGCACTGGTTAATGCGTAAATGGTGCGTTTTATATACCCTGACGAGCTCTACGCGGGGTTAGTCTCAATGACACCGTGGAGAGTGAAAGACAACCAGCGATGGTCAAGTTCGTGGTTGTGTTTATAGCATTGGCTACCGCTGCGGAGGGATTGAAATTCACCGGTATGAGACGGTGATGGGGTTTTCTTATGTGCCTTAGAAAGTGTGCCATATACGTGATTGTTAGAAATTGTACTCGAATTATAAACTTAGAGACGTTTAAACTTAGATGAAAAAATTAATGGTTAAAGAAAGGGTTTTGTTAAAAATACTTTTCAGAAAATAATTTAGTTGGTTATATTCGTCTGGACTGTAGTGATTTTTTGTAGATAATTTCGGTTTTAGCTGGTGGAATTTTGGTTCAGTTTACAGAATGGTTAGTAAAAATATTTTTCTAATACAGTGCCCGGTAACGACAATAGGCCTCTGCCTACACCCTCAGGAATATAGGCGTGAATATATGTTATCTTCTCTGAAAATATATGAAGTTTAAAAGTGAAGAGAACAAGGAACCCAATGTTATAATACATTACAGATAAGCAATATTACTCCCTACCAAGACTGTTTCACTTGGACGACTATGAGGAGTGCATGGCGAGCCGCAGAGGCGCGTACTGCGTTGGCACCTTCGAACTTATGCCCTCTAAGAATGAACAACTGCTCAGCATCTTACAGGTAAGTAGATACTAGACAATATCCTGGTAATAAACTTGGCAAAGGTGCTGCTTGATTTAAAAAAGAATATTTCGTCGTAAGCTTACGATGATTTTTTTACGGGGCAAATAGTCCAAATAATCTCGTTCATGTTATTTTATCAGGTGTACTCTGAAGACAAATATAATTTCGACCACACAAAGATCCACCGGGGATACTGTCTTCCCACCACCTGTTCGGACATCGATGGTTCCTCAATGAGCTCCCGATTCCACCGGTGCGTGAACAAAGTGACCTTAGCCCAGTACGGGCTGGAGGCTAACCTCACGGAGCTTCAACACTGCAGAAGGGCTACAACCCGGAGAGAAATAGATGGTTGGGATGTTGCATTTGCTCGTATTGCTGGTGTATTGCTGGTGCTCAACATGATTGGCACTGCCTATGATTATCTCAGAAATCCAGAACAAAAACGTAAGTAGACTATCAGCAAAAGCTGATAATATCTCTCAGATTCTTTTTAGCCTTTTTACTTTAACAGCTTCAATAAATGGTTTAATCTACGCATTTATTTCTCCATCAATGGTCTTCTTAGTCGGATACAAATCACGCATTTTTGTTTTTCTGTGATAGGGTTTTATACTAGGTATCTATTCTGTTCTATCATATCGTATCTATCTTATTAATAGATGTTACCGTTGCAGCTATACAGACAGTGTTAGCGTGGTCTCTAATCGCGAACTGGCAACGTCTAGTCGCTGATCATAGTGATAAGGATCCAAGACTAACAGCGCTCAGGCCGGTTCAGGGCATGAAGTAAGTTCTTGTTAATCATCTGCCTTTGAGATTATACTATCCAAGTGGACAAACATCTACACACTCCCCGAAACAAAACAGCAGTAGATAGGCAACTGTTAGTTATAACTCCTTAACTAACTGCCTAATTACCGAAATAGGTATTTTGTTTTCTTTCTCTTTTTTAGAACTACAATTTTTCGTTACGTTGCAGAACTTTAACCTTGATACTGGTGATGTTGGCGCATTCTGTCCTCGCACACCATTTGGTGTACACAACTAACCCTCAATATTTGGAAAAAGTTAGTAACAATAGACAATACTACTTATTAATCTTATTGTTGTATTACTAAACGTTTTAGCTGACAAACACTCTGTTTTGCCTCAACAGGCTAGCCTCGAGTTCCCAACGATCTACTTCCAGAATGGCTCGTCGATAGTACATACGTTCATCATGATCTCGAACTTTCTGCTGTCGTATAATCTCTTGGTGGCCGCTGGTGACAACCCTAAGAAGAAATATGGAATTGGCTTGCTTCCGAAATGCTTCATGCACAGGATCACCCGGTAAAGATTCATTGTATGGTAAGAATAAGATGAAGATAGATAAGTACCTGCATTCTTACATTCGTAAAACCTGAGACTGTGTCTGCTTTGGAACTTTTGGAATATCAGAGTTTGTGAAGTCCACACACAAATAACGTATTTTGAAAAAAAATATTTTAGTTGAAGCCACTTGATATCCCCGAGTAGCAGCCCAAACAGGAGCAGCTTTGGTTAGCCTGCATTGTCTGTGTACCTATTCTATTTAGTAGTAAGTATGTGACATCTGTTCAGGTATAAGTAGATGTTACTTACATACCACTAAATCTGCAGTCTGAGCATCAGCATACAGTCAAGTGAACTGTAATATCTACCTAATAGGAATAGACTTTTAAACCTTGACTGTAGCCAGCTTTTTGTCATTCGCAGAATATCGCCAGTCTATCTCTTCATTATCGGGTTGAACACCACGTGGTGGGCGCATGCCGGTGATGGACCGCTGTGGGCTCCTCTCATCGAAGCTGAGAGCGCACGCTGCAGGGACAAGTGGTGGGCACATGCGTTGTTCATCAACAACTTTGTAAAGATTCACGACAGATGCCTTATACACACATGGTTTGTACCATACTTAACACTAGAAACATTCACCGAGCTGAAGATCCGCTACAGAATATTAAACTCATACTACAATACTGAAAGAATCCTGGTCCATCATCTCACTCCATTTGACGCCCACAGGCATACGCCTCTCCCAAAGAGGGGTGTAGAATTCAGCCTAGATTATATGTATATTATTATACCATGGTCGCTGGCCGGACGGGTTGGATACGACGTTTTGTTGAGTTTTCCTTCTCTAAACAGACAAACGGTTCATAAGTTGTCTTAGTTATCTCAGGTACCTATCTGATTTTTACGGTTCAATACCCAAAGATTAAAACGGGAACCCAATTACTGAGACTTCGCTGTCCGTCCGTCTGTCTTGGGCTGTATCTCATGAACCGCGATAGTTAGAAACTTGAAATTTTCACAGATTATGTATTTCTGTTGCCTCTATAACAACAAATACAAAAAAAATAATATAGTAAATATTTAAAGGCCATAAAACAAACGTGTTTTTTTTTTTGCCGTTTTGGTACGGAACCATTTGTACGCGAGTCCGACTCGCACTTGCCCGGTTTTTTATAACAATTATTTGTTTGTGCAGTGATTCTATTTAGTGGTATGTAACAACTGTCCTGGCTGTTGGAAATTTGGTTTGAATTACAGAGTGGTTACGGATTTTGTATAGTACCTACCTACCTCGTAAGTGTGTAACGCACCTCTACCTACCCCTTCGGGATATAGGTCTGATAATATGTATTCATATACAATGCTATTGATAATATCTATTTATCATCGCATATTATACTGGTTGTTGACACATTCTAAACCTCTCAATGACGCAATCTCTCTCCAGGTTCCTGGCAGTAGACATGCAGCTGTACCTGGTGTCAGCAGCCCTGACCCTCCTGCTGCTCAGCAAGCCGCGCACTGCCGTCAAGGTGCTCGGCGGGCTGCTGTGTGCTACTCTACTGGTCAACTTCACAGTTATTTACGTCTTCGAGCTCCTGCCGATGGTACAACTTAAGACACCGGAGTAAGTAATAACTAGTGGTCTCCAATATGTTTGAGCAGTAGACCTCGCTGACTTTAAATCATTATTTGGGCTTTTCCCGCAATTTTCATCTCAATTAAAAAAGCTCACAATAAAAAAATATTTTATCAAGGAAAATCAAAAATAAGGAACATTTTTGCTAAGTTTCAGGAGAATCGGTTAAAAATACAGATAATTCATGGTTCAGGCAAGGTTAGGGATGATATAATAGAATAGGTCGATGACACTGTCTTTCTGGGCATAACGAGAGATAGATTCCAAATTGCAATTGGGGCCTCATATCGGGAAAATTTCGGCCAGGCTTAGTTCTGCCTATGCTGTCAAAAGATCCGACAACTTACAGACATTAAAACAGCGCGTCTTGTCTACTTCAGCTACTTCCACAGTATCATGACATATGGCATACTACTGTGGGGTAACGCTGCCGATATTGAATGCATCTTTGTGTTGCAGAAGAGGGCTATCCGGACTATCTATGGAATGGGGTCTCGGGAGTCATTAAGAGATAAGTTTAGGCATATTAACATCCTTACAGTGTATTCACAGTATATTTATGAATTTTTATTGTATACCCACAAGAACAAAAGTAAATTTATGAAAAATAGTGATAATCATAATCTAAACTTAAGAAATAAGGATAAACTGGCTGTTCCTAAATTTAGGCTTCATAAAGTGAGTAATTCTTTTGCGGGGAACTTTATTCGAATGTACAATACATTGCCAACCGAAATAGCAAATTTATCTGTCAATAAATTTAAAAAACTAATAAAAAGTAAATTGTGCCAGAAAGCTTATTATAGTATTAATGTTTTCTTAGATGACAAGGCTGCCTGGTTGTAACACGAATTGCTCCTTTCTAAATAACTCTGTATTAGATTTAAGATGAAATATTTTGAAAAAAGCCGAACTGAGTTTCTTGAGGGCTCTTCTCAGTCTCGTTGCATTTTGGAACCCTCGGTAGAGGCACACCAACTTTTGACGAATCTAAATAATTTTCTAAAAATTTAAAAGATAATAAACGTTATTTTACTTTTATTTTATTTTATTGTCCACTCACGACGTGTAGACGCTTATTCACTCTTTCGGTCAATTGCCTGATCAGTTACTGAGCACTGGACCATTTGATCATGCTATGATGTGCACATCTGACTGCACTGTTCTGTTACAGAAATATGAGAATTCAATTCGTGGGGAACAAATCGTTCGCATGGCTATACTCCATGCCCTGGGACAGCCTACCGTCAGCCCTGGTGGGGTTGCTCGTCGCGTTCTTACACTACAATCAGCAAGTTAGCAAAGTGCAATCCGTGGATAGTACGGTAGTGTGTTTGTTGACTATATTTGGATATTTGTCTAATATGTAAGTGTTTGACCTTTGCAATCATCAAGTGTGATGAGTTTTAACTCTTACTAAGAAAGGTGCCCATTAGGGTTGAAAATGGCGAAAGATACTCATTTGTTTTTTTCGCAACTTTGAATCTTTCCAGTAAATTACATGTAACGTTAGAATAATACAAATTTAAGGCTATTTGAAAAATACAAATTTACATGTATAATACATGTATTAATCAATGTATTTTTCATAAATTACAATAGATGAAAAATAAAACAATGATAATGGCACTGTTTCTTATAATTATTTACGTTATTTTTTATTAAGTATAATAAGAGAATAGTTTTTTATTTACAATTCAATATCACTATTGCAATCGTCAACCTGAACCTCGTCTGGTTCATCAATTGTAACATGATTGATACCGCCTTTAGCATTGACAAATTTCAGATTCCAGTTAACAAAAATTAATTTATTCAATCGATCAGCTGTCAAACGGTTGCGATCTTTGGTGTGTGTCCGCCCAAACAAAGACCAATTTCTCTCACTAGCAGCTGATGATGGTGGATTACTCAAAATTCTTATGGCGATAGCAGACAATGGCTTTGAGTGACACAGTCCTAGCCACCAGTCACGTGGGTGAAGTTTGATACGTGACGAAGATGAATTATTTTCCATATTCATAATAGGACTCCACAACAGGTCGTTACTCCAAAATTGACTTCGTGCCCTATATTCCGCTAAATTCTGAAATACTAAAGTATTGTCAATAGACAATACATCCGCAACTTTTGATATAAAATGTGTAGCAGAGTAATATTCGTCGTCATTAAGGTTTACACATTGATTGTTCACAAAAGGGTGGTAAGTGGGATCAAGTAAATAGGCCGCTAAATGGATTGGCTTCTGACAGAATGATCGACGACTATCGCAATAGTTTAAAATTTCTTCTTTTGTTTCTGTAGTTAAAAAATCAGAGACTTCAAGGCTGCTGATACTGTTTTTTATCGTGATGAAAGCCTCTAAAACGTCAGATAAAACTGAGTCATCAGATTCTATTTTTGCAATAGAATTTGCAATGGGAGCAAGTAACTTCTTAGCATTTCCTATATGGATCCAAGTTTCTTCACTCATCAAGTATCTTTTTAAATTTGGTTTCATATTTGCCTCTCTGGAAATTGATAAAGCTTGTAACACTTCCTGGTTGTCTAACAGAGATTCAAACGCTAAGTAAGCTCCGGCCCATCTAGTGGCGGATGGAATTTTTAAAGTTCTAGCTTGAACGCCGTACTGCTCGTTTTGTTTTTGTTCGAATAAAGCCAAAAGTGTGTGGGTTTTTTTAATTTGTAAAATTATCTTCTTGCAATTTTTAAATAACGTATTTAAGCAATCTAAAGATAAAATATCTTTACACAATAAATCAAGAGCATGGGCCGCACAACCAACACAATCTATGTACGGATATTCAGCTTCTATAAGTCTCCACGCAGCCTTCATCGCACTCGCATTGTCAGTTACAATGCATGAAAACTTTACGGCACCAATATCTTCTATAACTTTGCATACTTCTGTTTTTATGAAATCGGCTGTTTCCCTCTGAGTACCGGGGTAAATGCATTTTATAAAAATAGGTTTTGGCGTTGTAACAAGAAAGTTGACCACTCCTTGGCTACATATATTAGTCCATCCATCTGTTACAAGTCCCAAGTTAGTACGTTTTTGTAATTTTCGATCAGTGTCTTCTTTTACTCGTACATATTCTGCATTTAATAATGTATTGCTCATTGCATATTTATTGGGTGGAATGTAGTCTTCATTTATCGCTTTTATTGCCGATTTCCAGTAAGGTGATTCAAATAATGATAATGGTAAGTTTGTAGCATATACTGCACGAGCTAATGCTGCATTAATTTTGTCTACAACATCTTTATTTTGCAAATCATCCAATCTTGCTGATGTAGTAGATACTACATTGCCACGATCTTGATCCATCGGCCAAGCAATAGAAACAGTACTATTACTAACTGATTGCGAACTTGTCGATCCTGACATCGGAGACACTCTTGAAATTTTGCTGTATTTTTGTCTCAAATCACTTGGACATTTTTCACAGTTCGCCATATGTTCTTCCATACGCGTTGCACTTCTGTAACCATATTGTTTTAAGCAATAATTGCATTTGACACTTTTATTACCGTCCGTCACTTCACAATGCTCCCAAATACTGCTTTTTCTTCGCGGCATATTCTCTTGCTTCTCTCAGTAGCTCAAAAGCAATACAATAAACTATCCGGAATCAATGAATTAATGATTGATAACAACTATCACAATGCGGTCGGTACTAGTAAGTCAGGCGCCGTTACTAACTATTGCAACATGAGATAAAATATTATTCGAATCCATAAGAAATTAAATTACAACTACCCACTAATAAAAAAGTGCAGCAATGCAATTTTCGTTAAAATAACAGAAGTACCACAGTGAAAATATAAAACACGACATTGTTGTTATTATTGACAGTTTAATGATTTTTAATTATATCTAACTAAAGGAGGATGCTGATTTAACCATAAAGTTATTTTATTATTATTAGTCTTGAAAAATACTATGTAAAATACATGTAAAAAACGGAAACTTGCGAAAGATACATCGTAAGAGCTCATTAAAAGCTTCTGTATTTTATTGAAAACTACTAAGTCCGGCAGAAAAATACATGTATTTTACTTGCAATTTTCAACCCTAGTGCCCATTCCAGGGGTGATAATTGCAGCAATAGAGCAACAAACAACCAAACTTATAGATTAGACAATACCTATGAGAACTTATAGCGATCACAGCACTTGTCCACGTCAGCATAAGCTGAGAGGAGACCAAATTCCACGCAGATGTGGCGCGTACTAGCATACAACCGACGGTTTTTTACTTTTACTTTCTATGTTTATATGTTTAGTTATGTAAGATGCTTATAATCGCCATATCTGTTTGCGAATTAAACATATTTTCTTTCTTTCTTGTCGACTTCAATCGATAACCATGATATCGCAGAAATATTCAAATACCTCTAGGCAGTAATTTGGGCACGTGGACGAGATATTCTGCTACATCATTGATCGAATACTTCGATCGACTTTAGTTGACACTACCATGCTCTTTGGGCAGCTTAAAGATACCCAGATAAACTTTAATTCCAGCTAGTTCGTGTCCTGTACCGAATGTCACTGCCGTGCATGGTCCTGTGGATCGGCGGCGGGTTCTTGGCGAAGCACTTCACGACGCCTCTGTCCATCTCCCTTTACGCGACATTCGACAGGATGGTGTTCGTGTCGCTCACTGCTATTGCTATGTTTGGATTCTTCAACAAGATTGACTGTAAGTGTGTCCACCGTATTGCCTTGTAGGCGTATTGCCTACTCCCAAGCCCACTACTGAAATGGCTGTGGGTGGTGGGTCGGGAGGCCCACTGCTCACACGATAAGCCCTGAGGAGTCTTACATGTTTCGGGGGCTCCGCTTCTGTGCTGATTGGGGGGGGCTTGAAATTAGAATTTAAACTAAACACTTTTAATTTAACCGTTCCTTTTTCAGCAATATGGTGGAAGTTCATGACAAGTTCTTGCTGGGACATTCTGGGCCGTATGTCGCTCTCCATCTACCTAGTCCATTGGCTTGTGACACTGTTGATCATGGGGACAAGGGTCACCGCCTCAAGGGTCTCTGTGTTTGATGTTGTGAGTTGCTCATTTAGCTAATTTTTGTGTGCATGTATTTGTATGGCATGCTGGATTTACCAATTATTCTAAGTAACCCATAGCTTTGTCTCATACAGTCAGTACTTATAGTCACAGAATAGGCAATAGTATGTAAGTACTTAGTAGGTATAGTCCACATACAGGTTAGTTAGCGTTACAAATGGCAAGTAAATCGATAGATGAGTAATTAACCATGTGATGGTAGACATGCCATCAAGAATTCTGGGGTCCTCCAGCTATTCTCATTTGCCAACAGTGCACATACTAAACGGAAATTTTCCAGAAACGGCTATGGTCTATTAAGTCTCCGTTTCGATGACAAATGAGTGACTAGGTGGGTTGAAATGTGTGTGTAACCTACATAATAATATATTTTTTTTTTTTTATATTTCTAAGTTATTCAGTGGCGTTACCTCTCCACTTATTGATTGAGGTGCCTCTCATGAAGTTCCTACAGGCATTAACATCGTGATCATATACGACGACGACGATGTATCGTGTCGTGGTGACATAACGCGAGGACACGTGTGTCGCCTGCTACCTGCTACCTGCTACTGCTAGATTTCGACTACCAACTTACACCTTAACCATCCTCCCTGCTCCTTTACCAGTGCTTGGAAGAGTTTGTCGATACCCAAAGATATTGCAGGTTTCAATTGGGTCCAAAGACGCGGGATTTTCATCCCGACCAAACCCCCGAGGAGCCCACTTTTTCTGCTTGTATAGACTGAAGTCGACATGCGGCCATGCTCATAGGCTAGAAATGGAGCAATAGTGTTACTTTAGGTGTAGGTAGAAATGGTAACTCCTAAATATAGGAAGAAAGATGAAGCATTAAACTGGTAGATACTAAGTAATTGTAATAGGTTAGTGGATAGTAATTAATTTTGACGAAGATTCTAAGAATAAAATATGCTGTGATCATCATCCACCGAGCCTTTCCCCAACCCAGTTGGGGTCGGCTGTCCAGTCTAACTGAGATGCGGCTGAACTTTAATATTTTCAGTGAAGCGACAACAACAAATATTATGTGTTGACGTAATGTGTTTCATTTCATTAGTCCATATAATGATGGGTCCATATAATATGGACAAATCCGGTCAAATGCGACTCGGACTCGCGCACATTAGGGTTCCGTATACCATTATCTATAAAAAATGGCAAAAAAAAATAGAAATGCATTATCTGTGAAAATTTCAACTCACTCATCACTCACTTCAAAATGTTCACTTTCTAACTATAACCGTTCACGAGATACAGGCTGGTGACAGATGAACGGACAGCAGAGCTTTAATAATAAGGTTTCATTTACCCTTTGCATACGGATCCCTAAAAACCATCGATTATTCAGTTTAATTGTTCTTTTTCCCCCGCGGATATCTGAGGAGTTCAGACGTGTCTAAGAAATACCTTATTTCGTTTTTAATTAACAATTTAATTCAAAATTTACACACAAAAATAATTTTGAAAAAATAGGATACCATAAATAGTGAGGAATTCTGCGAGTGTGCCAGGCGGAGGGCTGCGGGGTGAGTCACACTCAAACATAATATCGGCTATCACCCACTACTACGACTGCGTCACACGAACAGTCTGCCTGCCCACCTCGCCCAGGCACACAAAGAGGGGGCGGTGCCCACGAGCCAGTGAGCGACTTACGCTGTACACGGACTGCACCCGCCCACGACTCCTGCGCATCAAGCATAGAGGCGGGGCCTACCTAGTACACTATTGGCGACGTCTAATGAGTGAGTGTTCCTGCCCCTTAGCTACTCCTATTGTGTTCTTTTCGCCTGGTAGGTGCAGATTGTTTGTCGTCGTAAATAGTCGTCTCACACATTGTTTAAAGAGAAGTAAAGGAATGAGACAATAGAAATAATAAGGATAGGCTGATATTCAACTGCGAATCACAATGGTTTGTTACGGATGTCAGACTGAGCTAAAAGATAATAAGTTTTTGAAGTGCAATGGATGCTAATCCGTATACTGTTTCGAATGTCTCAACCTACCTAATAATGACACTAGCCAAGTACCTACCCAGGTACAAATAAAGTCCCTGACTTGCCCCTGCTGTCGAAATGTGACGCGGCGTACAAACAATGACGATACGCCCTGCCGCCAGAGAAGTCAAATGAGTCATATGGTATCTTGCGGCGAATTGTCTCGTGACAACAGTACTGGCGCAAGTGTTGGTATCTCCTCGGGTACAAGTCTGGTGAAGGATCCAGTTACAATGGAGAGTATTAGTCAACTTTTCGACTCAAAGCTGGCACCTGACGGCACATTCATGAGAAACTTGAAATCAGCTCTTAACGAGGACATCGAAAAAATGGTGGCGGTGCACGTGAAGCGAGCAATCGACGAGTTAAAGACCGATTTTTCGGCTACCACCGACTACCTGGCTGCTGAACAGGCTGATTTGAATTCGAAGCTTGAGGTAAAGGATAATTTGGTCCGAGAATTGGAATCCCAAGTCATAAACTGTCAAGGTTCTCTTATTAAGCTTCAGTCACGAGTACAGAGTGTGGAGAAGATTTCGCGCGACATGAACCTTGAGATACACGAGGTGCCAGAGAATAATAGCGAGAACCTGTCTGGTATATTCAATAAGCTGTGCGAGTGTTTACAGGTCGATATACCAGCCAGTGATGTAAGAACCTGCCGTAGGATCTCGAAAATGAATCCTTCGTCTGGGCGGCCTCGCAATATACTTGTCACTCTTTCTTCACAGAAACTGCGTGATTTGTTCCTGTCATCGGTAACCCGTTTTAATAAGGCGCATCCGAGAGATAAACTCGCTTCGACTCATATTGGCTTTCCGGGGGAAACACGCAGGATTTATGTGGCCGAACGTCTTTCTTCTCCAGAGACCAAGGAGTTGTATAGTGCAGCGCGGAAGTTTCGTAAAGACAATAATTTTAAGTTTGTGTGAGTCCGCTTCGGCCAAATATACGTTCGTAAGGATGAACTGAGTCGTGCTCAGCATATCAAGACCATTGATTGTCTCGGTCGACTGTTGTGAAATTGTGGCTTTCTCTATCTAATTTTTTTTTTTTTGTAAACTGCTTTAAACTACATAAACATTATGATTAGTATGTATTATCAAAATATTAACAGAATGCGCACTAAATTGCCACAATTTTTTCAAAATGTATTAAACAGTAACTATGATGTCATATGCCTGACAGAGACAAATTTGAATGACGGTATTTTTGATGGAGAAGTTGTTGATCCTCGTTATAATATTTTTAGAAGAGACCGCGATTGCTTTAATTCTTTAAAAGACGATGGTGGCGGGGTCCTAGTGGCGGTAAAAAAGTCTTTCCAGGTTCTTCGACAGTCATGCTGGGATAGTAGCCTGGAGGATATCTGGATAACTATCGTACCGGACCTTTGTAATGCTCCCAGAATCAATATATGCGTATGCTATCTGCCTCCTGAGTTAAATTGCTCAAAGAGGGAGGATGTCTATTCCAATATTCAAAGGGTTTTGTTAAATCACTGTCAGGACGATAGGAACATAATCGTGGGAGACTTCAACACACCCGAGTATTCTCCTGTCTCTCTTCACTCTGACGAGCCATCACGAACATCAGAATGTAGGAGGCTACTCCTCTTACATGAACTCTTTTCGCTCTGTAACCTGCATCAGAGTAACAACGTCCCCAATGAGAAAGGCCGGTATCTTGATTTGGTACTCTCGTCTGACGATTTGTTGCAGGTTTCCGAGGCCGATGTTCTGAGCTTGAAAGATAAGCATCACCCTGCTCTAGAATTTGAAATTCCCTCGACGCGTAATACGTCAAATTTAAAACCAAAACGTAACAAGCGGCTGAATTTTGATAGGTGTAATTATGAGGGTTTGCGACGTGACTTAGATTTAGTAGATTGGCATGCGCTTTTCGTGAGCTCTGACGTGGATGTGTGTGTTGACCTTTTTCATGGAAAACTTTTTGAAGTTATTAATAAATATACCCCTTTGACAACTACAAAATCTAACAAATATCCTGTTTGGTACAGCAAACCCCTCATAAAGTGTATTGAGGAGAAGAACAAATACCATAAGTTATTCAAGAAATTCAATAACCCACGTGATTACGATGTCTTCTCCCTATTACGTGCTAGGGCTAAAAAAATGATGGGTCAGTGTTATGGAGACTATGTCGCGTCAATTGAAGGGTCATTGGTAAATAGTATAAAAGGCTTTTGGAAATTTGTTAATAACAGGAAGGGACGTGTCTCAATTCCAAATATAATGCAGTTTGGCACCTGTTCCTCTACAACTGGACTGGGTGTATGTGAGCTTTTCTCAAAATATTTTGCCTCAGTGTTTGATTCCAATCATACAACCCCTGTCATATCTAACGACAATCTTAAGTTGGTTGAGAACTATAATATGGACTCTATTTCTCATATCCATATAACCAACAGTGACATTCTAGCGAAGATCAAAATCTTGATAAATTTATAAATTAAATTAAATTTCGGAAAGATCGATTATATTAAATTGGTAAAGGGGCAGGTCCTGACCAAATACCCCCTTCTGTGCACGCCGTTGGAAATTATATTTAATAAATCCCTTATAAATGGAACCTTTCCCTCTCGATGGAAAACAGCTTATGTTGTCCCCATCTTTAAGAGCGGTGACAAGTCTAGGTGCGAAAATTATAGACCCATCAGTATTTTGTCATGTTTTGCGAAGCTCTTCGAATCTCTAGCATATACTCAGTTGTACAGCCATTTCAGGCCTATGATATCTGAAAACCAGCATGGCTTCGTGAAGGGACGATCGACAACAACTAACCTTTTAGTGTACAAAGACTACCTGTGTAAAATTTTTGCGGTGGGAGGCCAGGTTGACTCTGTCTACACGGACTTCTCAAAGGCTTTTGATTTGATTGGGTGCAAAGGGGCTCTACCAACATCTATAGGGCCCCAGCGACCTCACCTGCTAGTGGCGCACCTGCTGATAAACGGACGAGGCTCGTTAATTTACGGTACCTATGGAGTGGCTTCGGCCCCTACGTGGGTACCAGGTGGTACAACAGTGTTGGTCCGGGGGGGTGGCACCGTGCAGCTGTGCTAAAGCCCCCCAAGTAACCCAGCCCAGGCTGGGTTGCGTTAGGGGTTCAGCAGCTGCACCGCCGGGCCCGGGGCGATGTATGGTGCAGCAGGCATGGGACCAGTGGGGGCGAAACGGAGTCTAGTGTGGGTGGTGTGGGTCGATTCGCCGGCCAGGGAGACCCTTAGCAACGGCGTTGCCGCGGCCGCCCGCAACACAGTCATGGGGCCCGCCTGGGTCCAACCACCCCAGGTGGCTGCCCCACATGTTGCGCATAATCCTGATGTGGGATCGCCGCTCCGGGTGGTAACCGGTGTGGGGTAGCGGCGGCCTTGCATCAGGGGGGTTTGGGAGCCCTTCCGTCCGGCGAGTCGGCTCCGACCTAACCACACGGTTCTAGACAAAGCTAGCCCCTGCGCTTTGTCACTTACTGCTGCACCAGATGTCGCCCTGTCTTCACGCTTCTTCTTCAAAATCTACAATGGCAGTGCAACAAAAAATAAATAAACGTTACACAGCGGCCCTAGGAAACCCCACAACTTCACATTTCGAGGTGGAGTTCACTAACGTCCGTGGACTCCATGCGAACCTCGATACCGTCCACCACCACCTTGAGACGGCACGGCCCGCTGTGATGTTCCTCACGGAGACACAAATACGCCGCCCTGACGACACGTCTTACCTGTGTTACCCCGGCTATGTCATCGAGGAACAATTTCGAGACAAAGCCGGGGTGTGCGTGTTCGTTAGGGCGGATGTTTGCTGCCGCCGGTTGCGCTGCCTAGAGAATCCCTCCAATTCCGTCCTTTGGCTGCACGTAGACCATGGCTCTATGAGCCAGATCTACGTGTGCGTCTACCGATCCCACACAGGGGATTCTGAGACAACAAAGCTCTTCCAGTACCTCAGCGAGACGGCTGATGAAGCGCAGGTGCGGTTCCCGAACGCTGACCTAGTATTTCTGGGGACTTCAATGGCCATCACATTGAATGGCTGGGGTCCCTCAAGACTGATCATGCGGGTAGAGCCGCCCATGCGTTCGCTCTCTCCCACGGTCTGACCCAGATGGTATGCGGGATCACCCGGATACCAGACAGGTCAGATCACGCGCCCGCTCTGCTGGATCTACTGCTGACGAGTCGCCCAGCCCAGTACAGTGTTTCGGTAGGAGCCCCACTGGGTAGTTCCGACCACTGTGTTGTTCAAGCTGGCATGAAGGTGTCACCTCCTGCACGTCCTGTACAAACGTCACGACGACTATGGCACTACTCGTCAGCGGATTGGGACGGTCTACGCGATTATTATGCGTCCGTCCCCTGGAGCCAGCGCTGCTTTGTAGGAAAGGCTCCTTCGGATATTGCTTCTGCTATTGCTGGCGAGATCAGTTTAGGGATGGATTATTACATCCCTTTCACTGATGTCGCCAGTATCCGCAGAGCCCGTCCCTGGTTCGGGCGAGATTGTGCCAAAGCTGTTCGACAAAAACAGTCGGCATATCGCGCCTAGATCAGGGCCCGGGCTGTGCGCGACCCAAACGTGGGCCACCTCAAAGCAGCGTACAACCGGGCCACAAAGTCGAGTAAGAGGGCCTTTAAGAGAGCGGATGCCAAGCGCGTCGCGCGGCTTGGTCAGGAGCTCACTTCCCATCCCACGGGCAGCCGTGGATTCTGGCAACTGGCCAAAGCCGTGCAATCTAACTTTTGTCAGCCCTCGCTGCCACCGCTGCGTTACCCAGATGGAACACTGGCTCACAAAGCCCGAGAGAAAGCGGATATGCTCGCAGACCTCTTTGCGGCTAATTCCCGGGTCGACGACCGTGGCCTGCAGCCCCCCGCCATCGCCAACTGTGGCCACACAATGCCTGATATTGTTATCAGGCAATGTGATGTACGGGCAGTGCTGCGGTCACTCGACACGCGGAAAGCCAGTGGCCCTGACGGCATTCCGGCGGTGGTACTACGAAAATGTGCAGCTGAGTTGTCTCCAGTATTAACGCGTCTGTACCGCCTGTCATACTCTTCAGGGCTCGTGCCGGAGGTCTGGAAGGAGGCGAACGTACAACCGATCCCCAAGAAAGGGGATCGGTCCGATCCAGGCAACTATCGACCCATAGCTGTCACCTCAGTCATTTGCAAGGTGCTTGAGCTCCTTATAAATAAGCAGCTCATGCAATTCCTAGAGGATCACTCGCTAATCAATGATCGACAATACGGCTTCAGGCCAAAGCGATCAACGGGTGATCTTCTGGCATTCGTAACGCATGTCTGGGGTGGGGCTATGGAAAGGCACGGCGAGTCCTTGGCTATTAGCCTGGACATCGCCAAAGCCTTCGATAGGGTCTGGCATGCTTCGCTCCTTTCCAAGCTTCCGGCATATGGTCTACCTCCTCAACTGTGCAGCTGGATTGCCAGCTTTTTAAACGAGCGCCGAGTGCGGGTCCTCTGCGATGGCCAGGCTTCTCGCTTCTTGCAAGTGAATGCCGGGGTACCGCAGGGGTCCGTACTATCACCAACTCTCTTTCTTCTGCATATCAATGATATGCTATCCCTCGGGAACATTCATTGCTATGCAGATGACAGCACACTGCACGGGAGTTACTCGGTTCGTCCGACGGCGGGGCGTTCTGAGATTGAGGAGGAGAGACGACGACTCGTGGCTGATCTCGACCGTAACCTCGACAGTATCTCACAATGGGGTACCGAGAACCTGGTCGAGTTCAATGCCCGCAAAACACAGGCGTGTGCATTTACTGCGAAGAAATCCCCTTTCCTTCCCCTACCCTCTCTTCAGAATGCATTATTACCAATGAAGGACAACCTTGATATCCTTGGCATAGACGTTCGTCGAGAGCTCAATAATAAAAACTACATCGAAAGATGTATAGGGCTAGCTTCGCGGAAACTAGGAATACTGAATAAGGTAAAGAGATTCTTTACACCGGACCAGAGGTGTCTGCTGTACAAGACGCAGATTAGACCCTGCGTCGAATACTGCTCTCACCTCTGGGACGGCTCCGCGAAGTATCTGCTGGACGCTCTCGACGCTATGCAGCGACGGGCTATCCGTATTATAGGTTGTCCGGAGGTAACGGGAAGCCTTGAGCCGCTAGCTCAGCGCCGAACAATAGCTTCCTTGGCCGCATTCTACCGTATTTACCACGGCGAGTGTTCTGAAGAGCTCTTCAATCTGATCCCACCCTCTTCCTTCCGATCCCGAACGACTCGTGCCGGGCAGAGATGACACCCCCACACAGTGGATAGCATGTTCGCGAGAACCGAACGTTTTAAACGTTCGTTTCTCTGCCGAACGATAGTGGCCTGGAACGCCCTGCCTGTGCACGTGTTTCCTCCCACATATAATCCTGGGTTCTTTAAGCGGAGCGTGAAGAGGCACATCAGTAGGTCGTCAAGTTGAGGGCCACTCTCAATAGTAATGTGTGCTGTGAGAGTGGCCCACAATCGCTAGACGTCGTCACGACTTACCACCAGGCGGGCGGCGTCAATTTGGCGAACCAAATAAAAAAAAAAAAAAAAAAAAAAAGGCTTTTGACAGAGTGAATCATGGATTAATAGACAGCAAACTCGCCGCGTACGGTGTCCACGGTAGTCTTTTTCGCTGGTTGTCCTCGTATCTGACTAATAGAAGTCAGTTGGTGGCCTTGGGAGGGTACACCTCGTCTCCTATTAATGTTCCATCCGGGGTTCCTCAGGGGTCACATTTGGGCCCGTTGTTTTTCATAGTATTCATTAACGATCTTATAAAGAACATTTCCTGCGAATGTCTCTTATATGCCGATGATTTAAAAATATTCAAAGCGATAGTCTCTCCTAATGACTGCAACCTCTTACAGAGTGATCTAAATGCTATCTCTAGTTGGTGCAGGAGTAATTTGATGTCCATCAATATTGCCAAATGCTTCACTATTACTTTTACTAACAGGCGTCATGGGATCGTTACTGATTACACGATTGACGACCAAGTCCTTAGAAGATCCAATGTTATTAAAGATCTTGGGATCATTTTTGATAATAAACTTACATTTCGTGAACATTACCAACACATAGTGACGAGATGCAATCAGCTGTTAGGGTTTATTGTAAGGACTACTAAGGACTTTAAATGTACTAACTCTTTTCTCTACTTGTACTACACACTCGTAAGAAGCATTTTAGAATACGCCTGCCCAATATGGTCTCCACACTACAATGTTCACATTGACAATATAGAAAGGGTGCAGAGAAAGTGCCTACGAATATTATGTTACCGTCAACACTTGGGCCGTTATATTATCGATTACCTACGATGCGCGCCTTATTACATTTAATGTACAGAGGCTGGAGGTACGCAGACGGTACTTTGACCTTACTCATCTTTATAAAATTGTTCATTCAATATTTGACGTACCTAGTTTGCTTGTTCAATTGACCTTTAATATTAGATATAGCGCTCGTAGATCAAACCAAATAGGACTATTTGCCTTACAAGTGCATAAAAATAATACTTCGTTCTACAACCCTCTGGTTAGGATGGCTCGTCAGTGCAACGAAATCGCCCGGGCTAACCCAGCCTTCGATGTCTTTGTACCTAAACTGTTTTTATTTGTAAGAATTGTGAAACAGCTTTTAAATCAGGGTATCGTGGTTTAGCCCACAATGAAGTATCTGGGGCTTGTACTCGATAGCCGGTGGAACTTCGGACCACAATTCCGAAGTTTGGTCCCCAAAGTGACGGGGGCGACAGCCGCGCTTTCCGACTGATGCCCAACTTAAAGGGACCCAACGCTTCCTGCAGGAGACTGTACCTGGGGATCGTGCGGAGTATGGCCGTGTACGGGGCTCCCGTATGGGCGCCGAGACTGACGGCCAACAACGCTGCCATTTTACACAGATCGTTGAGGACCTTGGCCGTCAGGACAATACGAGGGTACCGCACGATCTCCCTAGAGGCTGCATGTCTCCTAGCCGCGACCCCTCCATGGGACCTGGAAGCGAGAGCCCTTGCGTCATTGTTTCAATGGCACAAGGAGGCGCTGGAGCGGGACCACTGGCCTGCGTCTCGAGAAATCGAGGCCCAGCGGTCCCAACTCCGACAGGATCTCATGGAGACATGGAAGGTGCGACTTCAGCAACCAAAGTGGGGAACCACCACCATCGCGGCGGTGAGACCGATCATGGAGGAGTGGCTGCAGAGGCAGCACGGTGGCCTCACGTATCGTGCGACACAGATCATCACTGGGCACGGAAACTTCGCTGAGTATCTGTTTCGCATGCATCGTGAGGTCACACCCGCGTGTCAACACTGTGAGGCTTCCAGCGAAGACACGGCATTCCACACGTTGGTGGAATGCTCAGCATGGGCGAGTCAGCGCCGAGACCTCGTTGTGGGCCTGGACGTAGATACGCTCTCGCTGGAGATCATGCTACGAGCCATGGTCTCTAGCGGGAGCCAGTGGAACGCGGCCGTTTCCTTCTGCGAGCAGGTAATGCTCGTGAAGGAGGCGGCCGGTAGGGTGAGGGAGTGTACCCTCCCCGCTGAGTTCCGAAGTGTGCGGCGAGGACGCCGCAGACGTGACTACGCCCAGGACCATCGACCTCCATGATCGGGGCCTGAGGACGATGGATTAGCAACCCACCGTCCTTACAGAAGCAGGCTAGAAGGGCTGCATGATGTGGGGCTTCACTCCACGCACGACTTCACTCACCGACGCGGGATTTAACCCGACCCCAAGGATGCGGGGTAACACCCGACCACCACGCAGTGGCCACAATGGGGGCCAAGGTCCGCCGGGCGCCACTGGGAATTCTCTCAGTGTCTACCGGAGGCGCTCGGCAATGGACGTAGGTGCGGCCGCGGCCCAGGGCTGCGGAATAAAAAAAAAAGAAAAAAAAAAGGGTATCGTGGTTTGAAACTCCATCATGTCCTGTTTGTTAAAATTGTCTACTTTATATGTTTATATCAACTCCTTAATGTTACTTCTTTTGTATACACATTTTGGAATGCAACCTGGATTCTGATTTTTCTGATTTGTATTTTCTGTATTTTTTCGGGTGTTATGTGTAATTAAAATAAAATAAAATAAAATTGGTTTTATTTTAAATATTGCTTGTATTGGCGCGTGAAATGGTGGTGCAAGAAGAGGTGTCCAAACCTATTAGGTATATTTAAATAGGTATCTTCTATAGACAAACGCTCTGTACCTATAGGGTTCACAGTGGATTTGACACAGAGATCTGGTTTACTAAGATGGTCAGACAGACATACATCACGCCTATATATGCCGAAGGGTTAGGCAGAGGTGCATTACACACCTACACTTTGCCAGTAATTTTGATGGTCCCATGTAATATGGGTTAACGTATTATTGCAGTTACCGGCCACTATTCTTATTTTGTATATATACGACAAAATAAGAAGCAAATAACTTGGCACCTATGAGTTATGAGGAAGTGGAGGCAATATTAGAACAGAAAGCATAGAAAAATTAAAACACACGCAAACATACCTAGGCATATACCCATATACCATTCTTACAGCCTCACACGTGCACACACACACACACACACACACACACTTACACATACACACACACACTTACACATACACACACACACTTACACACACACACTTACACATACACACACACTTACGCATACACACACACACACACTTACGCATACACACACACGCACACACACTTACACACATACACACACTTACACATACACACACACACTTACACATACACACACACACTTACACACGCATACACACACACACTTGCACACGCATACACACACACTTACACATACACAAACACTTACACACACACACACTTACACATACACACACTTACACATATACACACACACTACACACATACACACTCATACACACACACACACTTACACATACACACACACTTACACATACACACACACTTACACATATTCACACACACTTACACATACACACACACTTACACATACACACACACTTACACATACACACACACACTTAAACATACACACACACACTTACACACACACACACACACACACTTACACATACACACACTTACACACACACACACACACTTACACATGCACACACACTTACACACACACACACACACACACAAGCACACTGCACTTTCTCAAAATTATAGAATCCTCATCCTCATCCTGTAAACCAACATTTATAACTTCTATTCTTCTATAGCTATGGAAGAGCGTGTTCACCTGGCACAGGCATTCTTTGCTTAAAAGGTGTCTACGATCAATATTCTCATTATGATGTAAACAGGTTAATGAACAATAAATTATTATTAAATTATTATTGAGCGAAGCGACCGTAGCGAGCGGAGTTTCTTATCAGGTGATTCAAATGCAACTCGATATGAAATTGTTTCTCGACAACTACCCGACCGATTTCCATGATTTTTTGACTCAAAAATCAAGTTTCTCAGGAGCAGGTTTTGTTTGAGACCGAATTTTGATTTAGGACCCTCAAAAAAGTTATTGACCAATAATATGACAATATTCGCTTCGCTCAATTGCATGCTGTGCAGCGCAGTACCACGGCAGCGACCGCATTTCCTAGTTATTATAGAAAATCTATAAGTACACACTCTGTGTGTACACGTCACAATTCAAAACCGTCTCCGTGGACGAGCAACACCCACCGCTCGAGGTATCGGTGCGGTGACGAGCGGGCGCGCGGACTCGCCGGCGCCCGCTCGACGCCGTCGCTGCTCCGTGCTTGCTGGCTGGCTCGGCGGCGCATGGACCGTCCGGCGCACAAATACCTACTGATTGGGATTTTAATAAGGCTGACTTTTTGTCGTTATATAACCAAATAGCGCAGGTGGACTGGGGTCCGATGTACGACTTGAACCTAGAAAATAGTTTATTGTTTTTCTATAATACTATTAACAAACTAATAGATTACTGCGTTCCATATCCATATAAAAGGCGAAATCGGGTAACCTTAGGGTATAGTTACCCTGAGTGGTACACCGCCGACATCATTCGTGATATATGATTAAAGTCGGCTCTTCATAAACAATTTAAGAGGAGTGGCTTACCGTCAGATTATGAAGCATTTTCCCGGTGTAGGTCGAACGTCAAGCGGGAAATAGCAGCTGCACATGAGCAGTACCAGCATAGGGTTGAGAGCGACTTGAGGACAAATCCTAAATCTTTCTGGAATTATGCCAAATCTAAGAGAGGTGACAGAGGTTCTAAACTGGTTTTTTTTTTTATATTTGGTTCGCCAAATTGACGCCGCCCGCCTGGTGGTAAGTCGTGACGACGTCTAGCGATTGTGGGCCACTCTCACAGCACACGTTACTCAATAGTATTGAGAGTGGCCCTCAACTTGACGACCTACTGATGTGCCTCTTCACGCTCCGCTTAAAGAACCCAGGATTATATGTGGGAGGAAACACGTGCACAGGCAGGGCGTTCCAGGCCACTATCGTTCGGCAGAAAAACGAACGTTTAAAACGCTCGGTTCTCGCGAACATGCTATCCACTGTGTGGGGGTGGCATCTTTGCCCGGCACGAGTCGTTCGGGATCGGAAGGAAGAGGGTGGGATCAGATTGAAGAGCTCTTCAGAACACTCGCCGTGGTAAATACGGTAGAATGCGGCCAAGGAAGCTATTGTTCGGCGCTGAACTAGCGGCTCAAGGCTTCCCGTTACCTCCGGACAATCTATAATACGGATAGCCCGTCGCTGCATAGCGTCGAGAGCGTCCAGCAGATACTTCGCGGAGCCGTCCCAGAGGTGAGAGCAGTATTCGACGCAGGGTCTAATCTGCGTCTTGTACAGCAGACACCTCTGGTCCGGTGTAAAGAATCTCTTTACCTTATTCAGTATTCCTAGTTTCCGCGAAGCTAGCCCTATACATCTTTCGATGTAGTTTTTATTATTGAGCTCTCGACGAACGTCTATGCCAAGGATATCAAGGTTGTCCTTCATTGGTAATAATGCATTCTGAAGAGAGGGTAGGGGAAGGAAAGGGGATTTCTTCGCAGTAAATGCACACGCCTGTGTTTTGCGGGCATTGAACTCGACCAGGTTCTCGGTATCCCATTGAGAGATACTGTCGAGGTTACGGTCGAGATCAGCCACGAGTCGTCGTCTCTCCTCCTCAATCTCAGATCGCCCCGCCGTCGGACGAACCGAGTAACTCCCGTGCAGTGTGCTGTCATCTGCATAGCAATGAATGTTCCCGAGGGATAGCATATCATTGATATGCAGAAGAAAGAGAGTTGGTGATAGTACGGACCCCTGCGGTACCCCGGCATTCACTTGCAAGAAGCGAGAAGCCTGGCCATCGCAGAGGACCCGCACTCGGCGCTCGTTTAAAAAGCTGACAATCCAGCTGCACAGTTGAGGAGGTAGACCATATGCCGGAAGCTTGGAAAGGAGCGAAGCATGCCAGACCCTATCGAAGGCTTTGGCGATGTCCAGGACTCGCCGTGCCTTTCCATAGCCCCACCCCAGACATGCGTTACGAATGCCAGAAGATCACCCGTTGATCGCTTTGGCCTGAAGCCGTATTGTCGATCATTGATTAGCGAGTGATCCTCTAGGAATTGCATGAGCTGCTTATTGATAAGGAGCTCAAGCACCTTGCAAATGACTGAGGTGACAGCTATGGGTCGATAGTTGCCTGGATCGGACCGATCCCCTTTCTTGGGGATCGGTTGTACGTTCGCCTCCTTCCAGACCTCCGGCACGAGCCCTGAAGAGTATGACAGGCGGTACAGACGCGTTAATACTGGAGACAACTCAGCTGCACATTTTCGTAGCACCACCGCCGGAATGCCGTCAGGGCCACTGGCTTTCCGCGTGTCGAGTGACCGCAGCACTGCCCGTACATCACATTGCCTGATAACAATATCAGGCATTGTGTGGCCACTGTTGGCGATGGCGGGGGGCTGCAGGCCACGGTCGTCGACCCGGGAATTAGCCGCAAAGAGGTCTGCGAGCATATCCGCTTTCTCTCGGGCTTTGTGAGCCAGTGTTCCATCTGGGTAACGCAGCGGTGGCAGCGAGGGCTGACAAAAGTTAGATTGCACGGCTTTGGCCAGTTGCCAGAATCCACGGCTGCCCGTGGGATGGGAAGTGAGCTCCTGACCAAGCTGCGCGACGCGCTGGGCATCCGCTCTCTTAAAGGCCCTCTTACTCGATTTTGTGGCCCGGTTGTACGCTGCTTTGAGGTGGCCCACGTTTGGGTCGCGCACAGCCCGGGCCCTGATCCAGGCGCGATATGCCGACTGTTTTTGTCGAACAGCTTTGGCACAATCTCGCCCGAACCAGGGACGGGCTCTGCGGATCTGGCGACATCAGTGAAAGGGATGTAATAATCCATCCCTAAACTGATCTCGCCAGCAATAGCAGAAGCACTATCCGAAGGAGCCTTTCCTACAAAGCAGCGCTGGCTCCAGGGAACGGACGCATAATAATCGCGTAGACCGTCCCAATCCGCTGAAGAAGAGTTGACTGAGGAACAGTGTGTAAAGTGAGTTTGCTGGGTATTTTCGGTTTACTCTCCCGAACGCGCAAAATTGTGTGTGGAAGCGGCAATAGAAAGAGCAGGTGGCTATAACGGTGGAGCCCGAGTCCACATTGACGAGCTGCAACTCGATGACGTGCGCACTGCCCTCCAGAAATTGAAGCCAAAAAGGTCCGTAGGTCCGGGTGGTATCCCACCCTATATCTTCAAGGATTGCAGGTCGGTTCTAGCTCAGCCACTTTTATATTTATATAATATATGTTTAAGGGAGGGTGTATTTCCGGATAAATGGAAGGTAACTAGGGTTGTGCCCGTACCGAAGGGCCGCGGGGGGAAGGAAGTCTCAGACTATAGACCAGTAGCAGTACTATCTGCACCAGCAAAGGTGTTTGAGGCTACTATTCACAGGAGTCTGTACCAACAGGTGAGTGCTCAATTAACGGATGCCCAGCACGGATTTCGACCGGCAAGAAGCACGACCAGTAATCTGATGTGTTACATGGCTCAGGTGGTTCCGGTGATAGATGGGGGAGGGGGGGGCAGACCGATGCGGCCTACTTCGATTTCAAAAAAGCATTCGATTTAGTCGATAATGACGTCTTGATAACCAAGTTTGCCGCGGTAGGTTTCACCCCTCTGTTACTGACATTTTTTGTAAGTTACGGTATGTCGAGTATGCAGGGCGTAAGTCGGAGCCATATTTCACTCGATCTGGAGTTAGTCAGGGCAGTAATCTAGGGCCTCTCCAATTCATTTTGATGATTAACGACCTACCAAACGTGGTAAAGGATGCCCAATGTCTGCTGTTCGCGGACGACCTTAAGCTCTCGTTGCCTATAAGAAACCTGGACGATTGTATGAGGTTACAGATGGATATTGACATGGTGGTAGCCTGGAGCAAATCAAACCTCTTACAATTTAACACCTCAAAATGTGCTGTAATTTCTTTTACTAGAGCCCATACTCCTGTACTACATAATTATCATGTTGATGGAGCTCCATTGACTAGAGTCGCAAATGTTAAAGATCTTGGACTAAATATTGACACGACTTTGACTTATAAGGAGCATATCGTTAACATCTGCAAGGCAGCGTATAAGAACTTGGGATTTATCCTTAGGATGGCGCAGGGATTTCGAAATGTATCGGCAATTGCAGCATTATACAACGCTTTGGTTAGGAGTAAGCTTGAATTTAACGCAGTCATCTGGTCACCGCATGAAATTAAGTACAGGCTTATGCTAACAAATATGTAAGGTTTCTTTATTTGCGCCATTATGGAGTGTACCCATTCTACCCATTAATGTATCCAACACTATTTGTTTTAGGGATGGTTGGGTATAATGAACTAGAAGTACGTAGAAGTTTAACTCTAACCACATATTTGTTCGAAGTACTTAGGGGGAAAGTGGTTAATAGTATTATATTAGGACTGCTAGGCTTTTGTGTGCCGGATGGGTATGTGAGGCGACGAAGGAAGCCACCACTTCTTGTGGTGCTGCGAGGCAGAACTAATCTGTTAGGCGAGGCGCCCCTAACACGCGCCATACGCACGCTGAACGTGATAGGTGCGGAGGTGGATCTGTTCTGTTGTGCTAAGAGTGAGTTCACAAGGATGGCATTACTGGTCATATGCTACAGACGTGAGTTGTCACCGGGGTAGGGTTAGTCATAAAGGCTACCACTTATATGTTATTAATGTAAAATTGAATTAGTATAGTGTGTGTGTGTTTTCTTTAAATAGAGGCTACAGTATCGAATTAGGTTATCCTGTAATGATACATGTATGTATTGATAAATAAATAAATAAATAAAAATAAATAAATAAAAACCAAATTGCCAACACCAATCAGGACAGATGTCACAAAATATTATTATACCTACTCTGTAGTCCGAGCGACATGGAATGGTGCAATAAAACGAATTAAGAGGAATATTTATTTTTAAATATAGGCTGTGATATTATATAGGTAGGTATAATTTGTAGTTAAATGAAAGTTTTAGTGTAAGTATGTAATCAATTCAGTTTAAATAATTTTTCTGAAAAAATTCAATTAGCCACGAACGTAGAGTTAAAAATTCCTTCCACGACAGCCCCTTTAATCAGCTGATGCTGATTCTTGCCCAGTTAAAGCTCAACGTATGCTGGAAAGCGGCGTGAATTAGTGCCATGTCTCATTTAGCTTTGAATATGTTAACCCCAATGATATAAAAGTATTCAAGTCGCTTAACTCAAAAAAGACAGCTGACTTGTGGGGTATTTCTGTAAAATTGCTTCAGTCCATTATTGTGAATATATCTCCACATCTAGCTGCAATATTTAATAAATGTGTCAATAGTGGAGTGTTTCCTGATCTCATGAAATAAAGTAAAGTGATACCTCTATTTAAAACTGGATCAAAAAGCGACCCTGTTAATTTTAGACCAATTTCAATACTACCTGCCATTAGTAACATTTTTGAAAAAATTATATTGCAGCAATTACAATCACATTTTAATTCAAATATGCTGCTACATAATGAGCAGTATGGATTCACAAGAGGTCGTTCTACCATTCACGCAGGGGTAACGCTTCTGAAGCATATTTTCAATGCCTGGGAGAATAAGCAAGATGCCATTGGTATATTTTGCGATCTCTCCAAAGTTTTTGATTGCGTTGAACATAATACTCTATTACGGAAACTCAATTATTATGGTATCAGAAATTCGGCACTGGACCTAGTAGTCTCATACCTCAGTGATAGAATACAACATGTTGATATCAATGGTAGTCGGTCTTTAGGGGCTTCTGTACCTATGGGCGTGCCACAAGGATCAATTCTAGGTCCGTTTCTATTTTTAGTTTATATTAATGATCTACCGTTCTATGTACAGTATGTACAGTATGGGGTAACACTGAAAACCAGATGTACTGAAATAGGCAATATGCTCGTCTCAGTACAATATGCTGAGTGTTATCCCATATTGTGCGTCGCAATTTTTACAAGTTGCTGTATGTGGGTACGTGTGAGTGGATTGAATTATAAATAATTATGTTGTAAAATAAAACGCAGCACGTGTTTGACACGTATTTCCTGCCACACACATGTCACTCATAAGTGTCAAACCAAACCACACTGTCAGTTATTGTGACACGACCGTGTCACTTATGTCAATTTTACGTCTGTGGTCGTTGTGACCATAGATAAGTTATATTATTCTTTGTGTAACGTTGAGTGTAAAGTTGTGATGCAACAATAAAAAATATTTTCTTCTTTCTTTTCTTCTACAGAACATGTGCGACATTGTTCTATTCGCCGATGATACATCACTTATTTTTAAAGTTGATCGCAAGCTGAGGAGTTTTGACGAAGTAAATAGTTCACTTGCACTATTTCTGGATTGGTTTACAACCAACAATTTACTTCTGAACACAAAAAAGACGAAGTGTGTTAGTTTTAGTATGCCTAATGTTCAGAACTACGGTAGGTACTAATATTATTTTGAACGGTGATACCCTTAATCTTGTAGAATCAACCGTATTTTTGGGTCTCTCTAGACAGTAAATTACAGTGGAATGCCCAAATATCGGGTCTTGCAGGGAAACATAGCTCTGCGGCTTTTGCTATTATTAAAATCAGACAGCTCACGGATGTAGAAACTGCCAGGCTGGTTTATTTTAGCTATTTTCACAGTGTCATGTCGTATGGAATTTTACCGTGGGGCAAGGCAGCTGATATGGCGATCATTTTTATACTCCAAAAGCGAGCTATACGTGCGATTTATAAACTGAATGCACGAGTTTCTCTTAGAGAAAGATTTAAAGAAATAGGCATTTTAACAGTTGCATCACAATATATATATGCGAATATTATGTTCTTAAACAGAATATACATTTATACAGTATGAACAGTGACATACATACATTGAATACCCATAAATTGGTTGGGACGTATTATCGTTTACAGAAGGTTCATGACTCCTTTGCAGGATATTATACTATTAAGGATTATCTAAACGATACCTACAGAGAAATGGCAATGAGTTGCTTGCTCGTCACTCGAGCTACATAGGGGCTATTTCTGTTTGAAATGTTGTTTTATTGCTGAAACTCACTTATTATTGTTAAATTATTATTATTATGATATTGTTAGGTATACTTTGAGATTATGTGGCACCTTTAACTAGTATTTGACTTTTTTTGTGAATAACAGAGATCCATTATTTTTGAGTTCATTTGGTCCACACAATATGGTCACGTACTGCCCTTGCCCTCTTTTTATTGTTGTAACAGAATCATTGTATTTACTGGCGAATAAAAAGAGTGGCCGTGAGTTTTTCTTGCCAGGTTCTTTCCTCACAGGCTCTACCTATTGCCTTGCTAATCTGGCGGTAAATGTAAATGTAGAAGCATTTTCTTTTTTTGACGTTCATAAGTGTTACTTTGTGGCCTACATGAATAAAGATATTTTGATTTTGATTTTGATGTGGCATTGGCCTATTCAAATGGGTAACCTATTGAAATCTCGAATTTCTGTTACCCGAATCTTAAAACCCCGAAAACGGTTGGTAGAACTTTTAAAAGACAGATGTAATGAATGACAACTTTTTAAAATTCCCTTTTTAATTTCTCAGATAAATCAATTTCCAGGTGCACTAAAACCAAATTTTCAAAAAGTTTTTTTTTGTTTCCCATATTCTCATAATCCAGATATATTTATACCAGATTCTCAGAATACTTTTTTTTGTTTCGCATCGTACCATTTTCCAAATAAACTATTGCCAGATTTTCATAATCTTTTTATTTGGTTCCCATACAATCGTGTTCCAGCTAAACTATTGCAATAAATAATATTATTTTTTGTTTCCCATGCTACAATTTCCAGAATTATTACTAAACTACCCTACACTATTAACAAAATTTAATAAGCCTCAATTATTTTGTAGGTCTAAAATTTAAACTCTAAATGATATTATTTATCTATCTAAACCTCTAATAGTTTTCGTCGAACCAGTTTGCTATATCTTTACTATCTCCTGAAAATAAAAATTGCCAGTCAGTAAATTTATTTTTTTATTTGCCTATTACAGATAGGTTTAAGTGTCAAATTCGACTCACTAGGTTAGGTTAGGTTAGAACTGTGACCAATTATGCAGGAGCCGAGCAAGCGAAGCGAGGGGTGCCGCGGCAGCGGCCGGCGAGTGCCAGAAACGACTTGCATTAATAGAAAAAAGAGATTTGTCCCAGGTGAAAGTGACTACTGTGTAATATGACATTTTCATATAAAAAAATCTTGATTTTAAAAATCTGGATATTGTTTTTCTGGATAAAAATTAAAAATTGGGCTTTCGTGCATATGGATTACGGTCATCTGGATTTTGTGCACTTAGATTTCGTGTGTCTGAAAGTCATTCGTCTGGATTCTAAAACGTCGTACAAATGAATAAATGGGCAAACGAAATTCGGAGTTGCGATTATATGGCAAACCAAACATCGGAATTTTTAAAAACGGGATTATGAAAAAATGTCCAAACGTTTTCGGGATTATGATATTCGGAATCGGGATTAAGATAGGTAACCATTCAAATGACAAGGACCATTAAAATATCTCATGACCTTCAATAAATATTCTGTGATTGTGGATTAATACATTAATAAATACACGAAATACCATTAAATTCACTTTACTAATTAATTGAAGCCACGCAAGATAAGGCGGTATGGTCAAAAGACTTTAGCCGGCCCATCATTTGGCCAATAGACAAAAAAACTGAAATTATATTGATGACAAATGACAACAGATATTAGATAGACGTCAGCTGGCTGTCACGCACACCAACGAACGAACGACGGCGACGACGTGTTTGGCTAATCTACTCGAGAATCATTGCATTATTTTGTTAACTTGCCTTTATACGTAATTAAGGCTTTGGGACAGACTTGTAAATTATATCACAGTGATGGGGAATCACCACAGCCATGATACTAAAACCGGGGGTGAACAGGGGAGCAGTGGGACCAGCACGCCGAGAGGATCACAACGCGGCGCTGGCTCTCGCTCAGGGTCTGGTGGAGACCTGCAAGGATTAGCAGAGAAGCAAGACAAGGCTCCTCCGTCAATGATACCTGTGGAAAAACTTGGCAAGGTAAGACTTGGTGACAATGGCAAGGCCACTAAAATCAAGGTAGTTTTGACGTTTTGTTTCATTTTGTTTGTTTTGATTCATGCTGATAAGCCAGTTATCGATAAATTATCTTGTGTGACAGATTAAAGATGTGGTTGGAATTGATTCATTGAGAAATTCCACTAAAACCACATCAGTACAACTTAGGGAGGCATATTATTATTTTGTCAACCCTCTTTAGGGTGAAAAAATTTTTGCCAGCCGGGAACTGTTTGCCAGAACCTTGTCTGTAGATCAATAGGTGCACCACTTGCAGGTAAGGTTGGCTTGGGTCAGATAGCTTTTGATAAGACCCTTATATACCTAAACTTATATTTTATTAACATTTTATTTTTTTGTTAGTTAGGCTGTATGTTGTTTGATAATAAGCCTTATTTTAAAACTAATTATTCATTAAGTGGCAACTTATACCTAACTAACCATTGAAATGATTGCTTCTCGAAGTAGTCAAATTCCCCACAAACATATAATTACGCCTCTTACCTATTAGAGTAGACAGAGATGGATTTCCATATTCTGCAAATCTATCAACCTAGTAATGACCTAGTTATATTATTGTTGGTTCATTAACTCAGAGATTTAAGTTAGCTGACCTTACCCACAAGGTTACTTATAACAGGTCTTAAATTATTTTCAAAGATTAAATGAATTGATTCAATAACATAATATTTTATTTTATGAATGTGCATTTTTGCATTATAAAATAATTTTATAAAAAATAGGTATCACATTCTGTGATGTTTCTAGAGTATTCTAACTAACCCAAGGACCTGTAAGTTTTCTTAGCATGTAAGTTTTTTTATCATTCCTTTGTCAGATATACAATAGGCAGCTATGATAATATCGGGATGCTATCAGGGGCCTAAGTCATCCTGACCTGCAAGTGGTGTCCCTGCTGACATACCGATGATGTTTTAAACCCAAACTGCCCCCAACGATATGCTTGCCCCCTATTACATAGATAAGTATATTACAATATACAGTCATGCAGCTTTCCCATTGGGGTAGGCAGAGGCTATGGAGTTCCAATTGCTACAATCCTGGCAAATTTCTTTCACTTCTTACCTAATACATGGGACCAACAAAGTGAGGTGAAATGTAGACGTAATTAACACGTCTGCCTACTCCCATAGAGATGTGATTATGAGTGTGGTAGATACATTTCATAAATTTTTATACTTACTCTGCAGATAATGATAAGTCCAATTGTCATTTTTGACTGACATCAAAAGAAGGAGGTTCTGTTATTGTTTTATTTTAATGATTTTACCTTTGAACCTATTTTGAAATATTTTTTTTTCGAAAGCTACACCTTCCAGGTGTAACTTTCGAATTGTCATTTCATATTGGTCCCATCCCAACAATTATTTGGTCCCAGTCTGGCAATCGGAAGCCGATTTTTGCACAACCTACTAACTAATTAAACGCTTATGATGAGGCTGACATGCCCATTACGGACAAAAGCCTCGAAAAAAAGAAGAAAAAAAACCAGACATTTCCCATTAAAACCATTAATACATTTGTTTAAAAACAATATGCTGATCATAAAAAAAGATGGCGCCAAATATTAATTCCTTTGTCTACAATAAAATTTGGCGCGAAATAATAGCGCTTACGTAATGTAGCGCTCGGAAACTATACGGCTTTGCCAATACTGACTTGAGGCGCGATTCAATTAATTCAATTGGATTCATTGCGTAAAATTGTATCATACTATACATACATAGAAATCTATATTAGTATATATTGCTCGGTGTGAAGTTGAAGTGTACCAGGTCCCCAATATTCATACGAATTATTATACGAGGGTGGATTGAAAAGTAATCGGCCTAACCAAGAAAATAAATACATAATAAATGAAATATGTTTTTATTTTTCAACGTAATCACCATCAAGTTCAATGTTCTTTTGCCATCTTCCCTTTCAAGCATTTAGCCCGTTGAAAAAAAATGATTCTTCCTTAGAGTCAAAATATGCGTCTACTGCTGCTTTGACCTCGTCATTTGTCAAAAATCTTCGACCTCTCAAGTGCTTTTTTAGGTTAGGGAACAGGAAAAAGTCTGACGGTGCCAGATCAGGTGAATAAATAAGGTGGATGCAGTAACAGTTCAAAGCCACAGTTGTGAATTTCTGCCATTGATTGGACAGACGTGTGAACACGAGCGTTATCTTGATGAAACAGGACTTTTCTTCTGATCATTTTATTTATCACTTTTATTTCCTCTCGTAACCGACGTAGTAAGGTGCAGTAATAATCAGAGTTTATAGTCTGACCCCTTTCAAGATAATCAACCATAATCACACCCTTCGAGTCCCAGAATACTGAAGCCATCACCTTACTTGCCGACAAAATCGACTTAGCCTTTTTGGGGGGTGGTGAACCAGGTCTTTTCCACTGTTTTGATTGTTGTTTTGTTTCCGGTGTACAGTAATGAACCCATGTTTCGTCCATAGTAACAAAACGATTCAAAAAATCACATTCAATCAGCTTCAAATAACTCCAAACAGTCGCGTGGAATAGTCAATCGCATACTTTTTTGCTCAACTGAAAGCAGTCGCGGAACCTACCTCGCAGACACCTTGTGGAAACCCAACACGTTGACTATTATGTTTTGAGTACGTTCATAAGAGAATAAAAATAAAATAAAATAACGTTTATTATCTTTGAAATTTTTAGAAAATTATTTAGATTCGTCATAAGTTGGTGTGACTCTACCGAGGGTTCCAAAATGCAACGAGACTGAGAAGAGCCCTCAAGAAACTCAGTTCGGCTTTTTTCCAAAATGCTATTTCGGTTGGCAATGTATTGTACATTCGAATAAAGTTGAAAGATGCCTATAATCTCGACTATCTCTCTAATTTTCAATCTGCGGTCTCCCATAATTAAATCGAGTATTTTTTTAACATTTTCGTCAGTAGTGGACGTCGAAGGCCTTCCAGAGCGGGGTTCGTCTTTCACACTCTCTCTACCACGCTTGAATTCTGCTATCCATTTTTTGACGGATGAATATGAAAGAGCGCAATCCCCTAATGTACTGACCATCGTACATGACATCATGGATGGCTTTTGATGACAGCCCCTTCTTATGGAGGTACTTAATGACGGCACGCTGCTCGATTTGCTCCATTTGCGGAAATGATGTCAGATTGCTTTGTTAATAAATTTATAAAATTAAAACTAATTATCGCACACGTTTCAAACTTCACACAATTAACAGGTCTGAACTGAACTAAATAATGTGGGTAGATTTGATTTTTAGAACTAAATGGATCAGTGTTAGACCGACTACTTTTCAATCCACCCTCGTAGTAACATTTGATCTCAGTAAGGCCAAGCCCAACCTTACATGTAAGTGGTGCATCTACGGACGAGGCTCTGCCAAACATAAATGTGGCAATAAGCTTGCCGCCTCTTACGTGGGACGAATATCTTTACTGGCGAAAAGTATACGTAAGAAATATAACTCTGCCAGCCAACCCCTTAAACATCGAATATATAATTTCACACGCGGTTGTAAACAATCAGAGTGCTTTGCTGGCTACACTGTTTAAAACCAACCGTGTTCAAAAGAACGTCGTATGGTTTGGAATTTGCAATCGTGTAGGTATTCGATGCTTAACTGTAACGTAGGTAGATCTGGCTGTAATCTTGTTTAGGTACCTACGACGCGAGTACTAGAGACTAGAAGAAAATCCATCTTATTAGATAGGTATCATTATCCTTAATCAAGTGAAAACCGTTAACCTTCCAATATTATTTAAAAAACTTGTACTTATTAAAAGTTCGCATCTGAGTAAATACTGTCTCCAGAGGCGGATTGTCCGTAAGGCAAACTAGGCACGTGCAAAATTAAAACTAATTATCGCACACGTTTCAAACTTCACACAATTAACAGGTCTGAACTGAACTAAATAATGTGGGTAGATTTGATTTTTAGAACTAAATGGATCAGTGTTAGACCGACTACTTTTCAATCCACCCTCGTAGTAACATTTGATCTCAGTAAGGCCAAGCCCAACCTTACATGTAAGTGGTGCATCTACGGACGAGGCTCTGCCAAACATAAATGTGGCAATAAGCTTGCCGCCTCTTACGTGGGACGAATATCTTTACTGGCGAAAAGTATACGTAAGAAATATAACTCTGCCAGCCAACCCCTTAAACATCGAATATATAATTTCACACGCGGTTGTAAACAATCAGAGTGCTTTGCTGGCTACACTGTTTAAAACCAACCGTGTTCAAAAGAACGTCGTATGGTTTGGAATTTGCAATCGTGTAGGTATTCGATGCTTAACTGTAACGTAGGTAGATCTGGCTGTAATCTTGTTTAGGTACCTACGACGCGAGTACTAGAGACTAGAAGAAAATCCATCTTATTAGATAGGTATCATTATCCTTAATCAAGTGAAAACCGTTAACCTTCCAATATTATTTAAAAAACTTGTACTTATTAAAAGTTCGCATCTGAGTAAATACTGTCTCCAGAGGCGGATTGTCCGTAAGGCAAACTAGGCACGTGCCTAGGGGCGTGTAGTTACAAGGGGCGCGCGAGCTCAGAGTTTTTAAATAAATAAAGAAAATAACATATCGACGATTAAAAACTAAATGCTGATCTATAATCTAAATCTATAATAGATTATATTGCACAAGCATACTCGTATTATGCAATATTGCGCGTTAAGCTTTGTTGTCGTCAGTCAGTTACGCGCGCTTCTATTGTTTACGTTCTCGCTGTGGTATCTGTGTGTATCCATTACCTTTTAGAGTATATTTCTCAAAGAATGAGTGAATTGAAAAAAAAATCTATTGGTGCGAGAAGAAAGACATCTAAATGTAACTAGTAGTTCTGCAAACAGCAAACCCCGCGTTATTTTCGCATTTTCCCCCCATTTTCCCCCCCAATCGAAAAATCCCTTCGACAAAAGTTGCGCCTTGCAACGAAGAAAACTTGTGCCAAATTTCATGAAAATCGGTTGAAAAATGCGGCCTGTACACCGGAACTGACACACATACATACAGGCAAACAACGCCAAATCGGACAGTCCTCGAGTTGAAACTGAGACGCTTCGCTCGCTCGGTCAATTATTTAAGCTTTTACATTCGATTGTTTGTTTATAACGAATAAACTCAAAAACTACTAGACTGATTTCAAAAATTCTTTAACCTGTAGAAAGCTACGCTATTCCCACGGTAACAGGATCTACGCGGGTGAAATCGCGTGACGTTCTCTAGTGATATATTCATAACACACCATCATCTGTCAACACACATATAGAGCAGAGAGGAATCATGAATTTCGATGTTCGTTCTGTCGTCCCTTTTGATATCTTCACAGTTATAACGTCATATTTCATTCGCGCATTAGCGTAAGTACAAGGATCCTGGTCTACTAAAGTCTAGGGTTTGATGATGCAATGTCATCGTAATTGCAAAAACAACTAGTTAAAATTTATAGTATTATGATGGGCATTTATGGCCGATACAGGAGCGTCGATAAAGTGATTGCCTAGGGCGCGCTGGACCTTTAATCCGCCACTGACTGTCTCTTATACTTGCTCGTACGTGTGTGTCATTGTTCAATAAAGTTCTATGACTAATAAATAACCTATCGTACACTCGGTAGTTGTTGCAGAAATAAGTAAAACACTAAATTGTGCAGTCGGGGGAACCCCGTCAGGAACGATGTTCTTTACGCAACTGCAACACAACCCAACTTGGGTTTGGGTTACTTTTCGTTTTACTAACGACGTCGAAGCTAAATAAAGCGGACCATATTTTGGCTTCTGCGGACCTGATAAGCGTTACGTGACGATATCTACTAAATCGCACTACCCGTGAGCCGCGTTAGAGATCTTCGTTCCAATAATGAACGACTATATTGCGCCAAATTCATAGGTACCTACCTACCTAAATCTCCTTAAAATATATAAAAATATGGGGACGGACGCCGCCGCCGGGCTGGAAATACACCCACCCAGAAGCAGGCCTCCTGGCCTGGTGGGTGGCGTGCTGTGGGGCATCCACCCACCACGCACATCCTCGCCGACGTGGGATAGAACCCGACCCCTTGATAGAGGTCGCACAGGGGCAAAGTCCGTCGGGCACAGGCCGTACTCTCCCAGGGCGTCCACTAGGTCCAGGTCCTCACTGGTGCATGTGCCACCACCTGTACGTCCAATAGAAATAACACGGCGACTCTGGTACTACTCGTTGCCAGACTGGGACGGTCTACGGGACTACTTTGCGAAGTCTCCGTCCGATAGCGCCTCTGCCGTTGCTGGCGAGGTCAGCTTGGGGATGAAATACAACATCCCATATACTGATGTCACCAACATCCGCAAAGGCCGTCTCTGGTTTGCGTTCCGCGAAGTACTTGCTAGACGCACTCGACGCTGTTCAGTGACGGGCTATTCGGATTAAAGATTGCCTTGAGGTAACTGGAAGCCTTGAACCGCTTGCGCAGCGCCGAACAATATCTTCCTTGGACGCATTCTACCGCAGTTCTGAAGAGCTCTTTAACCAAATCCTACCCTCCTCTTTTCGATCCCGTACAACACGTGCCCGGCAGAGATACCACCCGTATACATTAGATAGAATCTTCTCTAGAACTGAGCGTTTCAAGAGATCGTTCCTCTGTAGAACGATCAAGGCCTGGAACGGCCTGCCCGCGCACGTATTCCTCCTACTTACAACCCAGGGTTCTTCAAGCGGAGCGTGAAGAGGCACATCACTAGGTTGCCTAGTTGAAGGCCACACATGCATATTGCGTACTGTGAGAGTCGCGCAACGGCTTTCCAACAAGCGGGTGACGTCAATTTGACGACCTGATATAAAAAATAAAAAAATGAAGGCGGTCATATTAAAAAAAAAGGTCTGTATAAAACAGGTAAGTAAGCTCCACTGTACCCGTAGTGAGCTTACGGACTTCAAAGTTACATTTTCAAGATGCAACCCAAATTTGCAAGACGTCAAACTCGATTATTATTCGATCCTATCAATATGCTGCTTGTACTATCACATAAATCGCATTCTAGAAATCTTATCGGTCACCCAACCGATAGCACTGATTCCAAAATAATCAAAACAGTTGATGTCAGTGGATTTAACAAAATAACTCCTGTTAATAAATATTTTAAAAGTTCTTTCATTGTTTATTCTAAAATTAGTAGAAAAAAAAACTATTTTGAAAATAGAACGAGGCGGTAAAATAATTGCAATTAAAAACTTTGACAGTTCATTTAAAAGTATCATGTAATTGATATCATCTGCTTTTACAAATGAAGCAACGTGTGCGTCATTAGAAACGAGTTCTGTTCCACTAATTATACAACAAGTGTCTAGTTTTCGTCCCTATTCTTCATTATGGAGGTTTGGATGGAAAAACTTGGTAACCTACGTTTCTCAATGGTAGGCATTCAAGTGGGCAAGATCAAACAGAAGAAAACATCAACAATTGCCTGTAAGGTGTGTTTACTGTTTATCAAACAGTCACTATTTTATAGTCCTAATTATGAAAAAATTCCGATACTCATTAATTGACTCTGTCATCCTTAAAATATTACATAAATGGCCTTAAGTTAAACTGTGACCAAAGACATTATGCATTTCTTCTTCTTAATCGTACAGTCTTGACAGAGTAGTCTTGGCTGCTGATGGGCTAGAATGGGAATCCTAGCCCATCAGCAGCCAAGACTACTCTGCTGTGGCTTAACCGAAGAAAGTGACAGGGAAGTCACTTTCTTCGGTTAAGCCGGCTTCACGTCGAGCATTGTGCCTCCACCTCTGTCTCTGATATGTATTGCGAGCACATTCCTGTGCGGTTGACTCTGCAGTGGACCTGATGAGGTCAATCCAACAGCGGTTTGGGAACCGACTCCGTGGTCTTGTGCCTTCTAAGCGCCCTTGTACAACTAGCCTCCCCTTAGAGTTCTCATTCCTGGTGATGTGTCTCAAAAACTCCAGTATTCGTAGCTGCAGAATCGACGATAATCTGTTTCGTATTTGAAGCATTTTAAAACAAAAATGATGTTCTTTTCATTTTTGGGGTTCTGTACCCAAAGGGTAAAACGGGGACCCTATTACCGAGACTTCGCTGTCCGTCCGTCCGTCTGTCTGTCTGTCTTGGACTGTGTATCTCATGAACTGTGATAGTTAGAAAGTTGAAATTTTCACAGATGATGTATTTCTGGTGCCTCTATCACAACAAATACTAAAAAAACTAAATATATAATAAATATTTAAGGGGCATACAACAAACGTGGTTTTGGTACGGAATCCTTTGTGCGAGCCGGTCTCGCCCGACTCGCACTTGGCCGGTTCTATTGTATGTCTGTCCTAACTAACTGTGGATTGCTCTTCTTGAACATTCTTTGGGAGATAAGCGTGTCCACAACTGATTTTCTTGCTGTTTAGTCCTTCGGGATGAAAAACGTGACGTGAGGAAAAACCGTAATTTTCTAAGTAGCTAATCAAAAGAGCTAACAGCGGCGTGACGTCATCACATAATTTGATTTATTGTAATCAATTTCCTAATTGACAATAACCAGGCTGCGATGATTGATAGCTCGTTATCACTTGCTAATTGATTTTACTTCGATCATCATGATGACTGATAATTACACACTTCTGTTTGGTTTGGCAATAGCACTATTAATCGTAGATGCAGCTCCGAATTAGTTTAGTAATTTCAATAATTACCTCCTTGCAACTAATGTATGTACACAATTATATGCATCTCTACCGGACAATTATGTATTTTCTTAAACGTAAATCAAATATTTCTTCAATGTTTTTTTTTTACAAAACACCTCAAACTATACATAATCGTAATTTCGCATGTAATTTCATCTCTGTTTCTTTCATTTTTTCACGATGGTGTAATAATCTAGACGCTAATGCGGCCGGGCGCCACTGGAAATACCTTCTGTGTGCGTACCAGAGATGCCCGGCAATGAACATGAGAGCGGCCGCGGAATTGAAAAAAAATAAGCATAATATTTGTTTTACGTTCCCGGCCGTTTCACGATCACATCTAGCTTGAAATACGAGTGTTTACTTTTTACATCGTTTAACGTTAGATTATATTTACTATCGTAGTAAACAATAGTCTATTGCGGTACTGTACAAATCTTTCAAATAATGATTAATTATGTACATACTTATGTAAAAAGATTTAGTTGAAAATAAGTTTTGTCAGCGTATCGCCTTGAACTATCGTGTACGACAATAGCTTGCTATCTTACACGCTAAACAAGCTAATGGAGTAGAACGCACTAAAATATTCGCAATGAGTCAGTAAATATCATTAAATTGCGCATTTGTAAGAATCTACGAGTACTAGTTTAAGTACAACCACCAAGAGCACCTTGCCCAAGTTTGTCTCTGAATTCCAGGCAATTTGATATGATTTATGTCTGTTCAATGCCCAAATGTCGCGAGTCTTCAATAAACATGGCAGAGTTAGTCAGAAAATCATTAAAAAAAAAATTTTTTTTGGACATTCTCACAACGTCATCTAGCCCAAATTAAGCTAATATAAGTTTGTGTTATGAGATCTAGAACACTGATAAACATCTACTATCAAATTCAAACGAACAGAATGAAAACCAGCCACGGGTACAGTACGTGTGAATAACTGAATAACACATTAGAGCACGCGTATTATATCCGCATATTAATTTGATTCAATTGTAGCCTTCCATAAAGGAACAGTTGTTTCGGTCTATTGTACGACAACAATGTTCTATGAGACCACACCCTATTTAATATCACTATATCATACTATGTCCTATTCTGTGACTATTGGTACAATCTGCTTTTGACTGCTTCGGTGGCGTGGTCGGTAGGTGTATCCGCTTTCGACGCCGGAGTCTCGGGTTCGATTCCCGGTCGGGACAAACTTTGTGTGATGACACATACGTTTGTACCGAAGTCTGGATGTTTCCTATGTATAATATGTATGTATTTACAAAAAAAAATGTATATAAGTATTTATATCAGTTTATCTAGTACTCATATCACAAGCTTTGCTTAGTTTGAGACTAGATGGCGTTGTGTGGATTGTCCTAACATGTTTATTTATTTATTTAATCTAAATTATAATATTTCCTAAAAATACTCTGACCATGTCACGAATCCCATGTGGATTAACATTCAAAACTGCCTTCTCTTCACAGAGTCTGAAGAAAGTGTGGGTGTAAGTAGAAGCAAGCAACCGATTTTTGGTGCTGCAGAGAATGCTTCGGATGTATCGATCGTGATGAACATTTCTCTTACTTACAAATAAGTTCGTTGCTCTTATATTTTGTTCCAGTTGCTGGTACAAAGGTCACAAAAGGAAGATGGAGTTAATGGGGTTACAGAGAACTGCTTCACAGTGAGTATGTTCATCGCTATAGTTTATTATGTAATAATGGACAATGCTATATGTACTTTAGGAATCGATTGTGCTTTTGTACAATTTTGTTTTGCAATTGAACTGCAGCACGATTCCCAAACATTGAGGAAAGGGCTGTACGGAAACTACAACATTTAAGCGCCGACGAAATATTTGAGCTAGTGGGTTACAGATTTAGTACAAGAGTAAACGTGTTGTCTTGACGATAATTTATTTCTTTACAGAAATACTTGTTCGGTATGTACCCAGAACTAGCTCGTCAGTTCTACAAGTATGTGCACAAGGCGGGCAAGTGCAAGAACAAACACATCCCTTTGTCTACCTTCAAACAGCAGTGCGAGAAGATCCTCGCCATGCTCGACGATAGTGCTATTATAGAGACTTACGTGAGGTGAGAACTGTAACTAGCCTATTTGGCTGACAAATGTCATGGAAGAATTGTGATTAACTAGAAAAGTTTGCTTGTTTTGTAGAATGTTTAGTTCAGACACAGACGAGAACACAGTGACTCCTGACGGTCTGCGAAGTTTGCTGTACGTAAGCTACAAACTCTCCATGGATCATTACCCTGAGGGGCCGCAAACTTGTCTCATGGTAAGCTATATACTAATGTTATGCCTTGTACATGTTTAGTAATGTATACTTTTTTCCCCAAGAAATAGGAAAAAAATGCAATACATTTACATACATTTGTATCATAATTAAATGTCAAGGTACATGTCAAGCTTACAAAATTATTAATAAATATACAAAAATAAACAATTAATTAGTCAGAAATAAAAAAAAAGTCGCAAATCACTATATACGTCCTGCATCGTTCCTGGTGCAAAGGTGCCCATGATGCTGGCAGCATTGCCCCGCTGAATGGCAATGGACAATCTTTGCACCAGGAAAGACCCAGAGCGAGCGTCACCGGACTTCTCCCTAATTCGATGTCCCAACTCCGTGACAAAGCTCTTGGCTTCGGAGCCCCAACTGCCCAAGGTCTCCACCGCTAAGGGCACAAATAAATAACGTGACTTACATACATACGATTACATACAATTGAATACATTTGTGCAGAAATCCATGTTTCATTGGATGAAAATAATATTAATAATAATAATAATAAATATTTTTGGACATTCTCACACGACGTCATCTAGCCCAAATTAAGCTAATATAAGCTTGTGTTATGGGATCTAGACGACTGATAAATATACTTATATATTTCTAAATACATACATATTATACATAGAAAATACCCAAACTCCGAAACAAACATTTGTGGATCACACAAATAATTTGAATCGACCCGGAATCGGACCTGGGACCCCAGGGGCGGCAGTCGCATACTCATACCACTGAGCCACCGAGGCAGTCATAGCAAGCTATGGTGTACATTAATAGATCGCCCGCGGAATGTATATTATCTATTTTCCTCACCGTTTCTAGATCAACAAAACACTATCAGCCGTAGTGAACGGGTGCTTCAACAAAAAGGACACGCACAGCGTCGGCTTCGTGGTCCGCTGGCTGGAGGAGCACTGCCACCGGCTGATATTCCCCGTGCACAGGTAGGTGGCGGCAGGCAGGCGCCAGGGTCGCCAGGGCGCCAGGGTCGGGCAGGTAGTGACGGTGCGGTGTGCAGGTACTGCGTGCACATGCTGGCGACGCGGCACCGCGACATCGAGGCGCACGTGGAGTCGTGCGGCTCGGGCGCGGGCCTGGAGCTGGCCACACCGGTGCTGGAGCGCGGCGCCTGGGCGGCCAGTGCGCTGCCAGTGTCGCGCGCCTGGCTGCTGGCCGGCACGGCGCCGCCGCTGTACAGCAGGCCCTCCCAGCCTCCGCAACACCCGCCAGGTACACACTCCACCTTCAAATCTAATTTGAAAATCAAAATTACTTTAAAAATATTACCGGAATAAGGTACAGCTGTTATTCCGACAAGTTTAGCTCGAGTCGTCCTACAAATCACTAATAGGATTTATAACAAATTGTATGATTTCATTTCTCGCGGACGTCGAACTTACGCAGATGACGGTATGTCTATTGTCTAATTTTAGTCGACTAGCAAGTACATTTTTTATTCGTTATGCGTTTTGCTGCATTGTCACGTTAGAATCCCATTGTATAAAATGATCCAGTACCTACACTCACAAAAATGATATCATTTCGTTTTGCTAGCGAGATGAAGGGCAAGTTTAAATCTTCCATTGAGCGAGTTTGGTTGCATTGTTCATAGCAAGTACAAATAAGCATGCAGCATAATTTCATTTTAGTAGTAGAGATTCTTAACCGAAGAAGCCACCCAGGTGAGTCCGCCGGGCGCCACTGGCAATACTTCCTGGTGGGTACCAGAGACCAGGCTATGGACGTAGGAGCGGCCGCGGTCTCGCGGAATTAAAAAACAAAAATAAAACTGTCTATTACTATGCCGAAATATAAGTGAAATTAAAGGACATGAGTATGTTTCCGTTTCACGCATAAGTAACAGTAGCGTTTTAATTGAAACAAAGGTACAAAAGTAAGACCTTGTAGTATTCCAGTCATGATAAATAAATCCAAACATTAATTTTATTTATATCTCGCTGTTTCTTTTGCATACATAGTTTACGCTACAATAATGTAGTTAACAGATTACCTAGTTCTGTATTTTTTCATTGTAATCAGTATTATTTTTAAGTACGTACAATCAAATGCTTTATATAAAATGAAGTGTAAATTCAAAACGACTTATGTAGTTAAAACTCATGAATGGTTGTAAACTCCATAATCGGATGAGATGACTAAAGCCTCTGATGACTGCTGTAGCCATTTGACTAAATTGTGGTGATACCCATCCAAATAGAAGTAGGTACCTACCTTAGTAGTTGTTTCATTGGAACTTAGATGCCTCCTTCATCTAATTTATGCATATTTTAAAAACTTGACAAAAATATTTGGAAATTGAAGAAAGAATACAAAATAAGCTTGGTAATCTTCATACGGGTATCAACATAAGTAATAGGTGATTTCTACGTTTAACCTCTTCAAGTAAGCTGAACGAGCGTTCGAAGCCTGGACTAAGCAGTCTACAGACACAGAGAGTAGACAAAAGTTGGTATGTAAGGTGACAAGGTTGCTATGTAAGGGCACTTTTCCTATCATGCGGAATGCCAACCGCGTGCGTGTTCGGTCCGCATTTATGTCGATGTCTATGTCAAATTAACTCGCGACCAGCGCCATGTCATTATTGTATGAAATTTGACATTGACATAAGCATGTTTTGGAAAAGCGCCCTTAGGATCTGTTTACACGGAGCCGCATACAATCTGGACCCGTACTGCAAGTTTTTTGTACCCAGGGCCTGAAACGTACGACCGCCGCCGGTGCGGATTTCATTTATTCATGCAGAACCGTACCGGCGCGCGGCGGTGCTGCATAGGTTCGCACCGCATGTTGATGTAAGTATACGTAAGTTTACGAAGGGTACACAAACAACTTGCTGTGCGGGATGCGGCTATGCGGCTCCGCGGCTACAACGGCTGGTCGCTGCAGGCGGCGCGCTGGCGAGCGCCACGTGGCTGGCGCGCCTGGTGTGCGCGGTGCCGTCGCACTGGGTGCCGCTGTACGCCGCGCGCGACCACGGCCACGGCGCCAACCGCTTCCTGCACCACACGCTGGGCTACCGCGGGCCCACCCTGGTGATCCTGCAGGCGCCCGAGTGTGTGGTCGTGGTGTGCAGCCCGCAGGAGTGGCGCGAGACACACACGTACTGGGGCGGGCCCGACGCCGCCCTCATACAGCTGGAGCCCACGTGAGTTCGTACCTTCATAAGCCATCATTGGGTGTGCGTTGTTTTATAGACAATTGTTTAATATAATTTCATATTACAGAAAATGTTTCGCATAATTTCGTTTCATAGAATAATCAATATACAGAATACTTACTTTAAAGAATTTTAAATCATTGAATTTTTATGTATTTCAAAGCAATGAGTTTGCTTAAACTATTCTTAAAATATTAAGAAAGATATTATAAATAGACCACAAAAACTGATGTCATCGGCGGGATTCGAACCCACGGCCTTTCCCTAACAGGGGGACTGCTCTGCCAACTGAGCTACGATGACCACTACCGACAACATCGAATTTTTGCTTCATATCATATTCATAATTTCTACATCGCGCTACTGCGGTAGGTGGATCCAACGCTAACCTTAATAGCGCGATGTAGAAATTATGAATATCATTGAATTTTGTTTCATATAAAGTTAAACATAAGAATAATCATTTCATAGAATATCAAATCAAATATTCTTAATCATTATATTGTTTATTTAATAGAAAACTTATTACAAAGAATAACCTAACCTATCCGAGTCGGGGTGCCCTAAACTATACATGGGACAATTTTTTTTATAAACTAAACAATTGATGCATCTACAAGGTCGACGGAGCCCTGCTATGCGGGGCTCCTACTTCTGGGTGGTTTATAAAAAAATAACCACGAAAGCCTAATGCATTAGTCTTCTAACCTAACCTATCCGAGTCGGGGTGTTAATATTCTTTAAAATTCTTGGTTTAATATTCTTTAAAAAATAATTCTACAGTTTGATAAGTTTGTTAAACAAAAAAATGTGATTAAAAATTCGTTCAATTGTGTTTCTGTGAAATATGTTTCATTGTAGTAAATTGTTTTTGAAACAATAATATTCGAAATAAAAATATAAGAACCAAATATTATATGAAACATTTTCTATGAAACGAAATTCTATGAAATTTCTTTCTACGAAATAAGGGACTCCCATCCATCATTACAGATATGGTCGTTTGTCCAAAAAAATATTGTGACTTAGATGTGGCATTTTCTTAGAATCTGAACTGAATTATCTAAGTGGATGTTACGAAATAACAAAAACTAGAAATCGAAAATATGTATTCAACTTTTACTGTAGTTGCAATTTTAGTTTTGACAAGTTTCTGCAAGATAAGCAAGGGAAACTTTCGTAAGAATAAGTTTCATCACCATCATCAGCCTACCGCTGTTCACTGCTGAACATAGGCCTCTTCAGTATCCAGTAGCCACCTGCATCCAACGAAACCCGGTGATTCGGCCGCATACATCTGTTAGTACGTCTTGGGAATTAAAACCCTGTTCTCCCCCCTTCCTCCCCAGGTTTAGCTTAGTAGAGCGTGGCCCCAAGATGCTGTACCTGAACACGTCCATCCGCGGCTACCCCAAGGGTCTGCGCGCGGGGGCCGACCCCAGGAAGCCGCTGCTGCAGGTGGAGGAGGACTTCGACTCCTTCACCTTCAACGGAGTGCCTTACGGCTTGCAGAACATTGAAGTGAGTACTGGTGCCAAAGGTTTGGTTCTGGTGTGTACCCGAGGTGCCTGGCAATGAATGATGGGGTGGCCGTTCATATCAGTCGGGGGTCTAACTCTTGTCTTCGAAAAGCAACAGAGATAGTGAATTAGTTGTTGTGTAAACGAGTAGGCAGAGTTATAATAACCTTGAACCTTCATATTTGTCAGAACCGCTTCCATTGATGGGTAAATACACAAGTTGCTTGGGCCCTCGATCTTGATAGAACGTTTGTAGTTAACCATATGTAGCATAAGTAATGTTTGTTTGTAGGTGTGGGGTTGCGGCGACCAGTCGTCTCGCGAGACGCAGCTGGAGATCAAGAAGTGGCAGGTCAAGGAGGCCGAGAGACAACGATGTGTAAGTTGGGATCCGAGTCAAACTCGTATAAGCCGGATAATGTCTTTAATCTGTACTTTTGAGCGAGTGATGACGTCAAGAAGCGGTTTTGTGACAAGTTTCCATTCCACCGTCATCGTGCGCGGCTTATACTAGTGTTACGCTTCGGATTCGCATCGTGGACTCAAACATGTTTGCAGGCTTTTTGCCCCCATGTCCCCCCAAAAAAATGGCTCACAATGTAAATAATTTAAGTTAAAATACACTTGAGCTAACTATCGTGGAGATCGAATAAAAATGTAACCGCTACTATAGATCTAAACACACATACAGACAGACAGACGAAAACAAAATTAACCAGCACCTGTGGTTTCTAAATGTAGACCCTTCGCTCGCTTGGTCAACGACTTATAACTTTGTTATATTCCAGGTAAAACTATCAGCAGCGGACTGGATAGAACATCCAGACAGGTACTTACTGGAGTTGGCAGGAAGACCTCAGTACAACAACTCGGCCAGCTAACCCCCTGCCTAGCCTGGGGGGGGGGATACTTCTAGCTAGCTTAGGAGGGGGGGATAGCCTAGAGGACGACAGATAAGGCGATTTTCATTGGTCGTTAACGCATGCCATATTTTCATTGGTCGTTAGCGCCTGCTGGTCGATAGCCCGTTTTTACCATAACCGGCCTTTCGGGCGATTCCTGCATGTGAGCGATTCTCCGCAAATTCATCAGTTGTGGTCGTTACACGCATGTCGTAACGACCGAGCCATCGACCAATGTGACTGAGCCAATAGCTTAAGAAACCATATATTTTGTATAGCTGTGACAAATTAATAAATAATTCGTTTGTTTTTATTTGACATCTCAATAACAAATTACTAAATCTTTTTAAATAATTTATGTTGTAATTGGCAGCATTTAGGATTTTACGGTATAATTATGATGTGTTATACTGAGACTGACGTGGTTTCCTACCAAACATCTTTACAACTATAATGTCATAAGTTTGATTACAATAATGTTACATGTGTGTACGAATCACCAACTATTAGAGATATTATTAAAAAATAATAAAAGTAAGATAGGTAACTAAATTGATAATATACTGAACATGTTTTAAAATTCCTTTTTTTTCCATGCATTTAAACTTCATGTACCTAACTTAAACACAGACTATCTAACTTTAACATGAGTCTCCTTTGCTTAAGAGATTGTATAGCCTCTTGAATATAATCTACGAGTATAATGAGTTTGAAGCTATTCTGGAACTTTCCTGAGTCTCAAAATTCAATATAGTCGTTGTTGTAGGTCCTGGTGGGAATGTGAGTGGGAATAGTCCCATGAAATTATGCCATAAATTAATGATTTACCGTAGTACATACCATAGTAGAACTATTTCGACACTTCACAGCACAATGTTTTTTTCGATGATGATACTGAAACTATGTTGACATTAATGACATTCATATGTTGACACTAATGACATTCATATGTTGACACTAATGACATTCATATGTTGACACTAATGACATTCACTAATTTATGTCCCATTTTGTCCAATTTAGATTCTAGTTGAGCGGAGTTTACGAAGCTCTTTCTTAGACGACTCGTGTATTTCATTCGTGATCGAACTACTAAACGACTGGACCGATCCTTTTGAAATTTGGCACGGTCATAGTGACGATCACCGTGAGTGCATATATCTGAATTCATAAAGATCGGTCCAGTCGTTTAGGAGTTCGACCCGGATCGACAAACTCAGCTCAATTATTGCAACAGCAGAATGCATTGCATACCTAGTAACTACACTTGATCTTGAATGGGTGTCCCAGAATAATGCAACACTTGAATTATACATAATATAGGAAACACATTCGTCATAGATTGTGATTTTTTTTATTGATTCATAAAATGTACAGGACAGTGATAGCTATCCTATCTATTTTATGTTTTCTAAAGGTAATTATGGAATAAAACTACTGACGCCTTCACAGCTTTGCGCCACTCTTTAACTTTCCTTAATTTTAATTTTGCGTTAATTCTGGGATCCCCTTTATAACCAAAATAACACTTTTATATAACTACTGCTAATCTTGTTTAAATAAACTTTTGCTATAAGTTCGCACTGTATGAAAAATGGTCTGAATTCATTTCCCAATGTGTAAATAAATGATATACCTAATCAAAGTCGTCAATATATTTTTATAAGTAGTTATGAAGAGCTAGTAATGTTTTTAAATGTATGAAAATTTACTTCTTGATTCAATTGGCCCTTTGCGTAATTTTGTATGTATGTTTGTATGTATGATATCATAACTAGGTAAAGTCCAATCAAAAGTAAGAAGGTAAGTACCTAATAATTTTAAGCAAAATATTTTTATAAATGTTCTATTTCGCTTGGTGAAGTCTATATTGTCTACCTTTAAGCTTGTCATCTAAACACACTGGTCCTTCACATACTCGGTATGCCACGCGACGTGGGAGACAGCGACACACTGGTCCTACGTCTTACGACGTCTGACGTCGTCTGACGTTTACAGTACCTACGCGCTATGACACTTCAAACGTCTGTGACAGCTTCGTACGCGAGAGATAGCACGGGACACGCGAGTCAGGCGCGGGGACACGCGAGTCAGGCGCGGGGACGCGTGAGATAGCACGGGACACGCGAGTCAGGCGCGGGGACACGCGAGTCAGGCGCGGGGACACGCGAGTCAGGCGCGGGGACACGCGAGTCAGGCGCGGGGACGCGTGAGATAGCACGGGACACGCGAGTCAGGCGCGGGGACGCGTGAGATAGCACGGGACACGCGAGTCAGGCGCGGGGACGCGTGAGATAGCACGGGACACGCGAGTCAGGCGCGGGGACGCGTGAGATAGCACGGGACACGCGAGTCAGGCGCGGGGACGCGTGAGGCAGCGTGGTGACCTATGTGTTTGTTATCATACAAACTGTATAGGCCAAATCCTGTTCAGATGTCATAATGCGTGGTGTACGTCACATGTGAAGCACGAGTTCTGCTAAAAGTATTTCTTTACGAAAATATTATTGTTCTGTAATCGAATATTGTTCTCAATTTTATATTAATCTTTTATTATTGTAATATCATTATCGTGATAACTAGATATAAGTAGCATTACATAGGTACCGCCGAATACTGAAACGTCACTCAAATATTCAGAGTGTGTGTGAAATTAACGTAAGGAAACGTAAGGAAACGTAAGGAACTGGCTAGTACCAGTTAATTTGCTCGAAATACGTTTTCGTTTACCTCCATACATTTCGCACAGTTCCCTGACGCTACCGCTAGGGGCGCTCGCGCTGGTGTGAACTGTATGGGAAATATGAAAACGTATTTCGAGCAAATTAACGTAAGGAACTGGTACTAGACACTCAGATACTCAAAAGTGACGTTTGAGTATGAAAAAATGAAGTTTAAGGGCTGCTCAAGCATTTAAACAGCTCTTAAATATTTAAGTGACGTTTCAGCATTCGGTCGTTAACTAGCTATACGAAATACCTACTTAATGCCCACACTCGGAGAAGTGGTGTTTTAAAAAAAGACCAAATAAAATTAACTTCCTTATAAAAAAAATCTAAAATATTATAAGACCAATATGACCATATTTTGTTAGTTCATAAGCTCCATGGCTTAAAAAAACCGAGAATGTACCGATACCAAACCACGTTACTAGATAGGTACTTAGTAAGTGAAGTCGTTAAAGTATTCTCGCTTTTTTCGTCTCGGGAGATATGAGTGCACTCAAACACATTTTATTTTCTTTTCACGCATTGCCGTTCTTTCTTAAGTGTATTCCCGCCATATTGTATACAGGATGCGAAGCACTATTAAGCAGCCCACACACTGACAGTACGCCACCACGCTCAGATTGTGCAGACGTTGGCTATCGAGTCTATCGACTAAAGTCAGTAGCTAACTTCAACCTTATCTGAACGTCTGAACAATCTGAGTCTGCAGGCGGACTGTTGGGTGTTTGGGTCCCTTTAGTGACCTACGATAAAAATATATGCTGGCCTACATAGAGCTAATATAATATAGAAGTGTTCAATTAGGCAATTATCTTGCTATTAAGTATGCCATCTTTCTTGCTGTCTAACCATCCCTCCGTCCATACCCATATTGCAAAAACAACAAAAAAAAACAAATTAAACTTTTGCATATTGTCCTACTTGATTAGAATAGGTGCAATACCAACTTTTTGTAACCAGCAGTGTACTACCGGAACTACCCTTTGGAGACATGAGTTTGAACGGCAGTCTCCAACCTTAGCTTATTATGATTTAAGTATATATTATGTTGAAATCACAGTAGGTAATAAATAAATGCTTCGTAATGTTCCAAGGTGCTAAGTATATCGCTTTGTAGATTTTTGTATTATAAACATATAGGATTAATAAAATAATGAATAAAGTATTTTAGTACTTATAGTTGCATTTTCTATTAAGTCTAGTTTTCTAGTAAGTTACTGTCTACCCACTTCAGTAATACTCCCCCACACCACTGCAGGACTCTTTCCTTAGTTATTTGCGATTGACACTGACTTGTTTTCTTTTACTGCACGCGTGTCACACCAAAATATGTTTGACCGAAGCCGCTCGCAGATTTAAATAGCGCGCCTATGCACGGTAGTGTGTCCACCCAAGTTCAAAGAAATAGTAATGAGCGACGCGCTGCCATGTTATATACATGGGGCACACTAAGTTTTGCACTTCTAGCTAATCGGAACTATTTGAATTTCGAATGTTATTTTTTTTTAAACGTTGCAACCTTCTTAGTAATAAAAAAACAATTGGCTGGTAATCATTTGTCAATTGTTTTTTATCACACATCAAAGTTCTACGTATGCAACGAAAATGGAATTAGGTAAGTCGAAAATATTTTAGAGCGATGATTTTTTTATGATTTTAAAAGTTCTCTCTCCGCAAGACTGTGCCGCTCGTCTTCAAAATGCTTTTGGGAGAGAAGCACCTTGTTTGAGCACCGTGAGGCGATGGTTTGCTGAATTTGAGAGAGGTCGAGTTTCTTTACATGACGAATTTCGTGAAGGGCGGCCTTCAACTGCCGTCAACGAAAATAATGTGGCTACTGTTAAGCAGTTAATTGAAGAAAACCCGCGGATTACCTGTGAGACAATTCGAGGACTATTGGGGATTGGTATGAGTCAAATCCAGAAAATTTTACACGAAGAATTGAAGGTTCGGAAACTTTGTTGTCGTTGGATCCCTCATGAACTGACAGCGGAGCAGAAGCGGGCTCGCGTGGAATGGTGCTCACAGATGCTACTAAAGTACGACCACGGACATTCTAATGCTGTTTATGACATTGTCACAGGAGACGAAACGTGGATTTATTGTTTTGAACCCGAAAAAAATCGAGTCTTTTCTCAGCTACGGGTCCCATCTGTACAATTCCACTTGAAGATCAAAAGAGTTAATGCCGCGTGGTAGGTATTCTACCATTTGTTTACCCAGGGTGTTAGAAAAAGTTCGCGAAAGACGAAGCAAAAGTCGCGTTCTCCTACATCATGACAACGCTTCTTCACACACGGCCAACAAAACAAAGTCATTTTTAGCTTCCGAAAAAGTACAACTCGTCACCCATCCCGCGCATAGCCCCGACCTAGCACCCTGTGATTTCTGTATTTTCCCCAAAATCAAAGATTTGATGAGAGGTTTCACTTTTACCAACTCCGAGGAGGCAGGGATAGCGTTCAATCAGCACGTAGAAAACATGCCATTATTATTATATTATCTTGTTATATAATTTGTCAAGCAGGCGTCCGCAAGTATTATTATAATAAATGTCCTCCGCCGCATCTGTATGTAGGTATGTCTGTTCGCCATAAACTCAAAAACTGTACTGATTTTCATGCTGTTTCATCAATGGATAGAGTGGTTCTCGAGGAAGGTAAACTATAGGCAATTTCAAGCGGGCAAAGTCGCCGCCTACACTTCAATGAGTTTTCACTTGCTTTTGTGTCCCAGGATAATGCAGTCGCATATCCAGGATAACGCATCTGTATAGGCGTGATATGTGTTCCCAGGATGTTTCTTCGTAAATAAAAAAGGTAGGTATTTTTACCGTCTGTCAAATTCACATTTTTGACGCTACATATTTTTTTATGACAATAATCTGTAATCTGTCAAATTCGGACTAGGGTAAAATGGACAATGTAGCTAGAATATGTAGTTTACAAACAAACAACTATAAAGTTTTAATTCATTGACAATGGCAGTTTACGCGGCACATTTAACGAGAACGCTACAAGGAACACCTACTATATTTCAAATTACGGCACAAGAAGCACTGGGAGCAACAGTAAAACCAGCATTACAAAAAGTTGTCGAGGTGGGTCAATGATAAGGGGTACTTTAGTAAGCACGGTGAATGGTGTTTTATGACACTTTAACACTAAAGTGATAATACCATAAGGTGAAACCAATTTTCCTGTTGAATCAGTTAAACAAGTGTAGTTACTGCACCAAGTGCAGATTTTTGCCCTTTGCGCAGTCCTAGTGCGTCTTAGGCCGTGCATAGAAAAGGGTTTCAGAGTCATCCAATAACAACACATTATTTATGTTTATAGTTCCTGGCAGCCAATTACCCCAATAAATATGGTTGGTGCACAAGATGGTACGATGAGCTCTACCTGCTGTTTGACTGCTGTTTACAATATTATTACCTTAAACATTATGGTGAGTATTACTTGAACATGTCATTTGTTACATTTGCTTGTTGCAACTTAATAATAAGTAGGTACCTAAATAAAAAAGGTTAGGTACAAACTCAAACTTAGAGGTCTGTATTATAATAATCACTTACCAGACCACTGACCAGTGCCATAATGTTGGAAACTCAACAACAAGTTAATACATGGTAAATATCTGATTTCTTTATTTAATGAACTAATATCATTTTTGTTTGTATTCTAGCTGCATCATTCTCAGAAAGTTTCTACGGGCTTGTACGAGTACCTTCTAAAACTAGCAGTGAGTTCAGTATAGGCCAGCACTTGCCTATTTTGTTAGAGAGAGCATCGTTAGCTGCACTGGTATTGTTGCCTTATCTGAAGGACAAAGTGGAACAAATCGTTGAGAAATGGCAAGAAGATGATGAGGATGGACGACTTGGTAAGGTAAGGGTTACAATTTTATATTTGACTACACACGCACATCAAATCACTTTATTATATGCAAAGGGGTAGATAGAGTCATTCATTACACCCACATTTCACCAGTCATGATAAATCAACATAGTAGTGCCTATTGCCCTTTCTGGGTGCTACATATTTTTGTCAGAACCTCAAAAACATTAATTATTAGGGAGAGTTTTTTTTGCCAGGTTCTGTATAAAACTGTATCTTCTTCTATGTAGACTACATCAGACAGTCTGCGCCGCGCCGCCATCCGTACATACAGCGTAGTACACACCATAGCTGCAGTGGCTCAGCTGATACAGCTGGGCCGGTACGTGGCGGGACGGACCCTCAGCCCCGGGCCCGTGATGGCCGGGCTGGACCTGACGCTGAGGCCCGCACCTCCTCGGGAACCTGACCAGGATAGCTGGGGGGATCTGTTTAGGAACATTGTCACTGGAAGATTTGGGTAAGTGGCTACTATGTGTGTACAAATCATACCTATATCCTTGAGGAGGTAGGTGTGATGTATAGTGATGTTAATGGTCTGGTCCAGGAGTGCAGTGGTGACGTTCCCCATGCTGGGCGGGCTGGCCCTGCGCGGGGTGGAGCACGGCGCCTTCCTGGTGCAGTTTCTGCGCTGGTGGGACGCGCGGGGCGCTCCGGCCGCCCTGCTGCCGCCGCCTGACCCGCCACAGGTACACACACACGCGCGCACATACGCACGCACATACACACACACACACACAAAGAAACAACATGATGACACAAAGAAACAACATGATGACACAAAGAAACAACATGATGACACAAAGATACAACATGATGACACAAAGAAACAACATGATGACACAAAGAAACAACATGATGACACAAAGAAACAACATGATGACACAAAGAAACAACATGATGACACAAAGAACCAACATGATGACAAAGAAACAACATGATGACACAAAGAAACAACATGATGACACAAAGAAACAACATGATGACACAAAGAAACAACATGATGACACAAAGAAACAACATGATGACACAAAGAAACAACATGATGACACAAAGAAACAACATGATGACACAAAGAAACAACATGATGACACAAAGAAACACACAGAACACGTGACGAATTTTATATTAATTAATATGCTATATTCCAGCGTGAAGAACGTGCGGCTCGTTGGAGCAACAAATGTCCGCTGTGTCTACAGTCGTGGAAGATACCCACAGTTCTACCCGTGTCTGGGTAAGTAAGGTCATCCCGGGCCACCACAATACCGATTTACCCACATTTTAACACCAATACTTCTATATATTATCTTTAGCGGTTAGCCTCCCCCAATTATAAAACTGTAAAGTTTGTTCAGAGACCTTTTAAAAACGGCTGGACCGATTAAATTTAGTATGTAGATAGGTATATTAGAACTCCAAGACAAGTGGATAGTTCAAGCAACCTAATAATAGTTCTAGTAAAGATTGTGCATGTGAAGTATCCCATTCGAGCTGAGTATTTGTCCAGAGTCACATAACGAGGTCCTGTCTAATACTTATTATCTTACATTAAGTCAATGTTTTAAAGTGCACTCCCATTATTACAATGCTAGACTTTATGCTGATGCTTAGATTGCACAAGATTCTATTTAGCTTTAAATAAGCCTGTTGGTCTAAGCAGAGGCAGTTACCTGGCCTTCATCTTGGTTAGAGCCGTCCCCATGTTTGTACCTTCCAGCTACATATTCTGCTACACGTGCATATCTCGTCACGTCCGCGTCACGGCGTCGTGTCCCGTCACGCGCTGTCCCGTCGCCGAGTCGCAACTCGTCAGACTGTACATCGACTGATACAAGAAATAGTACCCAATTGAAGGGTACGGACAACATACACGGAATGACAAGTTCTTTGATGTTATGTATTAAAATATTGAGTAATGTTTCGTGAGCTATGTTCAGTTAACTTATCAAACAAATATAGGTCAAGTGTCAATACATTACCCATTGAATTAAAATATTGAGTAATATATTTTGCTATGATTTTTCGATTATTTGAGCTTTTAACAATAACACGGTGCCTCTTTTTTATTAGTCGCCTATTACTTCGCTGTCCGTCTGTCTCATGCTGTGATAGATAAGTGTTGACGTCAGAATTGAAATCTGACGACTCCTGGTCATAATATGACCAGCCCTCTTCTCTTATCATGGCGCTCGGAAGAGTTTGTTTTTAAATTTCCAGTTTTATCAATAACCAATTAATAAAACTGAAATATCAAAAAATTATATCTTGGGTCACGTGATCGACATTTTCTGCGATATCATTGGTCATCGACAAAATCTTCCGGTGTCTCATGATCACAGTGCATGCGTCGACTGATCTCAATTCACAGTACAAGAACCAGGTTACTGATGCGAGTTTTTAGCTTAATTTTTTAGATATGTACGGAGGTTTATGGCAAGATAGACCCTAAGAACTTTTTGGGATGTGGTTGATAGGTATAGGTTTAAGATCAGATTTACGTATAAGCTATGAGACAATAAACAGTGTGATATTGCTCAATTTTATATGCCTTACTGTTAGATATATTTATTTTATGTTACTATGTACTTATAAGATTATTGTTGAAATTAAACTATTATGATTTGTTATATTTTATTTATTTTACAAAATCATGCTATTGAAGTGTTTATTTATGACCACTTTATATGTGAACATCACAAATAATGTATAACATTTTCATTATCAATTATACAGCGCCCGTCTGTCTGTACATTACCTATTAAACTGATTAACATCAAGGCAAGGGGGCGATTCAAGTCTTTTATGTATGGTCCGTTTCAAAAGTCCATTAGCAGAATTGAAATGCAATAACTTCACACAACAATTTTATTCATTATTTTTACTTGAATGTTCATAATGAGGACGCATGTATCTTGTTTTCTTGTAAACAGAAAGTTCAACTTCAAGTTATTGCATTATACTCGTAACAATGGTAATGGACTATTGAGCCTTGAAGTACTATATTAAAAAAATATAATTTACCTTAGAAAATACAATGTTATAGTATGGATACTATAACATTGTATTTTCTAAGGTAAATGATACCTGTTCTATCTGTACCCTCCAGAACAAGACCATGGATAGAACAGGTAATTTATATAATCTACTAGCTGACCCGGCAAACTTCGTACCGCCTCAGAATCAATAAAAAAAAGTTGCAATTTCCCACATTTTGTCACCGTTTAAACCTTCCCTGGACATCCACATATATTTCAAGACTAAAATTAGCCAAATCGGTTCAGCCGTTCTCGAGCTTTAGCGAGACTAACAGAATTGCAATTAATTTTTATATATAAGAAGAAGATTTAGGCACTTGGTGGTATTTGTAGTTACATAATAATGAAAAAATATAGAATCACTTGTTTTTACTTTCAACACAGTCTCTGGTTTCTCAAAGAGGCGTGATTGTATGTACTTACCTAAAATGTGTTTATGTAAATATAATAGTGTAATTAAGTTCTAATTTCTAATCTAATTCTAATTCTAATAAGTTCTATGGGACTAATGATAAAAATAGCATCAGAACTATATTCGTATAGGTGGTAAACAATAAATATGACGGTTGACATGCTTTTGACACTAACCCGACTAAGAGAAATGTCAGTCAGCAGTACCGACGAGATGACGAGCAGTAGTACTTTTAAATTTAGTAGAGCTGGAGCTATATATGACAGACAAAGGTAAAGGTAGCAGGTGAGTCCCTGTGTGTGGGAAGCTCAAGACCAAACGTTGTGGGTGTTCATTTGGGGAGGCCTGTACCCAGCAGTGGGCCTCACTTGGCTGAAATGATGTATGTCAACCGCCATTTTTACAAGCTTTTATTTACTTTCACCTGTCCCGATGTCCGTGTGTCGATTGAGCTGAAAACTTGCCCTTGTGTATGTAAGTCCGATGACAATGCAATATGGTGTTGATAAAAGCTTGATTAAAAAAAATATTGTTTATCTTTAGTTAAAACTATCTGAAGAAACAGATTGACTTTATGGGACAAACTGACAATGGCATTAGTCAGAATCATCCCGGGGAGGTGGTGAGGTAGGAGCTTGGAGCGTGTGAGGTGGCAGGTCTACATGTAGTCGTTGAAGACGAGTATGACGTCCTTGTCGGTGGGCGCGGGGCGCGCGCGGAGCAGGCGCGAGGGGGGCGCGGCGCAGAGGCGCGGGGGCAGCGCGGGGTCGCGGTACAGCAGGCGGCCGCGGCTGTATCCCACCACCACTACGTAGTGGCCCGAGTACGAGCCGCCGAAACAACGTCTGCGGAGACATAGGTACCGTATTTTCAAATAGTCGGAATGGGACATCAGGGGAAGCACTAGCTTTCAATTTAAAAAACGAATCAAAATTGGTGTGACGTCACAAACATTAAAAAACCTCCTCCTTAAGACAGTTCTGTGAAATGAACTCTTTAGCTTTAGGTAACATACGACTACAGAGGTGTTGCTAACAGTAACAATGTCTCACGTTCAACTGCATTTTTCTTATAAACTCACACTGATACCGTTCCCGACACCTCTGCAGTTAGGTATAAGCACGCTGATAATAATGTCTTCTAATATTTTGCTGTTGCGTTACTTTTCTACGAAGTTAGACTAGTGATAGGTGGCAGAAGTATTTCTGCCAGCACTTGAGGCTCTGGACAGCATTAGTCTGGCAACACACAAGGTAAGCGCTAATCGTGCTTCCCGCAATTGACATCCAATTTAAAAAGCTATGTTGACAAACTCACCTAAACTCAGCCTTCAGCTTATTATGCTTGCACAAATTGCACACCAGCAGGCCAGAGTCCACCAGCAGTATGACAGGTCCGTACTGCTCCAGATGAGAGAGTAGCTCCTCGCGTGAGAGTGAGTGACGTTGCACCTCCACGCCCACTGAGCTCGCCTGGGAGAAACGGTGGAGCACGCGCTCGCGGTCCTGGGAGATACGGACTTCTTAGAAAAGGCACATGAAAATCATGTACGTCAAATTGACGTCGCCCGGCTGATGGTAAGTCGTGACGAGCGACGTCTAGCGATTGTGTGCCACTCTCACAGCACACAATACTATAGAGATTGGCCCTCAACTTGACGACCTACTGATGTGCCTCTTCACACTCCGCTTAAAGAACCCAGGGTTATATGTGGGAGGAATATCATGAGAAAAATTATCTCTCACTAGTTCTACACCATGAATTGATGACCGTTTCTTATGTATGTATGTAAGTTTACAACTTACTATATCTATAATCTTGTTGTAGTAACCATATTTCTTGTGGGTCTCGTTAACACCCATGTGTGTTGTGTACATTATGTGTTGTATGCCAAACCTGTTGAGTCAAAAACTAATATTATTGTTCATATAGGTCACAAAGGTCACAAAGTAAAAATTATGAATGTTAATTCTACATTTAATGCCAGATTTGCAGTGCCCATTTTCTTCTATATCAATATTATAAAGATTTGATTGTCTTTTTGCATTGAAGGCTACGAAAATACTTGACCGATTTTGAAAGTTCTTTTACTTATGTGTTCCTGTAGGAAATGGTAATGATAAAACTTTGTCAAAATAATTTGTTATTGTCTTGCCTACTATTTACTTGCCTTTTCAATAAGTAACACAAGTCGATTGTCCATGTTGACTGCTTGAAGCCCTCCTCTTCACAGATCTGATCAAAGTTGTTAATCAGCTCGTTCCTATGGTGTTTGGGCAACAGCATGATGACACATGACACTCCACAGTCCCAGTTGTACATCTGTCTGTAGTGTTCAAGTGGGTGCTCCAAGTATCCTGCAATGAACTTCCATTGACTCGTAGGTAGAGGTGAATTACATACCCACATTTTGCCAGTAAATTTGTTGGTTCTACATAATACTATTGCCATCACCAGGCACCATGATACAGTAAAGTCCGACTAACAAACAATGGTGTGGTAAAGGTCAAAACATTAAAACTTCTGTACATTCAAAGGGTTTCAGTGAAATTCGGCGTACAGCTACCCAAGTAGGTGGCTGGTATTTGTATGACACAGGAAACTCAACCACACGCGGGTGGAGCCGCAGACGTCCACAAGATTAAATTAAAAGTAAAATGGTAAAATTTATTAGAGGTTCAGCAAAACTAAGACCCTGATAGAAGTACCACGGGTTTTGCTCCAGGTGCAAGTTAATGTAGGCAAGGACGGTATTTAAAGATGATGGCTATTTTTTATTTTCAGATAGGCATTAGGTACCTACTTGGTTTTTCAATGTTAAAAACAAATACCTACCTACCATCGCTTGGGGCAGACATCATGAAATTTTTACTTATTGTTGCATGTTATATATCCTCATTTTCGCATCACACAGATATTTTTTTTCAATATGTAGGTACATACCTACATACTAATTTAAATTAAATATTTTTTTATTTTCTCAACTTTCATTTAACAACATAGGTGTAGTGCTTTTGCTTGCTTGGTATGTTATGTTTGCTTGCTGGCCAGTGTTGCCACACTGGATTCTTGTAAGTCTCTAGATTGCCCTCAGAAAGTCGCTAGTTAAAGTCAATTTACTGATACAAAAAGTCGCTACATATCGCTAAAAAAAAGAAAAAAATTGCAGTAGTCGGGCGCTTGGGCACACACCACATGCGTCGGACTCATCTTTTGATTTACTACGGAGTTTGAAACCACCTATATTATTAAAGAACAAAAAATTCAGAGGCAAAAGAATTAGGTATATTTATTTACAAAAAAAGTGAGTGTGTACTTATGTACGCACGTAAGAAAGCTAGAAATAATACCTACTTTGTTATAATGTTAAATCGTGCTGTGTCGGTTTTGTGTGTCAGTGTGCGCACGCATTGTAAAAATCAAGAAGTATAACTTCAAAAAAAAACTAAATCTCCAAATCTACGTCAAATACCGATACTTCTGCTTCTTCATCTTCACTTTCTTCATTGCTAGGGACAGTATTAGTAGACGAAGTAGAAGCAGAAGGCTGATTTATTTCCCATCTTTTCGTATTTGTGCTATTAGTCCATTGAAATGTTACATGAGCTTTGCATTTTTTAGAGGACGTAATTTTTTTTTTGGGACATGTGTGGGGGTCAGTAGAAGCTTAACATCAAGTTTGTGGGGTCGCCACCCTTGTCCCCCGGCCGCCATCTTGGAAAAACACTTTTTTTCACGATATCTCGGAAACTATGAGTCTTACAAAAAAATTGCCAAGTCATAATTTGTGGCAAATTGTTTTGCCTACAAATATGTTTAAAAACTTTTTGCCCTAAATTAAAAATTAAAGAAATTATAAGCAAAAAGGTGAGAAAAATTTTAACCACTCACACCTAGCATTACATTCATGCTGTATTATTTATGCTTTCGATTGTCGGCACTTGGTGGACATAATAATACATTCTGAATAAACACACTAAGTAATACATTTCACAATTTTCATTATTATTTAAAATCCTGACCGGTTTTGCCCAATATATGGCATCATCAAAGGTATTCACTTTCACAGTGTTCACGTGTTGTCCCGATCAAAACTAGAATTGTCAGATTGCTATGCCTAAAGTTGTCAGATGGTCAAAAGTTTAAATAAAGTATAGACTGTGCAAAAGTCTCTAAAAGTAGCTAAAATATTTTTGGTCGCTAAATAATAAATTTATCTCGCTATATCACCGAAAAACTCGCTAGATATAGCGACAAAGTCGCCAAAGTGGCAACACTGTTGCTGGCTGACAGTTCACAATGACAGACATGACAGGACATGTCGAATACAAGACAAGTCAGTCAGTCAAGTGGTGAACGAAGGAACTTACTTCAATCAACAATTCAATCAAGTTTCAATTTCAAGAAACTGGGAAAGGAGTGGGAAGCTGAGAAAAAAGGAGAATTGAAAGTGTAAATAAAATAGTGAAATTTCTATTTCGCAAATTTGGTCTGAATTTTCTAATAATATGTGATAAGAGGATTGCCAATTCGGTACTTTTAGGTTATACATGTAAGTAGTAAACAAAATACTATTATTTTTATTTTTCCCCAAACCTGTCTCCCCTAAGGTGTAGGTTAAGTTATTTATTTAATATTTTTTTCATTTGTGGGTTAGGGTGTCGCAAAGAGGGTCCCGGACTTAGAAAAATTTCGACAGATTTTTGTATGGAGCAGTGACTTTAAAATTTTCACGACTTCACGGGACTTAGAAAAATTTCGACCGATTTTTGTATGGAGCGGGGACTTGTAAAATTTTCACGATTTCACCTAGTGTCGGAAGAAGGGTTCGGGACTTAGAAAAATTTCGAATGATTTTTGTATGAAGCAGGGACTTGTAAAATTTTCACGACTTCACCTAGTGTCGCAAAGAGGGTCCCGGACATAGCCGAATTTCCGACTGATTTTTGTATAGGGCACGGACTTGTAAAATTTTCACGATTTTTGTCGACCTATTGGGGGAGGTGCGGGGGTCGTTGAGGATGACCTTGGAAAATCATTATGGTTAACACCCCGACTGCAGAGTACCCCGACTCGGTTTTTTTATTTTTTTTGAACCACCCAGTAATAGGAGCCCCGCGAAGCGGGGCTCCGTCGACCCTTCTGTTAATCGTTCATATTAGACCAAATAAGTTTTCAATCTTTAAAAAAAAAAAAAATTAAAAAAAAAAATGAAAAAGAATTCAAATATACACTTTTTAAGCAATCCGGGACTTAGAAAATTTTGACTTCATTTTTGTATGGGACCCTCTTTGCGACACCCCGACCAAAGTCTGTACATCAAAGTTCAGGGCCGGCAAGAAAGGCTACGCTATTAAAACAACTAGTATTGAAGAAAATGACTCCACAAGAAGATGTGAGAGACCATCTCAGTAATTTTATGGATGTAGTACATAAATTAGAAGACATGGATGTCAAAATTCATCCAGAGTTATTAAGCATAATGATGTTGTACAGTTTACCTACAAATTTCGATAGTTTCCGAATGGCAATTGAGTCGAGAGATGTTCTGCCAACAATTTAAAAATAAAAATCGTAGAGGAATACGAAGCAAGAAGGCAAACTAAAGCGAGTGAACCTCAGACTTCAGAAGCATTCTACACAAAGACGAAGAAAAAGGTACAATTTTGCAAGGATTGCAATAAGAAAGGGCATTCCACAGAAGCTTGTTGGTCAAAGAAGAGATCCAATAACCCCAATAAAACTAAAGGTCAAGAAAAGACATATAACATCTGTTTAACAACAGGAACGTCGAAATGCAAAGGCAATTTATGGTGTCTTGACAGTGGCTGTATGTCACATATGACGGGTGATAAAAGTATACTCCATAACTTAATCCCCGCGACTGACACTCTAAAGCTAGCTTCAGAAAAGCATACGACCGAAGTTAAAGGGAAAGGAAAAGCCGAACTTTATACAAAGGATCGACGCTATAAAATTAGTCTTTCTGACACATTATATGTACCTGATTTGTCGAATAATCTAATTTCTGCAAGCAAAATTACGGATCATGGCTATAAGGTTCTATTTGAAAAGGAACAAGCCAGAGTCACAAAAGGCGGGAAAACTGTATTAAAAGCTAATAGAAGAAATGGATTATACTATCTTGAATTTGATAAACCGGAAGAGACAGCAAACTTCACGTCTAGTGATGAAAGCGAAATTATGAAATGGCACAAGAAATTAGGTTACATCAATGAAAGAGACCTAAAAGAAATGGTTAAACATAAAATGATGCGAGGACTCGACTTTAAAGAAAAAACTTTGGGTACCTGTGAGACTTGTATCAAAGGAAAATTTTCCACTCTACCATTCCAAAGCCATGGACAAATAATCTCTACCGAAGTGCTCCAGATAATTCACAGTGACGTGTGTGGCCCATTTGAGAATTAATCAATGGCCGGATCAAAGTATTTCGTAACATTTATTGACGATTATACACGGTACTGCTGTGTATATTTCTTAAAAGAAAAGAGCGAAGTAATCGATAAATTCAAGGAATATAAAAACTATGTTGAACTGTTATATAAAAACTGTTTCATAAGAAGAAAATTCAAAATCTACAATCTGATAATGGAGACGAATACAGGTCTAAAGCGTTTGACAAATTCCTGAAAGATAACGGTATAAGCCGAAGACTATCTGCACCTTATACCCCACAGAAAAATGGCATGAGTGAAAGAAAAAATCGGTCACTGATGGATAAAGCCAGATGTCTGATGCTAGATGCCAATATCCCTGCAAAATTTTGGGCAGAAGCAGTAAACACTGCAAACTATTTGATAAATAGAAGCCCAGCAAGAGCTCTCAAAGGCAATTCCCCATATGAGAAATGGGTACAACGAACACTATCAGGAAATCACCTACACGTATTCGGAAATAGAGCGTTTGTGATGAACAAAAACCGAAGAGGAAAATTCACAGCCAAAGCCACAGAAGGAGTATTCTTGGGATATGCGCAATATACAAAAGGTTTTAGAATCTATATACCCCAAAGGAATGATGTTGTTATCAGCAGAGATGTAAAAATAATCGAAAAGATGCATTATGGCGGTACTCCTGCTGAGAAACGCGAAGATCTTACTCCAGAACCTGAAACGGAACAAATTGAAATTGAAATTCCAGAAAAAAGAAACAAAATTAATGAGAACTTACCTTTTCAGGAACCTAACCCTCTTTATTCCAGCTCTAGTCAAGATCCTGTTGATGAACCATCTCCCTCAAGTGGAAGACCACAAAGAGACGTGAGACCACCAGCATGGACCAAAGATTATGAGTTAAGTCGCTGCGTGACCATGTTTAAGTCAGAGATAATGACGACTATGACTGCTCTTTACTCACATACAAAGAAGCTGTGACTGGCACCGACAGACGAAATTGGGAGAAGGCGATACAATCTGAAATGGAATCATCACAGAAAAATATCACCTGGGTTAGTTGACAAGTCAGAAGCCAAAGGACATAAAATACTGTCGAACAAATGGGTATTTCGGATTAAAGATGACGGATTATTAAAGATGACGGATATTTCGGATTAAAGATGTACGTACAAGGCTAGATTAGTTGTACGTGGATGCGAGCAGAAAGGAAACCTGGATTTCGAAGACATTTACAGCCCAGTAGTAAGTCAATCTGCATTAAAAACTTTATTAGCAATTGCCGCATCTAAATCTTACTACTTCATGACATTTGCCGTCAAGACAGCTTTCTTACACGGAGAGTTAACAGATGAAGTTTATATGAAATTACCTGTTGGCTATGAGACTGACTACAATACTACTGAAGTAGTTTGCCGATTAAAAAAATCGTTGTACGGATTAAAACAAGCTCCATTTACATGGAACAAAACTTTTACCCAAGCGATGTTTGATTTGGGATTCAAGACAATCAAAACAGATCGATGCGTCTTCATAAACGAAGATAAGTCAATAATAATTGGACTATTCGTTGATGATGGACTTGTCATAGGAAAAGACAAGAAAAAGATCGAAGTTATTTTGAAGAAACTTGAAACCAAATTTGAAATGAAAAAGAATGAAAATCCAAGTACTTATCTAGGTATGGAAATAAAAAACTCAAAAGAAGGAATAACGTCGTCGACTGAAGCCGAGTACATAGCCGCAGCAGACTGTTGCAAAGAGGCATTGTATCTCAAATCTCTATTACAAGAAATAACCAGTTTGGACATAAAAATAAATTTGCATGTTGATAATCAAATTTCGATTCATCTTGTGAAGTCTGGATCCTTCAACAAAAGGTCGAAGCACATAGACGTGCGGTACCATTTTATACATGAACACTTCGTGCATGGATTAATAAATATTAGCTACTGTCCCACAGAAATTCAGTTAGCTGACGTAATGACAAAACCATTGTCAAAAGTAAAGTTTTAAAGACACTGTGCAAGATTAATGCATGTATAGAAACGTGTCTCGGCAACATGAGTGAACATCAGGAGAAGGTGTTGGAAGGTCGTGATGCTGTCCACGTATAATTGTCTATGATGCACTGCATTTGAATTTGGATTATGTTCTTTTACCTTTAGATGTGCGGTGTCATTATTATGGAATATATATTTTCTCTTATACAAGTAAACACAATGTTTTCAAGTATTATTTACGTTTTAATTAATTGCTATAGCTAGTCCACCCTATCACCGGACATAGCCGAATTTCCGACTGATTTTTGTCGACCTATTGGGGGAGGTGCGGGGTTCGTTGAGGATGACCTTGGAAAATCATTATGGTTAACACCCCGACTCCAGAGTACCCCGACTCGGATTAGGTTTTTTTATTTTTTTTTAAACCACCCAGAAATAGCCCCGCGAAGCGGGGCTCCGTCGACCTATCTGTTAATCGTTCATATTAGACCAAATAAGTTTTAAATCTTAAAAAAAAAAAAGAAAGAACCAAATATACCAAATGTACACTTTTTAAGCAATCCGGGACTTAAAAAAATTTTGACTTCATTTTTGTATGGGACCCTCTTTGCGACACCCCGACCTTTAGAATGTTCACCTTTAAATAGAAGATAATCTAATAACAATTATATACTTTCCTATTCATCAAAAAAGAGTTGTGCTGTAATCTAGCTGCTTAAATATTCTGTACCTACCTTATACAAATAAATACAAGGAAGGAAGGAGGATAATTTATATAAATAGCGAGGGTATAATGTTACTTGTCATGCTTCTCATCTTACCGCACGTCCTGCCCTGCGAGTGAAGTACTAGTAGTATCCCAAGTGCGTGGCTGATAGAGCAATATTTGTGGCAAATAGCAGTTTGGCTGCAGCATTAAAGTAGACATCCATAACTTCGTTCACATGGTATTAATAGATATGCATCATAAATTCTAGATAGCACATCACACAGTCAAAAGGAATAAAGGACAATGCAAATTTTTGCCCCACCCTTCCATAGTGTGATAAGTTTTGGATAGGTCTTTCTTGGCTAAAAAAAAATGACTATGTTGACTTCATCCAAATGTTTTTGTTCGTGGCTAGGTCTGCTCAAAGATGTTTATTGATATTGCAGGGACTAGGGGCAGTAACAATATACATAAGTGTTTAAGAGAGTATATTATAGTTACATAATATAAGTATCTCAGTATTTACCGCATACATAAAATCACGCATGTGTCCTTGCCTCTTATCGGGAACAAGTATCAGCCTCATCTCTTGATCGGCAGATGTAGTTGCACACACACACATGCGGCCCTCGGACTTTTGGAATAGTGCGGCTGAAATGAAGGCCCTCAAACTGCTCGCCCGGCACTGTACCGTCTACCAGACTGAGCTCTTGGCGCTGCTGTGCAGAGCGGCCCAGGAAATCCTCATGCGCGGCCACGTTCGGTATCTTTAGTCGAGCCGCGCTCCTGCCGGTGATTGACCGTCTTGCCCTCCATCCTTTGCAGTGGAAACCAGATCCGCCTTTCGACAAGGCATGAAGTACAGACAAGTTCAAAGAAGGTGCGACCGCCTCCGTCACCAAGCTTTTTCTACCCTATGCAGTGGAAGCGGATAGTATCGTCCGCAAGATGCCGGTCGCCAGCACTATGACCCAGTTGTAGACGGGGCACGGTGGTGCCGAATACTTGGCACGTTTCAAGTGTAGGGCAAGCCCGTCGTGCGCTTGCGACCCAGACGTCTACGAGACCGTTATACATTTAATATTGGACTGCCCTGTTCACTTGCGTGACAGATTTAATTTCGAGATAAGTTTAAGTGTAACATTGGATAAGCAAAATATTAATTAGGTACTTGTTAAAAAAAAATTAGCGACGAATTCCTGGCCCATAGGATAATATATATACATAAATATGTATATAAAATAATAATTATATATTGTAATATGTTAAAATTAAAATAAGATTAAAACGCATAATCAGTAAAACAAATAAAGACAATAAGGTAAAGCAATTATAGATACGAGAGCCCATGAGGCTCGTTGCGTTAATTTAAGTACAAAACATTAAATTGATTACAGGCTTCGCCATATGCGGAGGTGTGGAAAAATACTCGATTAAAAAAAAAAAATGGTATGTATACAGGTGATTTTTTCAAGTGGCCTTGGATGGCCAAATCCGGAACTATAAGTTATAACGAAAAATGATCAAAGGAGTCACGAGCCCGATTTTGATGAAACTTAAAACCTCATCATTAGATTTTTTTTAAAACCTATAATCCTAGCTGGGAATCGAACCCATTGATTTAGAAAAAAAATCACATCCTTTATTATTACACCATACGATAGTGTTGCTGTTAAGGATCAAATTCTGGGAAGTAATGATATACGGCAAATTTAAGGAAAACTGAGAATGTTCATAAAATTCATATTTTATGTCAATTTTGTTCGTAATCACAGAACTGACTATTTCGTCTTCACATTCGTCATTACTTCGCAGAATTTGATCCTTAACAGCGACACTATCGTATGGTGTAATAATAAAGGCTGTGTTTTTTTTTTCAATATCAACGGGTTCGATTCCCAGCTAGGATTATTGGTTTTCAAAAAATCTACTGATAAGGTTTTAAGTTTTATCAAAATCGGGCTCGTGACTCCTTTGAGCATTTTTCGCTATTCCTTATAGTTTCAGATTTGGCCAACCAAGCCCTTTTCAAAAATTAACCCCTGTATAATCGCGTAAAAGACCCGTTTGTGTTAAGTTTATAATTTAATTCATAGCTTACATTTCTTATTACTTTGATGTCCAGTCAGTCACCAATAAAGTTTTTACTTACTGTCTAGTTATTTAGTGCCGTGTCTTAATTTTTAACTACTACCTACTGTACTACTAAACCGTCCGTTGGTACCTCAACGGACGGTTTACATCTACAACGGACGGTTTACATCTACAACGGACGGTTTACATCTACAACGGACACCAGCTTCTTACATACAATTATTATAGGTATGTATTAGGTATACAGCAAATCATGTATTCCTATTTTTTTTGCTTTTTGATTGTATTGTCAGGAGATAATAAAGATAAATTGAATTGAATTTTGACAGCAGTTTTATTGGTTCCACATTTTCATGTGATCTGTAAATTTGGTAAAATGGTTTTATATAAAATTTACGGGACTCTTATTCTATCTAAGACAAGCGAGTCGTGTTCTCATAGATACCTACATAATAATACCTAGGTAGGTACTCACTAACATATAATTATTTGTACAGTTATTCATATGTGTTAGACGTGATTACAGCTGTTCAACTTAAATTTAAAATTAATATCTTGTTAAACATTTACAGAATAATAATTATGGCTTTAAAGAGAGCATGGTATACTTTGGGCACCATGCGAGGTGTTGCGGCTGTTGGACGACGAGCCTTCGCCACACAAGCCAAGACTGCTGAAGAAATAAAGCCGGGACAGACGCACTTCGGGTACCAAATTGTTGATGAAGATGATAAAAAGCATAAAGGTAACATACAGACATATTTAGGTACATAAAACTAGTGGTCTGTGAACCGTAGACCTCGCGTTATTTTCGTATTTTCCCCCCATTTCTCCCCCATTTCCCCCCCAATTGAAAAATCCCTTCGACTAAAGTTGCGCCTTGCAACAAAGAACATTTTTGCCAAATTTCATGAAAATCGGCTGAAACATGAATTTTCCCCCCATTTCCCCCCCCAATCGATAAATCCCTTCGACAAAAGTTGCGCCTTGCAACAAAGAACACTTGTGCCAAATTTCATGAAAATCGGCTGAAAAATGCGGCCTGTAGACCGGAACTGACACACATACCAACAACGCCAAATCGGCCAGTCCACGAGTTTAAACTGAGACGCTTCGCTCGCTCGGTCAATCACGCTTTGATGTCCAAAAGGGTAAACAGACGCGTATAATACGACCACATTTCGTCAAACATGTTAGCTTTCGGTTCCTAGTCGACGCGCGAGCTACTGCTTAATCGCGTATCGTCTGTAACCATTCCTAGCGGACGCCTTCGGTTTCGTCCGCTTGACAAAACAAAAACCTTCCTCGAGAACCACTCTATCCATTGGTGAAAACCATATTAAAATCCGTTGCTTAGTTTTTTAAAGATCTAAACGTAGGGAATGGAAGAGACTTTATTGACTGAGGGAGCGAAGCTCGCGAAGGCTCCGTTTCAACTTGCAGACTAGGGAGAATTTCTTTCGTCTGTACCCATCTGCGGGTTCTGTCAGATCATGTTTGCGGTCGTATTTATCAACCGATTTGCATGAAATTTTACACACACACTCCTTGCTTACAATGAATAACATTTGAATGATATTTTTTTGGATTGGATGACAAATGAAAGAGTAATAAAGAAAATTGAAGAAGAAATTTTCTAAACAAAGCCGCTCCCGAAGGCTACGTTTCACAGAACCACAGTTTTGTAGGTAGTATGTCATTGTTATGAAAAACATTATTTGGGAGTTTCCCCAAAGTTCCACCCCAACAAAAGAAGACAATTAAAAAGTTGTTTTAAATTAAAGAACACTTGTGACCAATTCATCTGCCATTTCGGGTAAAAATGTGTCCGCCGCTAGTACGGAACACACATACAGACGAACGGAAGCAAAACTGTCCAGTGTGGTCTTGAAATGTAGATGCTTCGCTCGCTCAGTGAAAATTTCACAAGACGTAGGGTATTTCACTGTGAAATACCATACTTGGTTACCAATACTTGGCTATTACCCGACGTTTTGTTACAAGAGCCGTGGTCACGGGTGGAGTCCACCCGTGACCACGGCTCTTGTAACAGGGCCGAAACGTCGGGTAATAAAGAGGTATGTATATATCTCAATAATCGCGTAAAAGACCCGTTAGTCTTAAGTTTATAGAATGTATATGTTTTATTTCCAGTGCACGAAGTATTCGAGAAAGTAGCAGAGAAGTATGACCTGATGAACGATGTGATGTCCATGGGTATCCACAGGGTGTGGAAGGACATGTTCATACAGAGGCTGGCGCCCACTCCTGGGACCAGGCTGCTGGATATGGCCGGGGGAACTGGTCAGTGGGAACTATTTACACACACATATCACGCCTATATACCCGAAGGGGTAGGTAGAGGCGCATTACACACCAAAATTTGCCAGTATTTTTAGTCGCACGTAATAGGGGGCAAGCCTATTGCCGTCACCGGGCACACATGTAATGGTTTATGTCCAAAATGGCCGAATGAATTTAATAAAAATTAGCAGCTATATTGTAATTTTGAAAACAAAAATTTGAAACCCGTTGCCTTGCGATGAAATGTTGATGAAAGGCAACAAAATCTTACATGCCAGCCGCTATGGCACAGACAATTAAAGTCCTGGGCGTTTCGAACCCTGCATAGAATATAATAGAAATAGTATAGGCAGAGGTGTGTTGCACACCCAACATTTTCCAGTAGTATAGATGAGAACCAAGAATCAAACCATTTAATCATTTAAGTCACAAAGGACTTTTATGCAAGTCAATTTTTTTTTCTTACTGACATGTACATGTACAGTGGCGAGAACCCGCCTAAGCGTGGATATCAGTCTAGTGTGAACAGGGCTTAACAGACCACGAAATACAATAGATAGGTAATAACTATTCTGTAATACGAATTCTCACCTTATTCGGTAGTGGGTACAGTTTGTCTAAAAAGTCGTGACGCGGCGAAGCGTTGGCGGCAATCATTTGGGTCTCAATGCAATAGTACCTATGACTGTGGCCTGCAGCCCCGCGCCATCGCCAACTGTGGCCACACTATGCCTGATATTGTTATCAGGCAATGTGATGTACGGGCAGTGATGCGGTCACTCGACACGCGGAAAGCCAGTAGCCCTGACGACATTCCGGCGGTGGTGCTACGAAAATGTGCTGCTGAGTTGTCTCCAGTATTAACGCGTCTGTACCGCCTGTCATACTCTACAGGCCTCGTGCCGGAGGTCTGGAAGGAGGCGAACGTACAACCGATCCCCAAGAAAGGGGATCGATCCGATCCAGGCAACTATCGACTCATAGCCGTCACCTCAGTCATTTGCAAGGTGCTCGAGCTTCTTATCAATAAGCAGCTCATGCGATACCTGGAGGATCACTCGCTAATCAATGATCGACAATACGGCTTCAGGCCAAAGCGATCAACGGGTGATCTTCTGGCATTCGTAACGCATGTCTGGGGTGGGGCTATGGAAAGGCATGGCGAGTCCTTGGCTATTAGCCTGGACATCGCCAAAGCCTTCGATAGGGTCTGGCATGCTTCGCTCCTTTCCAAGCTTCCGGCATATGGTCTACCTCCTCAACTGTGCAGCTGGATTGCCAGTTTTTTAAACGAGCGCCGAGTGCGGGTCCTCTGCGATGGCCGGGCTTCTCGCTTCTTGCAAGTGAATGCCGGGGTACCGCAGGGGTCCGTACTGTCACCAACTCTCTTCTGCATATCAATGATATGCTTTCTCTCGGGAACATTCATTGCTATGCAGATGACAGTACATTGCACGGGAGTTACTCGGTTCGTCCGACGGCGGGGCGATCTGTGATAGAGGAGGAGAGACGACATCTCGTGGGTGATCTCGACCGAAACCTCGACAGTATCTCCCAATGGGGTGCCGAGAACTTGGTCGAGTTCAATGCTCACAAAACACAGGCGTGTGCATTTACAGCGAAAAAATCCCCTTTCCTTCCCCTACCCACTCTTCAGAATGGAATATTACTAATGAAGGACAATCTAGACATCCTTGGCATAGACGTTCGTCGAGAGCTCAATAACACAAAATACATTGAGAGATGTATTGGGCTAGCTTCGCGGAAACTAGGAATACTGAACAAGGTAAAGCGATTCTTTACACCGCACCAGAGGTGTCTGCTGTACAAAACGCAGATTAGACCCTGCGTTGAATACTGCTCTCACCTCTGGGACGGCTCCGCGAAGTATTTGCTGGACGCACTCGACGCTATGCAGCGACGCGCTGTTCGCATTATAGACTGTCCGGAGGTAACGGGAAGCCTTGAGCCGCTAGCCCAGCGCCGAACAATTGCTTCCTTGGCCGCGTTCTAACGTATTTACCATGGTGAGTGTTCTGAAGAGCTCTACAACCTGATCCCACCCTCTCCCTTCCGATCCCGAACAACGCGTGCCGGGCAGAGATGTCACTTTCATACCGTGGAAACCGTCTTCGCGAGAACCGAGCGTTTTAAACGATCGTTTCTCTGCCGAACGATGGTGGCTTGGAACGCCCTGCCTGCGCACGTGTTTCCTCCAACATATAACCCTGGGTTCTTTAAGCGAAGCGTGAAGAGGCACATTACTGGGTCGTCAAGTTGAGGGCCACTCACTCTCTATAGTATTCCTGTGTACTGTGAGAGTCGCCCTCAATTGCCAGACTTCGCCTCAGCTTACCATCAGGCGGGTGGCGTCAATTTGTCGACCTAAATATAAAAACAAAAAAAAAACCCCATATTAAAACTTCTTGAGATAAATAAAATGTGTTGTCGCGCCACTCTCTCTTGCCCCTACGGTAACTCTCTCTCTCTATCTTCACTAACTTATATCTCCCTCTCAACTTCCGTTCGCCTCACCCGATCACACTTTTCGTAACACCCATCTCGCAATCACCAGCTAACCTCCCAAGTCAAGCGTTCTTAAAGGAGTTTTAATTTAAAATCATAGCTCAATTCCATTCAAAAGTCTTTTCCTATAGGAGTAAATACAAAACTAGTGTAAATAGATCAGGGGGAATCTTAAAATTAGTTAAAGAATAAATTTTCAGGTGACATAGCATTCAGATACATTAGATACATACAGAACTTGAAGGCGACAGACGCAGCTCGGAGCGGCGTCACCATCTGTGACATTAACCAGAACATGTTGAACGTGGGCAAAGCCAGGGCGGAGAGGTATGTACTTCTCATCTCTAACTACTTAACGCATAGGAATAGTGTTCCCATTTTAACATAAATATATAAAATACCTACACGCCAAAATTGACACAACCAACTTCAAATTACCGAAATGGGAATTGGGAAGTCGTTCTCCAACTCTCGTGGCGATAACATGTCTTAAGTGTGTGTTTAGGAAGTGAGTGTTTAGAATAGTTTACGTATAGTTAACGTTAATATCGGATATTGCAAATACAAGTTGTATAAATGTAGTGGGTACTTTTGTATAAAATCCTGACTTTATTATTTCTTGTGAATAAACCTTTATATAATAATTTATTCTGCTTTTGATTCCTAATAATATATTATAAGCTTGCCTGTAAAGTAAAATGGTGACAGGTTCTCTAGTGCATACATAATTACTGTGTTTATGTAGGTATACAATGACAACTTTATTAATAATAAAATTACATTTCAAAATTATTATTAAATTATCCATGAAGGTTGATTGTGAGAAATGGCACAGATGTTATTATATATCTTTGATTCTTTGACATTTATCAACTTTACATTATCGTTTTTGACTATAAAAACCTATTCCACGGGGGCAAAGCCTGGGCATCAGCTAGTTTTTACTAATATTATAAGGAGGAAAGATTTGAGACAAGACGCATGACTGATGAAAAATGATATCGATGACTTATAATGACGTAGTCACTGCACTTTATTAAGAGTGCAACTCGTTTGAGTTTAAAACGAAAACTCCAAAAGTTTGATTAAAAGTACCGATATTTTGAGGGAGTGTTGATAAAGCAATAAATGTAAACTATTGAATTAGAGTCGAGTGGAGTTAGGTGAGATGTTTAAGAATATGGGTGTTGTTAGTCTCTCGACACAAGATCTAAAGTATACCAGTGTGACCACTAGTAGCCGCCGAAACGAAAATGTTAAGTATCAAAGTTTATTCTCTTCTTCCAATTGCCTCGGCGGCGCAGTGGTATGAGTATGCTACGGCTGTCCCTGAGGTCCCAGGTACGATACCGGGTCGAATCAAATTATTTGTGTGATCCGCAACTGTGTGTTTCGGTGTTTTGGTATTTATTATGTATGTGTTTAGAAATGTACAAGTATGTTTATCAGTCGTCTAGATCCCATAACACAACCTTATATTAGCTTAATTTGGGCTAGATGACGTCGTGTGAGAATGTCCAAAAAATAAATAAAAATAATATAAAAAAAATGTATTTAGTTAGGTAGTTTTCCAACATTTTCTGCCATATCATTTGTGTATAAATCGATCGACTTTAGTTGACCCAGCCATGTTCATAGGGCTGGTAATGAGTCGAGTAGATCGTATGACGCTCGGCCTCAACTTGCAGACTGGGCCTCACGAGCAGCGCCAGCGTGGACGTGCAGTGGGCCTGCGGGGACGCCGAGGGGCTGGGCTTCCCCGCAGAGAGCTACTCGGCGTACACTATCGCCTTCGGGATCAGAAACTGCACGCGGATCGACAAGGTCGGTAACGGCTGTAGGTTATACTGATGGAGAGTTTGTTCAAATGTGGTAATCTCAGGGTTATCTATGCCTTGCATAGTGTATTTGTCGAGAAAGGTCTCTACAACCAATAGGAACGAGTGCAAAAAGTACAAAATTTTATTTCTAACTAGCTGATCGCCGCAGCTCAACCCGCGTGATTTAGTTTACTCGATCCCGGTTCCCGTAGGAACACATTACCGGGATAAAAAGTAGCCTATGTTACTCAGGGTGAATGTAGCTTTCCAATGGTGAAAGAATTTTTGATATCGGCACAGTGGTTTTTGAGTTTATTCATTACAAACATACAAAAATATAAATCTTTCCTCTTTATAATAGTATAGATGAGAGCGAACGAAGTGTATTTTAAATATCAATTTATTATTGGTGGTAGGTACTATCGAATGCGTCTATAAGACACGGCAAAACGTACCTACGCAAAGTGTGCGGAACCCTCCTCCGCCGCTCACTTCCACTAATACTTGACATTTGGAACTATATTATAGTTTTTTAAGGTTCCGTACCCAAAAGGTAAAACGGGAACCCTATAACCGAGAGCTCGCTGTCCGTCTGTCTTGAGCTGTATCTCATGAACCGTGATATTGAAAAGTTGAATTCACAGATTATGTATTTCTGTTCCCTCTATAACAACAAAACGTGATTTCTTTTTGGTACGAACCTCTTGATGCGCGAGTCCGACTCCCACTTAGCCCGTTTTGTTTTTAATTTCGTGCCCCAAGACCCCGGCCGCCCCTGTATTGTGAGTCAATTTCGTGCCCCAAGACCCCGGCCGCCCCTGTATTGTGAGTCAATTTCGTGCCCCAAGACCCCGGCCGCCCCTGTATTGTGAGTCAATTTCGTGCCCCAAGACCCCGGCCGCCCCTGTATTGTGAGTCAATTTCGTGCCCCAAGACCCCGGCCGCCCCTGTATTGTGAGTCAATTTCGTGCCCCAAGACCCCGGCCGCCCCTGTATTGTGAGTCAATTTCGTGCCCCAAGACCCCGGCCGCCCCTGTATTGTGAGTCAATTTCGTGCCCCAAGACCCCGGCCGCCCCTGTATTGCGAGTCAATTTCGTGCCCCAAGACCCCGGCCGCCCCTGTATTGTGAGTCAATTTCGTGCCCCAAGACCCCGGCCGCCCCTATGTGCGAGTCAATTTCGTGCGGAGTGCCCCAAGACCCCGGCCGCCCCTATATTGCGAGTCAATAAAACAATAGAGATTGTATATAGTAATGACTCTATAATATCTGACTGATTGCCCGACTTATATTAGTAGATATTGTTTATCTAGCTTATATATAAATTACTAACAAAGGAAGATGTACATATGAAAGGTGAACTTAACAGTAATTCTTAGGTACGTGCTTACATAAGCGCACGTACCGAAATAATATAATAATTTGCTGAGGTAGCAATGCCAGAACATAATACAAGTTACATTCTATGGCTTCGCTATACCCTACATCTATTGCCGGGCGCCTCAGGTGCATTTGGAAGTATTCCCAGTGGCGCCCAGCTTTAGCTCACAGTTCGCTTATTCCTCCGCTCCGCTCAGCTTGCGCGATGCGGCGTAACTCAGGACTCGGCCTAAGAGGGGAACTTATTAACATCGAGGAGACGTGACCGTTGAACCATGAGCCTGGAGACTGGTATTGACAATGTCCATGTATGTCAGGTGCTGGAGGAGGCGTACCGCGTGCTGGCTCCGGGAGGGAGGTTCCTCTGTCTGGAGTTCAGCCAGCTGCCCAACCACCAGCTCCAGTGGTGAGACTAACCGACACTACAACAGATACAGACATACATACACTCACGCCTTTGAGGTAGACATAGACCTTGAACCTCCACTTGCTACGATCCTGGCTTTTTTATGCATTAGGATTGTAACACTAAACCTTGTACAATAAGCGCAAGTTCGTGACGTCACTGATCACAAACAAAATAAGTATTTTATCCCCAAAGCTTGGTCCCACATAATAGGGAATGAGCATAGTATACGATTTAGTGGCCGAGGACTTGTCCCCTGTATCATCAGACCAACTGTTCCTTCACGGATATAGGTGTGATCTGTTTGTCTCTCAAAGAATAGCATAATCAACGTGAGAATTCTGGGAACCTTCCCAGTCAGCAAAGACGCGAAGGATTTCTTCACCAATCTTTTGTAATATAAGTAGGTAGAGAAATATACCTCTTTACCTACCGACTACACTACCTACCTGTGTCCAGGTTGTACGATCAGTATTCGTTCCAAGTGATCCCGGTGCTCGGCCAGCTGTTCGCGGGACAGTGGAAACCTTACCAATATCTAGTTGAGAGCATCAGACAATTCCCTAATCAGGTAACTATACTTACTTACCAGCTTTTTTTTATAATTTCACTAGCGGACGGTCGCGGATTTGCTCGCGTGAAATAAGTATTATAGCCTAGAACCTTACTCGAGAACCAAGTACCCATTGATGAAAACAGTATGAGAATCGATGTAGTAGTTTTTGAGTTTATAACGAACAGACAGATAGACGCGGCGGCGGTGGAGGCTTCGCGATCATTATTTGGTATTCATTGCCGTCCGAATAAAAAAAAACCATTGAAAAAAATCAAATCAAGAGGATTTGTGCCTAGTTTTGTGGTAGTCGGATATTTTTTTAGGCTGGGGGCTCGGAACATACAGGGTGTTACGTAAGGGTTATATCAACCCGAAGACACCACCATCAGCTGATCGCCCAGAACGCCTTTTGATATGTTTCGACAGCAAATCAAGAAAAAAAAGTTCATCATAAAAAAGTTATATGCGTTATTTCAAACCAAAACAAACGTGTCACAACACTGTGCTTGACGTACTTATTACAAACGGCGCGACCTTGACGCGAAACAGAGACAAAATGTTCCAAACAGGAAAGAGAGAGTAGGTTTTTCACAGGCGCGCTTTATTTGTACTACTTATTTGATGTCAATGACCGAATCAGCTGATTTTAGCTAGTGTTGTTCAAACAAGAGTGTTTTATTCGGTAATAATGTTTTTTTTCTGGATGATTTTTTTTTCTTGTTTGGCGGTCGACACATTTCGAAACGGGTTCTGGTCGACTAACTGATGGGGCTGTCTTCGGGTTGATATAACCCTTACGTAACACTCTGTATAGAAAGACTAGGACGAAAGCAAAATTGTCCAGAGTGGTCCAGACGCTTCGCTCGCTCGGTCAACCCGAACTAAATTTTGTCAACAAACGGATTGTTACCGAGTTACATTGCGATAGTGAACGATTATTATCTCTGTTCTTGTCACTCGTACCCAGTAAAGAACGTAAGTTGGTCGACGAGTGTTGTCGTTGCGTGTTTCGTGGTACAGGTCAACAATTAGTACCGCAATTGTCAACATTTGATACATTAGATAGTTCTGTCATAAAGACGTCTGATTGAGACTCTTCAAACGAATCATCCGTGTCTAACACACAACAGCAATAAGAAAAGTAAATGAAACAAATAAAAAGGTTTTAAACCCCGAAGCTTTGTTTTCATTTTTTCTCCCGTCTCGGCCTAACTTTAGATAAAATTTTGTTTAAATTGTCCTAATATATTTATTAATTTACATAGTAATTTCCAGGAGAAGTTCAAGTCGATGATCGAAGACGCCGGCTTCAGACAGGTGACCTACGAGAACCTCATGTTCGGGACATGCGCCATACATTCTGGCTTCAAGATATAACAGCCCTATGATCATGAGCTAGGAAGTTTCTCGATATAGGTAGCCTATGACATTGCAGAAAAAGTCAAAAATCGCGTTTGAAATTTCCTGCGATTTCATTGGTCATCGACAAACTCAACCGAGTGCAGATAGATAGTGTTAGGTCTATGGCTGTTGAATGTTATATTATTGAATTTATTTTTAGTTATAGTAAATATACTAGGGTTTTATCAATTGAATTTCTTGTTTGATTTTCAACCAACTTCCAAAAAATGAAGAGGTTCTCAATTCGACTTTTTTTAATGTTTGTTAGGTTCCTCATATCTTCGGACAGTGTGAAGGATGGGGTGATTTCTGTTTCAATTGGAAAGTTACTACTTCCCAAGTGGCCCCATTTTAATTTGGTCCCACTCCGACAACTATTTTCGTCCCATTTCGGTAGAAATCAACGCTTGAATGACATTTTTGCGAAAGTGTAATTTTTGAAAGTGACAGTTTAAGAAAGTGACCTTTTTGCGAAAGTGACATTCAAGAAAGTGTCATTTTTGCGAAAGTGACATTGTGCTAAAGTGACCAAATTTTTCACGATGACATTTTGCGAAAGTGACATTGTGCTAAAGTGACCAAATTTTTCACGATGACATTTTGCGAAAGTGACGTTCTGCGTCAAGACCGTTTGAAGTTGGTTGCTGCGTCAATTTTTGATGTGTATTTTTTTAATTTCCAAGACATTTTGCGAAAGTGACATTGTGCTAAAGTGACCAAATTTTTCACGATGACATTTTGCGAAAGTGACGTTCAGCGTCAAGACCGTTTGAAGTTGGTTGCTGCGTCAATTTTTGATGTGTATTTTTTTAATTTCCAAGTCCTGCTGAACTGTGCAGGTAGACCTCTTCGGTATACCTTCCTACCAATCCTCGTGTCCAATTCTATAGCTGGCTAGGCTTCAGATAAATGTTCACCATGTATATTTGTGCTCGGACTGCAGAGATTGTAGTTGGAAGGTAACACCTGTCCACGATGTTGAACTACAGAGCGGTTAAGTACTCACTATATGTAGTCCCCGGTAACTGCAATAGACTAGCTCCCTATTATGTGGGACTAACACTATAACTGGCAAAGTGACTGTAATTTAGACTAATGATATTTATGCATAATTTTTTTATCCATAACATTTTAGCATATTTGTCTTAATCATAAATGTATCAAACTATAATGAATATAGTCATAATCATCTTACGCAGAATAAGTAACTATGTAAAACAATTAAAAGGCGGCTTAGGGCCACCCCCACCGCACCTAAACCTACTTTGACACTATATAATGTAAGAAATACTGGTTAAAGTAACTTTTTTATTCATTTCATTAATTTATACCTATTCAATTTTAGTAATATATACTATTAGGCGACTGTACACTATGCCTAAAAACATTGTGCAAATTATAACTATGCATATTTAATATTAGACCTAAATATGATTATGCCACAATACATATGCTGCTAAAAATCAATTTTGACCAAGTATAATTATGCCAAAAAGAGTATGCGAAATTCATTGTGCCAAAAAATTTTAGGATTACATATATTATGTTAACGAAAGGTATACCAATGCAGCTCTGCCTACCCCATCGGGGATATAGGCGTGATGTATGTCTGTCTGTATTTCGGTGGATGTAAAGGAACAAGGCAAACAATAAAACACCGCCACACATTCGTTATGTAAGGAATTTATTAAAACTCATCAAACTGTGTTGGTCTTTGGAATGCCGATCCAGTGTCTAAAATTACAATTTCCACACAAATTACATTCTATGATATATCGTCACAATACAATACAATACAGAGTGCCCGACGCTTTACAATTGTTATGTCGAATCGAGTCCGACCGGACCGATCCGATCCGATCCACTAACTACTGATCCGATGGCATCCCTCTCGCTCGCACTAACAGTACTCACACTCAGTCCCGTCTCGCTCGCACGCAGGTAGGTTGTATGAAAGCTCGTAGAAGCATGCTAATTATTGATTGAAATGACACTGAGTTGGTTAGATCTAACACGCTAATGAGCAAAGCTAATAGAGAAACTGTCTCGGGTTCAACATTTCAGTTCACAAATCGACCCCCTACGTCTAATAAACAAACTGCAGACATCGAGAAGCAAATAAAGTGTGAGTTAAGGATTTCCAAACAAACAATTAATACTCTGTACCGAGCGTGCACTCAACGTAAGTTATTTTGCAATTAATTATAATAGTCATACCCAGCGATCCGTGATCCTGTGTCCGGCGCGGAGTGTTCCGATCCGATCCGATCCGATCCGGTACGAACCTCCGGTTGGAACATTTGGGTATATCCGTAAGAGAAAGTCAACAGTTCCATTCGTCCGATCCAATCCTACCCGCGAACATTACGGCATCCTGACTCACACCTCCCTCCGAGCACATCCATAGAGCCCAATCCACAGAGGATGAAACAAAAGAAAATGCTTTTAATTATAAACAGTCATTACTTATAGTTCAATAAGAGTCAGTACTCTCAGTAGACGAGAGACGTGTCCCGCGTACGTACAGGCGATGTTCAATAGTGCAATCCCACTATGACAATACAATAATTCTATATGTGGATGCTCAGACTGCAGAGATTCTATTCTGTCAGTGTACAGGCGAGTTATTGTGAGAATGCACTGTTGAACGTACGTATGTGCGTATGTGCGTATGTGCGTACAGTATCGCGCTCGCACGCCACTAGCCACGAGCCACGACACACACGACTACCGAAACCTTCACCGTGAATACAAAAACACATGCTATCATAAAATATGTATGTATAAGCTGAGCATGATGTGACTGGGATGGAACCTTGTCACAATAACCGCTCCGACGACATCGATCGCTGAAAAGTACGGATAACAAAACTGTATTGTAGGTTAATCTACGTCAGTATGACGTCACCAACATGGCCGCCAATCCCATTGTCATCTTGCGCGGCTTATACTTTAATTTTTCTTTAATAATAATATGACCTACATAATATAGGTTTATTAGTGTGTCGGGGTGTCGGGGTGTCGGGGTGTCGGGGTGTCGGGGTGTCGGGGTGTCGGGGTGTCGGGCCCTACTGAAGGTAGTTAGCCTATTACATGACGGTCACTTAAGCCTAGAGGTTACACGGCACCGGCGCGTGCTGAGACCGGCGCGCCGCCGGCTCGTCGCGTCGCCGCCAGCTGTCGAACATATACGTCACCTTGAGTCCATTATCCTCCACTGATCGATATATCGATTGTGATAATCGATATATATTTGTCCACGAGTTATTTTGTGATATATTTACATTATTAATTTCACAGTATAGCTTTCTGGTAATTCATTTTGGAAGTTATTAATAAGTTCTTTTGGAAGATTATTTTCCTTTTTCAAAAAAATTCTTATTTTTTTTCTTATATGTTGGATATCTTGGCTCGTTTCAATTAGTAGGGTTACTATAAACTTTACATGTCAAAAATCTTTTAATTTAGTCGAAGCCTTTTGGGTATGACATTCCCACAAACCTGAACGGGTCCTGTCCTTAGATATGGTCCGACTAGGGTCCGAGAGTCCAAGGAATAATCCAGATGAATCCAGAATTTTTCCAAAGTGTGTCCTTCCATTCCATTATGAATATATCAAAAAAATTTGAAAAATTACAACACAAATACATAATATTTGATTTAAAAGTCAAAATTAACCATTTTCAATGAAATACAAGGAAATATATTTTTAGACACCCTAGTATTTGGTAAATTTAATATGAATAGAAGATATTCTGGTCAAAACTAATGTTGATATGGCGACCGCCACGCGGCAATAAAGGAAAATATAAATTAAAGAAATGTTCACATTGTGTTCTAAACTTGTTCTGACATCACACCATCCAAGGAAATAAAGGCGTAAGAGAAAACCTTACAGGAGTGCCAAAATGATGTTTCAACAGGTATATCTATTATTAAAATATTAAGAAAGAAATTATAAATACATCACAAAAACTGATGTCATCGACAGGACTAGAGCCCACGGCCTTTCCCTAACAGGGGGGATGCTCTGACCACTGAGCTACGATGACCAATACCGACAACATCGAATTTGTGCTTCATATCATATTCATAATTTCTAGATCGCCTTATTTAGGTTAGCGTTGGATCCACCTACCGGAGTTCTACCGACCTAAGGGGTTCGAGTCCCGCCGATAACATCAATTGTTGTGATTTATTTATTTAATATTTTAAGAATAGTTTAAGCAAACCCATTGCTTTGAAATACAAAAAATATATATCTATTATGTTTTTATTACTATCATCTTTTGTTATTATACTATTTTTTTTATATATTCCTCAAATTAGTACAATCACTCGGTAAAGAACAAGCAATATTGAAAGTATACAGTGGGTTTTTTCAAAAAAGGAGGACATTCTCGATTCGACTGTATAATAAATAAATAATGTTGAACATTCTCACACAACGTCATCTAGTCCAAACTAAGCTATGAGCTTGTGCTATGGGATCTAGACGACTGATAAACATACTTATATATTTCTAATAAAATACATAATATACATAGATAACACCCAAACTTCGAAACAAACATTATGTTATTTAATGACTTATTTATATTGACGCCTTTATCTCTTTAGATTTGCGATGTATCTAAGCAAGACAGCATGATGGAGTTGGGCAAGGGATGGAACTAATGGAAGGACGTGTGGTTTGGAATAAACCTGCATAGACACAGTGACAACTGATTCTGAAAAATACGTTTTCTTTATCAACAAAACGTCGAGTTACATTCTAATTCTATGTACCAGGGAGTTGAACATGATTCAGGGTGTTACATAATGGGTATTACAGGCAAATACGGGCCGTTTGATGCCGTAAACGTGTTTTGATATGGCGCTTGTTTCAAGATCGTGTAAAAAATGAACAATACATTTGTTGTGTTTCGCGCGTATGTACCTATGTATGTTTCTTTTTTCCCCTCTACAGACCAAACGGCTTGATGGATTTTAACAAATGGGTTCTCAAATGAAAGGTAATTATCTCCCGAGTGTCACTGGGCGCATAAAATGTGAACACAAAGTATACCCAGCCTTCTGGCGCAAAAATAATCGTTGTCAAAAAAAAAGTTGGTCAAACTTTTAGAGCGGGGTAAATGAAGAGTTTTTAATAGAATCCCGCCTGCTTATAGTTAAATATCTAGATATGTGCAGTTGGGTTTTTTTTTTAATTATTTATTTTTATTATAGATGTTTTTGCATGTTTCGGCACAAAAGACGTTCAGGACACAATGTCACCCAATTTGGCTTAATCCTACTAATATTATAAACGCGAAAGTTAGTGAGTATGTATGGATGGATGTTTGTTACTCTTTCACGTAAAAACTACTGAATGGATTTTGAATGAAACTTTCCAATAATATAGCTTATACATCAGAATAACACATAGGCTACAATTTATAAAGATATTGTGTGAATTGTTCAAAATATGACGATAAGTGTCAAGCGACGTTGACAAACCGAGTGCGCGATACTATGGGAACGGGAAAAAATTCAAATGACCACGCGGACGAAGTCGCGGGCGACCACTAGTATGCCGACATACCCGTTACGTAACCTCCTGTAGACATGACACCGGTAGATGTTGATCAGATATGCAAATGGAGTACCGAGCTACACAAGTATGAACATTAGTAACAACACAAACAAACTTGACTTACACAATTATATTTGACTTCGCACTGTAATAATTTAATCTTCCATCTAACTACATAAATAAAAATCGCCGTTCATTTGTCTCGCTAAAACTCGGGAACCGCTAGACCGATTTGGCTCATTTCTGTTCCTTGAAGTGTTTGTAAAAGATCAGGGAAGGTTTAAAAGGGCGGTACGAAGTTCGTCGGAACAGCTTTACTAGCTGTGCCGACGAACTGCAACATAAAAATTTACTTTGCTAAGTTACTACGTGAAGTAACTCAAATATTTTAAAGAGTCATCAGCGGACAAGTGCAGTCAACAAACATATTTTAATGATATTACAGAAAAGTGCAGCCACGGGATCTAATCTAGAGTTAATTTAAAAAAATCTAAGTACATTATGCGATACTGCTGGTCGACGATGCTGCCAGGGATTAAGGGCCGAGGTCACTAATTTATTAAAAATGAAAATTATATTGAGCATCAATTTATTTTGTACGCGTAAACAACTTCCTAACATAAGATTATAATGAAGTTTAATATTAACAAATAACGATATATGATATTAACTTACAGTGCGAAGGCATATATAATGTTATATGTAGGTATAGGTAATGTGTGTGGCGTGTGGCGGGTACGCACCTGAGCGTGCGCCGGGCTGCGGCTCAGTAGTCGCGGGAGCGGGAGCGGGAGCGGGAGCGCTCGCGCGAGTAGGAGCGGCGCACGGGCGAGTACGTGGGCGAGCCGCGCCGCCGCGGGGAGTACGAGCGCGACCTGCGGGAGCCACACACTACACTAACCACACCGCACAGACACAACCTACTAGCGCAGAGGGTCAAAGAACACATCTCAGCTGTAAGAAACCGGTTGAACTGAGGTCAGATGGCAGTCTCTTCATAAATAGTACATTTTATGACAAAGGAGTAAAATCATATATTGTTGTCGAGTGCGCCATTTTGAATCCAGAACGAAGCGAAGGATTAAAGTAGAATCCTAAGCGTAGCGAGGGTTCAAAGTACGTCGCCTGAGACAAATAATGTTACTCTCGAAGCGTCAACATTACTTTATATCGCCTTCTATGAAAAAAAAAAGAAATGTACTAGCGATGAAAAAAAGTTAGTGCGTTTTTTTTTCGGTTGGATTACTATGAAAGATTAATATCCCATATTTAAATCTCATTATTGCCCGCTAAAAAGTCTCTGAAATGCAACTTTTTGAATAGAAGTGATGAAAAAAATATTAAAGTTCAGCCGCTTTGCAGTTCAGACTGGAAAGTCGACCCCACCTGGGTTGGGTTTATTATGATGTGTACAATACGTATGCATGTACTGACCTATCACGATCCCCGCTGTAGCGATCGCCGCCGCCACCGCCTCCGCCGCCGCCTATGTGATCTTCCTTCACGCGGATGTACGACACCTCGCCCTAGAACGAATGCAAACGAAATCATGCAATCATGTGCTTACTTGTTGTAGGTACACAATGACACGGTAGGACTAAAGGGGTGTCCAGACTTCTGAAAACAAGCTTCCCAGTCATGTGGAATCTTGTCTGACTTAGCCCACCGGAGCCGAGTGCCTCCACACAATATTTCAGTTTTTTTGTTTGGTTCGCCAAATTGACGCCGCCCGCCTGACTTCTGGCGATTATGGGCCTTGATATGTGGAACCTTGCGCCACTGTGCAACTGCCCGTGAGTGGTTCCAAAAGTGTTAACACTGTGGAACACGGCATCCAAGCACTACACAAAATAAAATAAATATTTAAGGGAAGTCTCATACGACAGTATGGAAACCATTCGTGGGCGAGTTCGAATTGCACTTGACCGGTTTTAATGTATTTAAAACATTTTAACAGAAACAGGTTCAGTGAATTCCTTTTCATATAACGGTGTATAGATTTTAACAAAACTTTACAATAATATAGCTCATATATTAGAATAGACAGGCAACTTTTTATTCCGGTTATGAGTAAAAACTACTCCACGCAGGCACCGCTACAGAAATAAGCTAGTCATTAAAAATAACCTTCTCATTGTTGTACACTGTCTAGTAGGTCTGCCGACCTTCAAACGACTATGTAGCATTTTTTAAATTGACGTGTTATCTTAGCTTACGTTAACGTTAGGTTGCAAAGAAATAATTAAAATATTGTCCACTTTAAATTGTAATACAATCATGCATACTAAGGTATGTTTCATCGATATTATGAGGGGTGACTCATTTGGCGTGTCATAGAATTTAGATCGATATTTGCAATTTGCATGTGTATTATGTACATCCGGAGGGTATTTAATCTAATGTTAGTGGCGTGAATATATATGAGAGGGGCTTTCACTGGCTTTCGATTTTCGAGTCTAGCGCGATAATGATTGCATGAACATTTAAATTATAAAGTAGCCTTTACTCTTTACTGACAATCCATACAGTATAACTAAGAAGCCAGAATTTGATATATTACAATTAAGAAAGTACCACAAAGTTACTGGCGAAGAGTGGGCGTATAATATGCCTCTGGTGTATCCTTTAGCGTAAAAGGCGTGATTATACCAAACTATACTAGTACCGGCTCTGTATGAGAATATGTATATATTAAAAATATCGTCAATTTACGGCATTTTCGATGAAATTGACAATTTCAGATAAACAACCAAGCCGCGGTCGTCTGTTAGTTACAACTACAACATACAAATAACAATTATATAAACGCACCTCGTGACTCCTAAACCTTGAATCATCAAGCTTTTTCACAGCATACTTCATATCCTCATGACGGAGAAACTCCACAACCCCAGTGCCATCTTTGAAGGTATCAGCGAAGCACACATCGCCAGCTTCCCTCATGTGATCCTTCAGATCTTGCCAGGAGCCGGACGGCGGTAGCCCAGTGACTAACACCCGGTACTCCGAGCGCCTGGCCGGTGGGCCTCGCGTCGCAGTTCTGTTCCCGAAACGTTCAGCCCCTCCCCGACCGCCCCGGCCTCCGCCCCCGCCACCACCGCGAGGGAACTCCACGCGGAGTCGGTAGCCGTCGTAGTCGTATCCGTCACGGGCCCGGACGGCGTCGTCAGCGTCTCTGTGCAAGGAATACAATAGTTCATTAGATGGTTTTAAGTTTTAGTAGGTACAGGGTCGCGTCAGATAAAAAGAACGCTGACCTTCAAGCAAGTAGATGATTTATCGATATAATCTATATATGGTGGTAGGTAACAGCGAGTGGTGGCAAAAAGAAAGAGGCTTATAGAGCACAAAATCACCAAAGAAGTAATCAGTCACAGAACTAAAGCAGAAACCAACCAAAGATGGAGAACCTCGACTGGAATGAGACGGTCGAAAATCTTCATCAAGGGAATGGACAAGAAAAGGACGAGTCATTTCATGAAACTCCCAAGAGTAAACATGAAGCTCGCTATAGAAGTGATAACAGGACACTGTCGACTGAACAGACATCTGACAGTGATAGAAGTAAGAATCGACCCCAAATGCCCAGAGTGCATGGACAGCGAAGAAACAAGAAACAGGGTCGGATAGACTGAACGAAGAAGATATAAGCAATCTGAAGGTGAAACAGATGATAAGATTCATAAAGGACACGGGAAGTTTCGACGGGGCGCCGTAAGCTGGATCAACCCCACTCTCCCCAAGGGAAGAACTGGGGTAATGGATGAAATGGCCCGCAAACATCGCGGGTGGATCGCCCGTCCAGTTACCGGCGTCCCCGTTGGAAATAATAATAGGTAACAGCGAGAGTACTACCCATGCGCAAACATCCCTCCTATTCTCTTCCTGCGTTCTTACGTGAATTGTACTGTACATATTGGTGTAAAGACCACGAAAGCTAAAATGGTGACCCTCAATTTGGACAGTCCAAAAAGCCCCTTTTCTTTACACTGCTGATATTTGTGCTTCCTATTTGTATATCTGAATTGACTCAACCAGAATTGTTTGGTTTTGGTCGTCATCAACATGAACCGTGGTGAACAACATAGCTGTGTAGTGGAGGCATACAAGTTGTGAATGAATGCATTAACACCTACCGAACTTAACTTGTTGTTTGAATTAGCATTGTCGCTGACTTGTACTCGTGTCCTTAATTAAATCGCCGCACATCGCATTAACTTTCAAATGACTTTGTGTAAGTAGTTTATACTTTACACCTACTTTTAACCTATAGTAATACATGATGAACAAACTATTTCACGGTGTTTGTTCACCATGTATGACTTCGTTTAATATTGTTACAACCAACTATTGACTTCGATCGCATCGTTGGCGTAGTGGGTTGAATGTACGACCTTTTTTTTTTTTTTTTTTTTTTTTTATATTTAGGTCGACAAATTGACGCCACACGCCTGATGGTAAGCTGAGGCGACGTCTGGCAATTGAGGGCGGCTCTCACAGTACACAGGAATACTATAGAGAGTGGCCCTCAACTTGACGACCCTGTAATGTGCCTCTTCACGCTTCGCTTAAAGAGCCCAGGGTTATATGTTGGAGGAAACACGTGCGCAGGCAGGGCGTTCCAAGCCACCATCGTTCGGCAGAGAAACGATCGTTTAAAACGCTCGGTTCTCGCGAAGACGGTTTCCACGGTATGAGGGTGACATCTCTGCCCGGCACGCGTTGTTCGGGATCGAAAGGGAGAGGGTGGGATCAGGTTGAAGATCTCTTCAGAACACTCACCGTGGTAAATACGGTAGAACGCGGCCAAGGAAGCAATTGTTCGGCGCTGGGCTAGCGGCTCAAGGCTTCCCGTTACCTCCGGAGTCTATAATGCGAACAGCGCGTCGCTGCATAGCGTCGAGTGCGTCCAGCAAATACTTCGCGGAGCCGTCCCAGAGGTGAGAGCAGTATTCAACGCAGGGTCTAATCTGCGTTTTGTACAGCAGACACCTCTGGTGCGGTGTAGAGAATCGCTTTACCTTGTTCAGTATTCCTAGTTTCCGCGAAGCTAGCCCAATACATCTCTCAATGTATTTTGTGTTATTGAGCTCTCGACGAACGTCTATGCCAAGGATGTCTAGATTTTCCGTCGGGGACGCTCCACCGTGAGCGCGATCATGCGCGTGAAGAGCCTGACGGAGGAAGCAGTCTCGCAGGGCAAGGTGGTGGTGGCGGTGTCTCTTGACATCGCCAACGCGTTTAACACCTTGCCATGGAGCTGCGTTAGGGAGGCGCTCGTGTATCACGAAACGCCTCTCTACCTCCGTCGTATTGTCGGGACCTATCTCTCGGAGAGGGCCATAGCTTTCCCCAGCTGGCTCGGGCCAGCTCGGCGAGATGTGTCGTGCGGTGTTCCGCAGGGGTCGGTCCTGGGGCCGCTTCTGTGGAACATCGGCTACGACTGGGTGCTGCGGGGTGCGTTGCCTAGGGGTGTCGGCGTAACGTGCTACGCCGACGATACCCTCGTCACGGCGCGGGGTGCAACGTACCAGGAGGCAGCACTCAAGGTCACGACGGGTGTTGCTCGAGTCGTGGGTCGGATACGGCAGCTAGGACTGGAGGTGGCCTTGCACAAGTCCGAGGTTCTGTGTTTTCACAGACCTCGGAACGGTCCACCAGAAGGTTCCAGCATAAATGTGGGAGGCGTTAGCATCGGCATCAAGCCCTCGATGAAGTACCTAGGGATCGTACTTGATAGCCGATGGAACTTCGGACCACATTTCCGAAGTTTGGTCCCCAAGGTGACGCAGGCATCGGTCGCGCTTTCGCGACTGATGCCCAACCTAAAGGGACCCAACGCCTCCTGCAGGAGACTGTACCTGGGGATCGTGCGGAGTATGGCCCTATACGGGGCTCCCGTATGGGCGGATAGGTTGGCGGTCAAGGGGAACGTGACTCTGTTAAACAGACCACTTAGAACCTTGGCCGTCAGAACCGTACGGGGGTACCGCACGATCTCCGGAGAGGCTGCATGTCTCCTAGCCGGGACCCCTCCATGGGACCTGGAAGCGAGAGCCCTTGCGTCATTGTTCCAATGGCACAAGGAGGCGCTGGAGCGGGACCACACGCCTGCGTCTCGAGAAATCGAGGACCAGCGGTCCCAACTCCGCCAGGATCTCATGGAGTCATGGAGGGTGCGACTTGAGCAACCCAAGGGGGGTGCCATCTTCATCGCGGCGGTGAGACCGATCATGGACGATTGGCTGCAGAGGCAGCATGGTGACCTCACGTACCGTGCGACGCAGATGGTTGCCGGGCATGGATGCTTCGGTAGCTATCTGTTTCGCATGCATCGTGAGGTCACACCCCGGTGTCAACACTGCGAGGTTTCCGACGACGACACCGCACTCCACACGTTGGTGGAGTGCTCAGCGTGGGAGAAGAAGAGAAGCAGAAGAAAGAGAGTTGGTGACAGTACGGACCCCTGCGGTACCCCGGCATTCACTTGCAAAAAGCGAGAAGCCTGGCCATCGCAGAGGACCCGCACTCGGCACTCGTTTAAAAAACTGGCAATTCAGCTGCACAGTTGAGGAGGTAGACCATATGCCGGAAGCTTGGAAAGGAGCGAAGCATGCCAGACCCTATCGAAAGCTTTGGCGATGTCCAGGCTAATAGCCAAGGACTCGCCGAACTTTTCCATAGCCTCACCCCATACATGCGTGACGAATGCCAGGAGGTCACCCGTTGATCGTTTTGGCCTGAAGCCATATTGCCGATCATTGATTAGCGAGTGATCCTCCAGGTATCGCATGAGCTGCTTATTAATAAGAAGCTCGAGCACCTTGCAAATGACTGAGGTGACAGCTATGGGTCGATAGTTGCCTGGATCGGATCGATCCCCTTTCTTGGGGATCGGTTGTACGTTCGCCTCCTTCCAGGCCTCCGGCACGAGGCCTGTAGAGTATGACAGGCGGTACAGACGCGTTAATACTGGAGACAACTCAGCAGCACATTTTCGTAGCACCACCGCCGGAATGCCGTCAGGGCCACTGGCTTTCCGCGTGTCGAGTGACCGCAGCACTGCCCGTACATCACATTGCCTGATAACAATATCAGGCATAGTGTGGTCACAGTTGGCGATGGCGGGGGGCTGCAGGCCACGGTCATCGACCCGGGAATTAGCCGCAAAGAGGTCTGCGAACATGTCCGCCTTCTCTTGGGCTTTGTGAGCCAGTGATCCATCAGGAAAACGCAGTGGTGGCAGCGAGGGTTGACAAAAATTTGACTGTACGGCTTTGGCCAGTTGCCAGTATCCACGGCTGCCCGTGGGATGGGATGTGAGCTCCTGACCAAGCCGCGCGACGCGCTGGGCATCCGCTCTCTTGAAGGCCCTCTTGCTGAACCTAGTGGCCCGATTGTACGCTGCTTTGAGGCGGTTCACGTTCGGGTCACGTGCCGCCCGAACCCTGACCCAGGCGCGATATGCCGACTGTTTTTTCTGGACAGCCTCGGCACATTCACGCCCGAACCAGGGGCGAGCTTTGCGGATGCTGGCGACATCAGTGAAAGGGATATAATATTCTATCCCTAGACTGATCTCGCCAGCAATGGCAGCAGCGCTATCCGAAGGCGCCTTCCCTACAAAGCAACGCTGGCTCCACGGGACGGACGCAAAGTAATCGCGGAGACCGTCCCAGTCTGCCGACGAGTAGTGCCATAGTCGTCGAGTACCATTTGTTCAGCACGAGCAGGCGGTGGCACTTGGAAGCTGGCGTGCACCACACAGGTCGGATGTGGTCGGATGTGCCCAGTGGGGCGCGTACCTACACACTGTACTCGGCTGAGCGACTCGTCAGCAGTAGATCCAGCAAGGCGGGCGTGTGGTCTGACCTGTCAGGTATCCGGGTGATCCCCCGTACCATCTGGGTCAGCCCGTGGGAGAGAGCGAATGCATGGGCGGTTCGTCCCGCATGATCGGTCCCAAGGGACCCCAGCCACTCAACGTGATGACCGTTAAAGTCCCCCAGGAAAACCAGGTCAGCGTTCGGGAACCGCACCTGCGCATCGTCAGCCATCTCGCTGAGGTATTCGAAAAGCCTTGTTGTCCCAGTGTCCCCTGTGTGGGAGCGGTAGACGCACACGTAGATCTGGCTCATGGAGCCATGATCCACGTGCAGCCAAAGGACGGAGTAGGAGGGGTTCTCCAGACAGCGCAACCGGCGGCAGCAAACATCCGCCCTAACGAACACGCACACCCCGGCTTTATCGCGGAATTGTTCCTCAATGATATAGCCCGGGTAACAGAGGTACGACGTGTCGTCAGGGCGGCGTATCTGTGTCTCCGTTAGGAACATCACAGAAGGCCGTGCCGACTCCAGGTGATGGTGGACGGTATCGAGGTTTGCATGGAGTCCGCGGATATTCGCGAACTCCACCTCAAACGAAGTCAACTTTGAACGAAAACAACCTACACGAGTACTACCCCAGAGCTCAGGCAAGTTTAGTTTAGATTTTTCCATGTTTGTCTGTAACACACTAGCAGCCCACAACTTCGCCTGTGACAACTTACATACTAACTAAACCTTCCTACATAACCACTCTATCCATTAGTGAAAGCAGCATATTGCAACAGACAGACGCTGCAGAGGACTTTATTGAGCGAAGTGAGCGAAGCTCAATCTTAGGCGACTCATATATTTCGTTTGTCGGCATACTCCTCTTAAACGCCTGAACCGATCTCCTTCAAACTTACCACAGTGATAACGTGTGGCGTGAGAGTGGTTTAGAACAAAAAAATTGAAAATCGGACATACCATCGAGGAATTTAACACTCCGCTGTTTTGTGCAACAGCATCATGCATTGCATACCTGGTTATATTATGTAGTGCTAGTGATAATATGGCTATTGCAGGTAATGGGAAATTTTATGTACGCAAGAGCCTCTTCAATTGAGTTACCTACATGTTCTTGCTGGAACCCAAACTTCCACCACACCACATATTATAATTAATCGTTATCAAAGACAGTCTCAATAAACTATTTGGACTCAATTGATTCAATACAGTCAACACTGTACAATGGCCATGAAATTAGAAACTTAAAAACATCCTTGGCACTTGGTAGTGAATGTAAATTTCAGACACAGACTGCTTCTGTGAAGTGGTAGGTAGATGCGTATTGTATACCCATATTGTGTTGGTCCCCATATAGGGGACTAGCCTATTGCCACTAAACAGGAACATAATATTTAAAAACAATGGAAAAATTAAATTTAAAAATTGCAATTATTTCGCTAAATAGAAGACATGAAACGTCGACATAATGTTTCGCCTACTCACGAGGCATTATCAAGACTATCTCAAAGAGACAGCACTATGTTTTTTCCATTGTTTTTATCATGGACTTTGGCCAGGTGACGCCTGAATCCATTCAGTTACATTATATTTGGCCTTTTATTTTATTTTTTAATTCATCGAGACCGCGGCCGCTTCCATGTCCATTGCTGCGGGGTCTCTGGTGACACCCGAAGGTATAGTATTCTAGTGGACGCCCGGCGGACTTTGGCCACTTGTGGGGCCTCTTATTTATTTATTTGGACAACCAGTAGTTATTACATTATCACTTATAAACTATAGAAACAACCATAATATTATGTTTAATGCACAACATGTTAAGGTGTCACATCATGCATCTTATAACAGAATAAAGAGAAACCTTAAGTAGCAATGTTTATACAGACATAATTAGTGTTGTAAATTAAAAAAAAAGAAAAACATTTAATAAATGAAAAGTAAAATTTCCAGGTAGGCGGCGCTAACAAACAAGTAAAACACACAAAGATTAGATACCAGTTGCTGAATAGGTATTTCATGTTGAAAAAAAATTAAATAAAAATAAAACAAAATCTATGATCACTTTACAATCTGGGCTACTCAACTCATGATCCCCTGAATTAGTCTTTTAAACGTTGGTAACGGTTCTGTGAACAAGTCCACCTCCCCACAAATACTATTATACGTCTTGGACAATCAGGCTATGGTTGCGAATTGCTTCAGATTAGTTCTAGCAAGCGGCTGCTGTAGTAACCCCATATTCAGGAGAGCGCGTCTAGGTATCCGACGTGGAACTCGAATTTTAAATAGACTCAAGAGTGCACAGTCAAATTTATTTCTGAAAACTTTATAGAGAAACATCATGTCGTGAACTTGCCGGCGAACTGTCAAAGTATTAATTTTAAAGTAGTTCAATTTTGTACCCTTCGGGGGTTTGGTCGGGATGAGAATCCCGCGTCGTTGGGGTTGGGTTTTATCCCGCGTCGGTGAGTGAATTTGGTCGCGTGTTGTGAGGTTGGGGACCCGCAGCACGCGACACTTCTAGCCTGCTTCTGTAAGAACGGCGGGTGGCTATCCCGCCGTCCTCAGGCCCGATCATGGAGGTCGATGGTCCTGGGCGTAAATGAGTCTGCGGCGCCCTGGCCGTTGACTGCGGAACTCAGCGGGGAGGGTACGCTCCCTCTCCCTCCCGGCCGCCTCCTTCGCGAGCATGACTTGCTCGCAGAAGGACACGGCCGCGTTCCACCTACCCGCGCTGGAGACCATGGCTTGAAGCATGGCTTCCAGCGAGAGGGTATCCACGCCCAGACCCACCACGAGGTCCCGGCGTTGACTCGCCCACGCTGAGCACTCCACCAACGTGTGGAGTGCAGTGTCGTCGCCGGAAACCTCACAGTGTTGCCACCAAGGTTGTGACCTCACGATGGATGCTAAACAGATACCTACCGAAGCATCCATGCCCATTTGCCCTGAGTTAAGTTTTTATAAGTTTATTTTATTTTGTTAAATGATTAATACAATAATTGTGAATATCATTATGCATATGCATATACATTATGCATATTCAAGACAACCTGAATTTCAGTTTGTCTAAATCGGCCATTCCCATGACCTAACGACTATATTACAGCAGGGATAGACTTTGAAAAAGCTCTCGATGCACAGTTCAGGTGAAATCTTAGCATCTCTGCTCGGATGGCAGAGCTACTATTTAGTGGTATGTTACATCTGTGCTGGGTGTTGGAATCTTAGTTTGAGTTAAAGGAGTGGTAATGGATTTTCTATAGAGCCCACTCCCATATGACCATGTGAGACCAACAAAATTACTGGTTTAGGATTGTGCTTCCATCACTTTATTTCCATTACAATATTTAAAAACCCATGATAGCAATGGGCCTGGCGAGCTACCAACATTTCCTTATCTATTTACCATGTCACTGCTTGTCAGAGCTGATAACAATATTATCTTTTAGTACATTATGTATTTACGTTCATTGTTTAGTTATATTTCATACTGACACACACTTAGTTCTCTACAGGTTACAAGACAAGAGTCCTTACGTTAATTTGCTCGAAATATGTACATTATCATATTCCCCGTACATTTCACATCAGCGCCCCTAGCGGTAACATCAGGAAACTGTGTGAAATGTATGGAGGAATACGCAGTTTGCTTTACTTTTTTGAACATAGATATACCACCAATAAATGTTATACAACAGAATGTATCATAAACTAAAGGAAGAACCATGTCGCCAGGAAATATCTAATAATAAATGCCTCTACCTATATACTCTACCCTTCAGGGATAAAGATTCATTAGGATGTTGTTTGAGTTAAGTGATCAAACTTCATTTGCTTAAATAATATATGACTATAGTTTTTGCGATTCATATTACAATATTATTTGAAAACAGTTACCAAGCTTCCATTTGCTTAAAAATACCCAATCATATTATATTTATTTACATTGTAAATTGTATGGTTGACGTATTTTGATTATCAATGAAATCGATTCCGAAGTCAAATGGAAGTGTTATTTCCATTTGAGTCTTTTACGTCATGATGATTTATAAAATCAGTTGTTGTCTGGATATAGTTTATATTCACACAATAAACATGGGGGCAATATAAATAAGATATTTATAGATAGTTTTTAACACGAAAGTTTTATTTGTGAATAATGTAACATGGGAACGCGACGGGACGATGCGGGCGGGCGCTTGGTGGGACGGAACGACCCGTTGACCCACTCTCATATACCCACTTGATTATTGAGCTGAGCACTGAGAATTCAATTGGACAAAGACTGAAACAGGGTTAATACGATTATGTTTGATATATTACCGTATACCGTACCTACTCGCTTTGAAATTATGTTTAAAATTTGCAACTTTTGTCATATCAAATGTTCTTTTAAAAAATATTCACATTGTTTGGTGTTTTATTGTAGTGTATCTTGAAACTAACTACACTTAATACAAATTATAAATTTTGTTAATTTTGAACAATACAAATCTAACCTTAGATCTCTTGGTTTTGAGTTTTAAGCCGGCTCTATACTCGCGGCGCGAACGGCCGCGAAAGCTCGCGACTACTGCGAATCACGAGTGTAGATGTTGTCGCGCCTTCTCGTTCGCGCTTCGCGCCGTTCCCCGATCAGTGTCGGTTTTTTGCCCCGCGACAAAGGGTTTGCGAAGCGCGAACGCGAACGCATCCACACTCGCACTGAGTTCACAGTTGTGTGGGAGACGTAGAAGCAAGCGGACATAAAAATACATAACAAAAAATAATAAAAATAAGATACACGATGCATGGAAGAGAATTAGTGCAATAATGGAAATTCCTGTGCCAGATTTAAAGAAAAAAAAGGAGTCCCTAATGTCAGAGCAGCAGCAACATCCACGTCTATTTTACCCAAAGGCGCGAACGTAAATGCGAAAGGTTGCGAGTGTAGAGGGCTATATTTTTCGCGCCGTGTCCATGCGCGAACCGCGGCCGTGAATCACGAGTCACGACCGCGGTTCGCGGGCGAGTGTACAGCCCACTTTATATTATTTATAGTAGGTACCTACATACATTACCTACTCATTACATTAAAAATATATCCATAATACTGTAAAAAGACAAACAATGCTTTGGCAGAAATACTTTGGCCACCTGTGTGGCCTCTTCAGGGGTTTGGTCGGAATTAAAATCCCGCGTCATTGGGGTTGGGTCTAGCCTGCTTCTGTAAGGACGGCGGGTAGCTATCCCGCCATCTTCAGGCCCCGATCATGGAGGTCGATGGTCCTGGGCGTAGATGAGTCTGTGGCGCCCTGGCCGCTGACTGCGGAACTCAGTGGGGAGGGTACGCTCCCTCTCCCTCTCGGCCGCCTTCTTCGCGAGCATGACTTGCTCGCAGAAGGACACGGCCGCGTTCCACCTACTCGCACTGGAGACCATGGCTTGGAGCATGGTCTCCAGCGAGAGGATATCCACGCCCAGACCCACTACGAGGTCCCGGCGCTGACTCGGCCACGCTGAGCACTCCACCGACGTGTGGAGTGCGGTGTCGTCGTCGGAAACCTCGTAGTGTTGACACCGGGGTGTGACCTCACGATGGATGCCTTGGTTTACCCATTTAGCGGCTGAAAATGTGATAATGTAATAGTCAAAATACCAAAAACCTATGATAACATTCGAACATACGATTCATCATTACGACGAACGATCACTTCAGATCAATGGAAACGATGGATTTTCTATGTATGTTACGATCGCTAACATAAGTTACCATTTTACTTAGTGGCCTGTGTAGAGGGCCCCATATACAGCACGATTCATCATTACGACGAACGATCACTTCAGACCAATCGAAACGATGGATCTGTTATGTATGTTACGATCGCTAACGATTTACTTGATCGCTGACGACATCGGAGATCGCAACAAAAACCCATGCAATCATGAATATCGTAACGATACGAACGAGCATTTCTGTATTTTAGGTGATAGGTGCTAGTTTCAATAATTTTAGGTAAGTATGCAGGTTCCGTGATTCTCATACAGTTGTGCCAATCTTTTGGGTGGAACCTTAATTCATTTAAAATATTTCCATGTGAATACTGATTTCGCTTTAATAGCCATTTCTTAACCCACACTTTTCTAAGTTTCCTTGTTTTCTTGTGTAACATAAGTTACCGCCACAGACGAGAAAAGAAGTTCGTTTTTCATTTTACAGGGCACGTATTGAATTTTTGAGCATGTCTTTATCGTTCCATTTCAAATGAATAAATGGTTGATCGTAACGACCAATCGCTTCGTGTAGGAGCGCTAACACTACAGATCAGTCGTTTAGATCGGTCTGAAGCAATGGATCGTAATGATAAATCGTACCTTATATGGGGCCCTTAAAAAACTAATGACTACTCAAATGTAAAGCAATGGTTTTAATACCAAATAAGTTCTGGAGTGAATAGGTACCAGTTTGGAGAGATAACTTTGTTAATTCAATAAACTGGTTTTAAAGTAAAGTACAGTGGTAATTATGTGGTAGATATTTTAGTAGGTACCTACTTTGAACAAGAGACAAAAACAAACTTTTATCAATAGTACTTTAGTCAGAGCACTACATTACTGACTTACAAATGGAGCACTGGTTGCTGTTACATTGTAACTGTAAAATTACTTTACTAAGAAATATGTATATTCACCTTCTGTTATTATTTTACCAAAGATATTATATCAACGTCTAACCTAAAAGTAGTGACCCAGGTCAGAAATATTACCGTCCATGATAGTATATATGGAAACAAGAAGGAATATTTCACTTCAAAGCAGTTTCGATAACATTATAGTTTTACGATATACCTCTGAAATTCACTTATAGCTGTAAAGTTACTTAGTCAAACGTCATGAACTAACAGGTGCCTACATTCCGCTACGAATATATTACATACCTACATATCCAACAGCGATGATAATAAATTCCTCCTTACCTTGGATCTTCGAACTCCACAAACGCGAATGGCGGGCCTTTTCTGTTTTTTAGATCAACGAATGTAACTTTGCCAAATTTATAAAACAGATCTTGAATGTCCTTTGTCCTAATATCAGGGGGTAGATTACCGACGTAGATTCTGCACTCATTTCTGTTATTACTGCTTCCACCGCCAGACATTTTGTGACACTTATTTACGTTTAAACTATAATTATTTACTAGTTGTACTTGTTTCGTTCCTATTAGCAATAATAGCAACGGAAAAACAAGTCTTGGTTGGCTTGTAAGTTGTGAATTCTCAAATCAAATATGGCGACTGCGTCATGCGTGCGATTCACACTGATTTGACTCACACCACTTGACACCACCAACCCACCAAACCAAACTACCTAGTATTGTATTCTCTTTGAACCAAAACAATCAACTGACATGACAGCGACCGACAGACATACAGCGACAGCATAGCATAGCCATTGACAAGCTATAAAACCATAGACATAATAAAAGATCAGTATTTTGATTGTCAATAATAATTATAGGTTATTGTCAGCCATTGTCAATTGGCGTCAAGACTGGGGCGTAAATCGCGCAAATGAACGAAAAAAGCCATGCTACTGCTATACTACTACGTTGCAACTGCAATTGGTCAAAAAATCGGTAGTCTGCTAAACTCACAAGCAACGCGCCCGGATGGCGCCAGAAAGACACCAAACCGAATGACTGCAGTACAATCATCATTAGGTTATATTGGATTTAGTTACTCCCGACATTACCAATTTTCCAGCCCCTATATCCCGGGAACCTAGCTTCCCACCTAAATTCTAGGCAAATTGTTGTTCCCCCTGCAACCCCTCCCATCACAAGTTCCATTCGTCTGCAAAAAGAATCCCGGGAATTCTCACCCCGCAAAAATACCCAAGATTCCCAGTACACCATATCTCGGAAACTAAGCATCCCAGGGCAACTTTGCCCTCATTTTTCCGGCCCCATAGTACCCTAAGTAAGTATTTGACCCCATCTTCCCACAAAATTTTTCTTCCCAATTCTCATCCCACGTTCCACAAAACTTGAAGATCCCGGAAACGGAGCTTCCCAGGTCAATTCTGAGCAAATTTTGGTTCCCCTGCACCCCTACCGAGACGTATTCTAATCGCCTGCAAAAAAAAAACCTGGGAATTCCAATCCCACAAAAATACCCAAGATTCCCATTACCCGGTATCTCGGAAACTATGCATTCCAGGTCAATTTTGATTTCATTTTCGGACCCCCCTTGAACCGCCCACAAGTAATAAAACGTATGTTACAGTTGGACGTGTTTCTATGTTCCCCTACATATCTAGGTTCTATGAGTAGGTCAACCCCCCCCCCCCTCACAGGCTGCTATGTTGCAGTTTAAATATGTAAAATATTAGTAGACTACGCATCCAAACAGCTACTAGCGCGTCACAAGCTAGCAGGCAGACGGACGTTCGCCACTGGACTGCGTTTGTGTTAGTAGACTACGAAAACTGTAAAAATTTGTCTTCGACATGCAAATACGATGCTACTTTGCTACAATTCCAATACGCGAATTGCCACCCTGTACCTACCAATCTTTAAAAAGTCAGTGTTCCAAATTTCATGATATATTTATCCTTGAAACTTAGAACCTCTAAAATTGCCTAAGTCTTATAAAAAATCCACTGAAAAATAAAAATTAGTCTTAAGCACTCAGGAAAAATTAAATTCAAATTCAGTTTAATAGTTCCGAAACCTATTCAATTGAAAAAGAAAACAAACAATCAACAATTTAGACCGATGCCATAAATGCCTGGAAGGCAACTGGTCCTTTCACTGATGTACCCTCTCAACCATTCTCTCAGAGGCAGTGGAACGAGCCGCTCTGTAATTTGAAACAGAATTTACTATTTAATACTTCTTCTAATGTTTCAGAGCGAGCGCGTTTGCTGGCTGTGGGAGAGTGGGAGTCAGGACTGTGGATCCAAGCACTTGTCTGTGTCTCCGTTTGGGTGCACCATATGTTTCTTCGCATCGTTGCTACTGTGGAGAAGTAGTCGACAACCTTGGACATCACGGTCTTTCATGCAGTAGAAGTGCAGGTCGTAATTCTCGACACGCTCACCTAAATAATTCGCCGGGCTCTTTCCACCTCCGGTATTCCAGCGGTACGTGAACCAAATGGACTGGCACGCGGCGATGGAAAGAGACCTGATGGCATGACGTTGCTACAATGGAAGATGGGAAGGCCTTTAGTGTGGGACGCAACGTGCGTTAATGCTCTGGCACCTTCTCACCTTCCTGGTACAGCGGGCTGTGCCAACGCTGTTAGGGGTTTTTGCTTCAAGGATAAATACTTCAGGAAGTTAGTAACACAGACTTTTAATCATTGGTAGGTACAATCTTACAGGTATCTTATGAACTCTGATCTAGTGCTTCTAGGTAGGCGCGAAGTCTTGACGTACCTTGACAATAACGTACAATTGACAATCAAGACTTGATGGTCCCCAGTGCCCGGGGGCTACGATCTGTAGCAATATGGAAGGAAACGGAAATGACCATATTAATGACACTGCGAGTAGCAAGACCACAGTGAAAATATTCGTTCGGAAACTTTTTATAACATTTTAAATACCTTCAACTTCTTTAAAATACAACCTATTTTAATAATTTTGAATTTACAAGTACTATAATAATATTATAATATAAACCATAAATTGTATTATTTTGTCGAAATCATTTTATTTTTATTAGTAGGTATACAAAAGAAAACTTAAACATAGCGAACTAGGTATTGGTTTTACCTGTTTTCACATTATAGAATAATTATATTTCCTTAAAAAAGTAATAATACGAAATTATAACTAGTACATACTTTTTACTAAATTTTCATTACAATTGGCCAGACAAGACTTTTTTTTTCAAAATACACCATAGTTTGATTTTCGAACGTATTCAAATTTAGAACGCCCTCTGCCGTAATTTATGGTTATCTTTACTGAAAGAAGCCTGTGCAAGAATCCTCTGGAAGTAGGCATTGAATCTCCGGTTATCAAAATCTTTACGTGAGAATTTGTTCTTATCCCGAAGCAGAAGTGAGTATTTGTTTGAATCCATATAGTTTTATTTATTCTCCTTTATATTTATTATATTTTAGTGCCATGTTTTATTTATTTAAATCAGATGAATTGTGTACGTATACTCGAAAGGCGAAACGACATCGGCAAGTTTCGCGAAAATGTGCAACACGGGATTTATTGATCAAACTATGTAGTTTCTATAGTGATAATCTGCATAAGGAATTTATCACCTAAAAGTGGTGCTGTGGACTGTAGTCTTTAAACATAGTCACCACATTTCAATTTTCGCTTTTTGATGACGGGCATAAGTGCTAGTGCGACCATTCGAATTACCACAAAAAAGCCTTCGCAAATTGTAGAAGAGGTTAGGTAAAGTACAGTAATTAATTCAACTATCGCCTGTTAGCCAATAATTCTAAAAGTGGAAAATTTCCTTTGTGGGCGAGACACTGCTCTAGATTTAGTAAAAGGGCGCGCGCAGGTCCTGGGTTTTGAGCTTGACCTTTCCAGGAGTTTATTTATAGCATTATTCAATAAAATAGAAACTCGTTGGTAGGTAATCTGGTCCTTTAGCTTATTTGTGTTATTTTATTAGAAGTACTTACGTGAGCGATAGATAACCCTATGACGCTATCAGTCATTGCAACAAGTGCTATCTGAGATGACTTAATGTGTATGCATTTCTAATGCATTGTTTGAAATTGTAATTATCATTACCGTTTAATTTTCTAAGTTGATCTCAGTTGGGTTAGGATTTGACTGAAACTATACTTTGTAATCTGGATCATCTGACTGATAATCTGACAAAGTTGACTGTAATTTCTGTACTCATTGATTTACAATAAAAGATACTCAATGTTTAATATAAAATCCAAACAATACAAATACTCTGGTATCTATTTATTATATTTCAATGTATTATAGAATTACACATGTAACTTGGCAGATGGCAGAATTATGAAACAGAATTGAAAAATGCATAGTCAGTGTGGAGAAGTCCGCCTTCATGGCAAGCCATTACCCCCAGCTCTTTGGCCTCATAATGTGTAAGTGTATTCTCTCTGATCCAAAGTATGACACACATAGCCAACCTTTTAAGTACAAATTACATCTTTCCAGACACATAGCCGACAAGATGTGCGACCGCAAAGCGGTAATCAAGAATGCTGACATGAGTGAGGAGATGCAGCAGGATGCTGTAGACTGCGCAACACAAGCTCTAGAGAAGTTTAATATTGAGAAGGTAAGATAAAGTTGATCTTACCAAACCAGATGCCAAATCAACAGCTGGTAACACTGCCAGCCCTATCACTCTAGCTGTTTCAAAGTGGAGCAGAGACACAGCGAATTCGCCGCTGACTCAATCGCGTAGATATGGCGTAATAAGAGTAGAAAATTATCAGCATCTGACAGTCTATGATCAGGAGCATGTGCAACCACAGCCAGTTTTTTTGCTAATTGCATCCACAGCGTGCAGCCGTGAGTGGAATGGACATAAGTTGCAGAAGTTAGGCTTCATGATTGAGGCACTAGTAACCTGACTTGGGCCAGTAGTCAACAGAGTTATGAATGGCATTAAAATTCCATATTATAAATAATCTTTTTCCCACTATTGGGTAGTTACTTTGAGGTTTTCCTGTTGTGGTTTATATGTAAATATTATTATATAATTTTATTGATTTAAGTTTGTATTACATAGCTATTTCCCAGAGTTGCTATGCCTACTTACTTAGCCTGTCAAATTTGTATACTTGAAAAATTTTGACTATCCTACTTTGTGATTGTTTTAAGGGAGGAAGTGACTTTTAAAATTGAAAATACACTAACAAATTTGAATCTGAACTGGATTTGACCAACTTCTAAATTGGTCTAATCTTTATTTAATCGTATTTCTCTTGGTAAATAATGTCCTAATTCCCCTGGTTCAAAAGCGTTTCATAACCGTGGTACACCCAGTAGTACCTCTGGTGGTACCACTTATTTAAAAATAACCGTAGTACCACAGGTGGTAAAGTACTGTGTTACCACTCATGGTCAGTCTCTAATCTCGAAGGCTCTTATGTTGTTTTATGTATTCCTGGTACATTTGAGGTTTGTCTTTTATAATGGACAATCATTTTCTTCTGTATTCGGTGCACCTGTTGAAATATTTCTTCATTTTTCATCAGGACAAAAAATGTATCATGCGCTTAGTAGGGCAGTATGGATATATGGATACGCTTGGGTCCCTTAACTCTCTATTATACAATACACAAACAACAAAAGTACTAGGAGTACAGAACCACAAACTTCTTTGAACACATTTAGAATAAACCAAACTGAGTGAGATAAAGTTGGTGAGTGCTCTTTTGTAGTTCTGTACTCCTAGTACTTTTGTTGTTTGTGTATCTTATAATAGAAAGTTAAGGGACCCCAGCGGCTCTGGTAAGATATATCCATACTGTCCCGATGAAAAATAAAGAAATATGTCAACAGGTGCACCGAGTACAGATAACAGATGAAAATGATTGTCCATTATAAAAGACACAAACATCAAATGTACCAGGAATACATAAAACAACATAAGAGCCTTCAAGATTAGAGAGACTGACCATGAGTGGATGCATGCATCCATCCATAAATGAATGTCAAAACTACTGGGTGTACCACGGTTACGAAACATTCAAAAGACAACCTTAGACTAATGTGAGCAGTAGTTACTGCTCTCTGGTGCTACGGAACGTGAAATACGGCAGGTTACTGCCATGTTAGGATTAGTTGTGGCCTTCGTAGCATGTATTAATGTTGACATTTGTTGTCAGGACATCGCGGCGTTCATAAAGAAAGAGTTCGACAAGAAATACAACCCGACGTGGCATTGCATCGTGGGCCGCAATTTTGGCTCCTACGTGACGCACGAGACTCGCCACTTCATCTACTTCTACCTCGGCCAGGTCGCCATCCTGCTGTTCAAGAGCGGCTAGACGTAGGTTAGCGCACGCAGTATTGTGTACAGAGTGAGTGAGTGAGTGTGTGTGAGTGTGAGTGAGTGAAGCGAGAATGTGTGACTCCATATGCTGGCCATGCGGCGTAGACTCCTCACTTCCTAGTACCCGGCGCACTGTGTTAGCTACCTTTAAGGATCGATGTTGACTCGGTAAAACATTCACTTTTAGTGTATTTATATTAAAAAATTTTAGTTAATTATTCCTAGACTTTATTAACCTAGCATAGCGTAAAGTCATGTTAGTATATAACTAAATTTATTGTTTAATTACTTTGTTAATACACCTTGTGAAAATATATTTCAATACTACTTTATTAAAACTTTCTTACAAACCAACTTCAGCTTTTTATTGCATTATCACTTTGTAGGGGATTTAAACTAGCAACTACTACTGCTAAAGTTTGGGAAACTGGGCAGATGTGGATTGCCAATGGATAATTCCACAATGGCTTATGGTTATTCCACAATGGCTAATGATTATTGGATAATGGTTATTGGACATTGGATAATGGTTATTGGACATTGGATAATGGTTATTGGACATTGGATAATGGTTATTGGACTTTGGATAATGGTTATTGGACATTGGATAATAGTTATTGGGCAATGGATAATGGTTATTGGGCAATGGTTATTGGACATTGGATAATGGTTATTGGACTTTGGATAATGGTTATTGGACATTGGATAATAGTTATTGGGCAATGGATAATGGTTATTGGGCAATGGATAATGGTTATTGGAACTATTCCCAGTAGTCCTACTGTATAGTCTTACCAGTACTAAGTATTACTAGTTATCCCAGCGAACTTTGTATCGCCTAAAATATAAAAAAAAGTATGTAAATTGAAAAACGCGACGGACGGACAGACAAATTGTCGTATTAAATATATAGATTGGGAATATTTGTCCCATTAGACTTACTTTAAAACCTTTTGACTCATAAGGACCACTTCCCAAAACACCCAATTAGTCCAACTAATAAGGAATAAAACCAAGAATGAATCAGCATTTATGAAGAAGTAAATTCGCTTTTACTTCATTCCGTTTAGAAGTTATTACGAGTACAAAAAAATGTTACGAGCAAATTTCTAGCTGCTCGCAGTGTTACGTATAAATATATATAATAAATTGCGTTATGGGATCTGTTAAAAGGTGGGGGTGGGTGGGGTGAGAGTGGGAGCGGGAGTGGAAGTGGACGCAATAAGCCAATTACACGCGAGTGAAATCGCGGGCGACAGCTAGTTAGGTTATAAATAATTCAATTTTTTTTGTTTGTTTTTGAAAATGAGGCGGTTACCTTTGTAACTTGCTCACTATAGTTCGTTCGCGCGTTCGCGCACTTCTTTCGCGCGAATGTAGGTGGTCATATACATTATTATGCTAAAAGAACACATTACAAAATGGGTTTTATTTCCATTTTCGAGCTAGTAGACAAAAGGTTACTCACTAAACCCTTCGGAGCAGAATGTGGAAAACTCGGTAAAAACCTTGTATGTGTGAATTTAACTATATTTGTACATTTTGCGTGTCGTGCACATTTTGCGTCTTGTACATTTTGCTCCGAATGGTTACAACCCTTGTAGGTGCGTATCCTTGGAAGTGGACGTTTTAGGAATTCTCCTTTTGGGAATTGTCGATTTGGGAAGTGGGCGATTTGGGAATGGTCGTTTTGGGAAGTGGGTGATTTGGAAATTGTCCTTTTGGGAAGTGGTCCTTATGAGTCAAAAGGCTTTAAAAACCCAGTAGTACTACTGGGAATATTCATCCCATTAGACTTACCGGTAAAACGCTCTATTCCACTTTAATCCACTGAACAAATCCATCGATGGATTTGTTTCCACTTTTTTTTTCCACTCTGATCCATCGATGGATTTGTTTCCACTTTTTTTTCCACTTTAATCCATCGATGGATTGGTTTCTACTTTTTTTCCACTCTGATCCATCGATGGATTTGTTTCCACTTTTTTCCATTCTGATCCATGGGAATATAAAAAGGATATAAAAAGGTAAAATATAAAGTTAATACTATCAGGCGTTACTTTTCGGAAGTCCATAGTTAAATAAAATAAATCTAACTACTTTGCAATATTCCGCCACATGCAAATTACCCAACTCTCGTATTTATTCATGCACAAGTCCGCCCTCCAATCCCACTTAGGCCGAAAGAATAGAGAAATAATTTTGAAAATAGAATAAATATGAGAGTTGTGTTATCGTGCAAAAAATAATAAAAACCTCGACACGTGTTTCGCCCCCAACCAGGGGCATCATCAGGAGATGTCGATGGCTCGGCGCACGGCGACCGAATGAGCCACAACTCGTAAACCGCACCTATTTATATCCTAGGTTTTTTATTTCTACCTACAACCATAATACCAAATTATTTTATGTCTACCCACCACCGTTGTTTGAATGACGTATACCTACCCGCAGCAAAGGGGAAGAGGCGAAATTAAGTTGATCATTTAAAATATTAGGGTTCAAGCGTCTATGTTTGTAGATTTCTAATTGTTCCAAAACCGAAAGCCTCAGTCCTTTGTTGCAGGTGTGCAGAACGTCATAAGTGTGAGGATTAGGTAGGGAGTCACCGGAGTCCAACAAATGTTTTGCGAAATGAGACCGTTCTGGGCGATTGTTTCTAAAAGCTGATATATGTTCTTTATACCGCGTCGCGAAGCTACGGCCGGTTTGGCCAATATAAACACCCTCACAATCCCCACACTTAAGCCTATACACACCTGACTTCCTGTCATCCCCAATTTTCTCCTTAACATTGCAAATGTTTCTCCGGATAGTGTTGTCCGTTCTAAACGCGACATGAATATTATTTTTACACAAAATTTTGGCAACTTTATCAGATATCGGACCTAAATAAGTTAGACTAGCTCTATACCGATGGACGTCACGATCCGGGGGAACAGCATATAGTAAACTACGCGTAATTGAGGCTCGCCGCCTTCCAACTAAGTTGTCCACAAGCTTGGTACTGTAACCATTAGATTTAGCAATTTGATAAATAATATTTAATTCGCGGTTAAAATTTATTTGAGAAAGTGGAACCGAAAATAGCCTGTGAACATAGCTGTGGAAGGCGGCAAGCTTGTGCTGCCAAGGATGACAGGAAGTAGCAGGAATTACTGTGTCAGTATGAGTGGGTTTGCGAAAGATCCGGAATTCATGCCCACCCTCATTTCTAGTAATAGTCAAATCTAAGAAATTTATGGACCTATCCTTCTCTAACTCGAGTTTGAATTTGATTTTAGGGTGAACACTATTCAAATGAGATAAGAAATCCGTAAGTTCCACATCGGTGCCCCGCCAACACAATAATATATCGTCAACGTACCTATAATAATAATGGATGTTTTCGTTACCTACAATGTAACTATTTTCAAACCTATCCATAAAAACATCGGCCAGAAATGGGCTCAAAGGTGAACCCATCGCCAGTCCATGCTTAAATAGATAGTACTTGTTGTTGAATTGAAAATAGTTTTGGTTCATGCATAAAGAAGTTAAATCGATTAGCTCAGCCGCCTCCCCTGGATGTAGACGCTGTTTTTCAAAAAGATCTTTAAGTATTGTTAAACATTCCTCGTAAGGGACATTAGTAAACAAGTTATCGACATCCAGTGAAAGCAACCTTGCATTAGGGGGAAGCTTGATATCCCGTATACGATTAAGTCAGTCGTATTTTTAAGACTATAACGAGGCGAAAAGGCAGTCTTCCCCCTAAGGATGTTATTAAGTGATTTTGCTAGATCATATGACGAAAATAATTTGGTATTATGGTTGTGGGTAGAAATAAAAAACCTAGGATATAAATAGGTGCGGTTTACGAGTTGTGGCTCATTCGGTCGCCGTGCGCCGAGCCATCGACATCTCCTGATGATGCCCCTGGTTGGGGGCGAAACACGTGTCGAGGTTTTTATTATTTTTTGCACGATAACACAACTCTCATATTTATTCTATTTTCAAAATTATTTCTCTATTCTTTCGGCCTAAGTGGGATTGGAGGGCGGACTTGTGCATGAATAAATACGAGAGTTGGGTAATTTGCATGTGGCGGAATATTGCAAAGTAGTTAGATTTATTTTATTTAAGGTAAAATATAAAAAGAAATAAAAAGGTCTTTTGAAGAACAAATTCACATCAAGAATTGTATCATTATGTTCCGCACAACCTTTACTTCCCGAAAATAAAATTGTGGAGGGTTGGAATTACATCCAAAAAAAATGTCTACCAAATCATTCGGAAATAAAAAAAGTTTCTCAACTACATGTCTCGATTTTGGATCCCTTCGTCCATGTTCATAACCAAGATTTCATAACTGGTTATGATTGGTATGGTTGGATGGTATGGATTTTTTTCACTGTTTCATAACCAGTTATCAAACAATACTTTTTTCCATTTTCACAACCAGAACCTCCTATTCTGTTATGATCGCCTGGTACTTTTTCGGAATAATGAGTTCACACATGTGCATGTGCATTGAATATACCTGCCTGGCACGTTTACCCTTAAAATATATTACTTCGGGCTATAACTACATCATGAAAAAATCTCCGAAAAGTGAAAAGGTAGCAAAGTTTAATGATTATTTCAATGGATTTTGGTTAAAGGATGTGCAATTTATTAAAATGTGGTATTGTCAATGTATGTTCATGATGTAGTTATAGCCCGAAGTAATATATTTTAAGGGTAAACATACCAGGCGTTTGGTAACTGGTTATGAAACAGTGAAAAAAATCCATATTCATAACCAGTTATGAAATCTTGGTTATGAACGTGGACGAAGGGCATAAAAAGGCAGTGGAATATAATCCATCTCGGCGATGGGTTGGAACGGAATATAAAAAGCCAGTGGAATATAATCCATCGCGGCGATGGGTTAGAACGGAATATAAAAAGGCAGTGGAATATAATCCATCGCGGCAAGGGATTAGAGTGGAACAACAAGTGGAAACAAATCCATGAATGGATTTGTTTAGTGGATTAAAGTGGAATAGATCGGTAAAACAAACTGTAGACCTAATAATGAACTAGACTAACCTTATTGAATTTGATTTTTTTTCTTTCCATACTACTACCAAGCAGTCTAGTAGTATTATGGGAAGAAAAATTTCCCGTGGTACTACTTCAATGTTTTGGTTTTATACCTTTAGGAGCAGTTCACCAGATTCTCGATTCACCAGATTCGCAACTTACCAGATTCTCAACTCACCAGATTCGCAGTTAACCAGATATTGTACTATCAAACAGAAAATTCGTATTAGTATGACGAACTACAATATCATAAAACCCTTTAAAATATTATTATTTTATGACTTTATATTATGGTCAGTCTCTCTAATCTTGAAGGCTCTATGTTGTTATGTATTCCTGGTACATTTGAGGTTTGTGTCTTTTATAATGGACAATCATTTTCATCTGTACTCGGTGCACCTGTTGACACATTTCTTTATTTTTCATCGGGACAAAACAAATGTATCATGCGCTTAGTAGGGCAGTATGGATATATCTTACCAGAGCCGCTTGGGTCCCTTAACTCTCTATTATAAGATACACAAACAACAGAAGTACTAGGAGTACAGAACTACAAAAGAGCACTCGCCAACTCTTATCTCGCTCAGTTTGGTTTATTCAAAATGTGTTTGAAGAAGTTTTGTTCAGAAACCGTTCACCTTTGATCGTGCTTAAAAAATCCCTCTGGTACTGAAGTACAACTATATAGTTCAACTAGTTGTACAAACGATACACTGCTGTAGCGTTTGTACAACCAGTTGTACTATTCATCAGGCAACAGTCATATAGATTCTTTTGTTTTATGCTTTGATGAGGTAGACAGAGCTTATTGTACCTATATTTCGTTGGTCACATTGATGGTGAGGCCATCTTTATTGAGCGGAGTTTACGAAGCTCTTTCTTAGAAGACTCGTGTATTTCGTTCGTATTTGAACTCCTCCTAAACGACTGGGCCGATCTTTTTGAAATTTGGCACGGTCATAGTGACCATCACCGTGAGTGCATATATCTGAATTCATAAAGATCGGTCCAGTCGTTTAGGAGTTCGACCCGGATCGACAAACTCAGCTCAATTATTGCAACAGCATAATGCATTGCATACCTAGTTATAAATGACACGTCACTCGAATGAAATACTAGGACTACAGAACTACATAAGCACTCTCGAAAACTCATTCGAATCTCGATCCGTTTAGTACACACGTTACGTTAAGTTAATATTATATTTTTATTTAGTTTGATTTATCTGCGACACTACTAGGTCTATATTTTATAACGGTAGGACTATCGGGAAAAAAATATAACAGGCTAATCTTACTATCGGTAAGTCTAATGGGATAAATATTCCCCAGTATAGTCTTACCAGTAGTACACTGGTAAGACTATACAGTAGCACTACTGGGAATAGACCAGAATTTTTAAAAAGAAGAATTCGTCCCGTTAATAATTTGTAAAATTACACACGTGGAAAATTAAGAATTAGGAACCAATCGCCGACTTCCTATTGAGCAATGAATTAGTGAGGGATAATGGGTTGCCCGGAGTTTTGTAATTTACAGGACCTAATACGAGGCGAGGCCAAATGCGATACGCGTCGCAGAGCACTGGGCCAATGCGATTTAATAAAAATTGTGTTGTCCATCGACACGAAAAGAAGAAGAATGGGAAATGGAACAATTAGTGGGAAACTAGGTATTGTATCAAAATGACACGTCTTGGGTACCGTCCATTATCCACCAGGTTCGATCTATGAGGTGAAGACACTTGGATCAGGGTACTTAGGTACCTTTGACCAGTAGTTACCTGTGGAGTAAATCGTGTGTCAGTTTGTCTATACTTACCTATGTATGTAGGCCGAATCTTATTCGAAAGCACTGAATTTAGAGAATAATAGTCCAAAACACCAGGGTGGATTGAAAAGTAGTCGGCCTAACACTGATCCATTTAGTTCTAAAAATCAAATCTACCCACAATATTTAGTTCAGTTCAGACCTGTTAATTGTGTGAAGTTTGAAACGTGTGCGATAATTAGTTTTAATTTTATAAATTTTTTAACAAAGCAATCTGACATCATTTCCGCAAATGGAGCAAATCGAGCAGCGTGCCGTCATTAAGTACCTCCATAAGAAGGGGCTGTCATCAAAAGCCATCCATGATGATATGGTCAGTACATTAGGGGATTCCGCTCTTTCATATTCATCCGTCAAAAAATGGATAGCAGAATTCAAGCGTGGTAGAGAGAGTGTGAAAGACGAACCCCGCTCTGGAAGGCCTTCGACGTCCACTACTGACGAAAATGTAAAAAAAATACTCGACTTAATTATGGGAGACCGCAGATTGAAAATTAGAGAGATAGCCGAGATTATAGGCATCTCTTATGAACGTACTCAAAACATAATAGTCAACGTGTTGGGTTTCCACAAGGTGTCTGCGAGGTGGGTTCCGCGACTGCTTTCAGTTGAGCAAAAAAGGATGCGATTGACTATTGCACGCGACTGTTCCATCAAGATAACGCTCGTGTTCACACGTCTGTCCAATCAATGGCAGAAATTCACAACTGTGGCTTTGAACTTAACAGTTCTTTTTTGGTCCAGATGCGGTAACCCGCATCCACCTTATTCACCTGATCTGGCACCGTCAGACTTTTTTCTATTCCCTAACCTAAAAAAGCACTTGGGAGCTCAAAGATTTTTGACAAATGACGAGGTCAAAGCAGACTCTAAGGAAGAATCATTTTTTTCAACGGGCTAAATGCTTGGAAGGGAAGATGGCAAAAGTGCATTGAACTTGATGGTGATTACGTTGAAAAATAAAAATATATCCTACTAATATTATAAACGCGAAAGTTTGTGAGTATGTAGTATGTATGCATGGATGGATGGATGTTTGTTACTCTTTCACGTAAAAACTACTGAATGGATTTTATTGAAACTTTACAATAATATAGCTTATATATCAGAATAACACATAGGCTACAATTTATAAAGAAATTATGTGAATTGTTCAAAATATGACGCGGCGCGACGGGAACGGGAAAGAATCCAAATTACCACGCGGACGAAGTCGCGGGCGACCACTAGTTTCATATATTATGTATTTATTTTTTTGGTTAGGCCGATTACTTTTCAATCCACACTCGTATAATGTTTTGTATGTTTTATGAATTTAGGGTAGTAGGTAACAATATATAGGTACAACTAGCGGTCGCCTGCGACTTCGTCCGCGTGATTATTGTTCCCGTCGCCGCCGTATCTTTATAAATTGTAGCCTATGTGTTATTCTTTTTTTTTTTTTAATTCCGCGGCCCAAGGCCGCGGCCGCTCTAACGTCCGTTGCCGGGCGTCTCTGGTTACAAGCAGAACGTATTTCCAGTGGCGCCCGGCGAACTATGTGTTATTCTGATGTATAAGCTATATTCTCAGACTAAAAGAATAACATAGACGGAACGAATAGAACTAGCAAGTGAAGCCGCCAAAAGGGATACTATATAGCAATGGGATACCATTTCGCTCGCCACTCCTTTGTGAGCAGCGAGTGTGTACGCACATGCGATCACGGTTGAACAAAATATTATAAATATGCCGTATTGTGTGGTGAAAAGGTGTAAAAACACTTCAATTATTCATAGAAAGAATGCTGGATTATCGTTTCATAAGTAATTAACTATTTCTTATTAGATTTCATAACATTTTTCTAAATATTTTAGTTGCACAAACTAGGAACACAAAACCTCCGCCATATCATACAGAGTTGCCATAATTTTTTCATCATTTCCACAAAATATTTAGCAGTATTTATGGGAATTTATAAAGTACTGAGTAAAAAAAATCAGTGTCATCAATGTTGACAACCTCGATGTTTCTAATCATCATCATCATCATTCGTGCGTTAGTCCCGAACTCCCGATCACATCTGTGTCCGGGATCTACTTAATACGTGGCTTGGTTATTTCGGCAATCTTGGAATTGACCGCTGTCTGACCTCCCAGCCATCCTATATATTTATGTTACTGTGTCAGTAGTTTAATTTCAGTCGAACACTACAAAGGCCTCAGTCTTAACCTAACGACTATTGATATCTACTTCATGTATAGTCAACGACAAAAGTAGCTTAACCAATAATTCTTATCTGTTGATCACTAATAGCTGTTAAACCGATCACAAAATCATAAACAAAACACGAAATATATTAACTTTGTCCTTGGGGATTCTAAAATTACTTGTACATTGCTGTGGCACATGCATTGGGATGTAAAAAAGAATAATAAATATTTTTGTGCTAATCAACTTTTGTTGTTGACTGTACTTTGTACTTACACTGGAATGAAGCTTTGTTCGTTCATCTTAAAAAGGATTATTTTAATTATGAGAATTTTTTTGAAAGCTAGTAATTAAAGTGTGTTTACTCAGTGTTTATCACGTTTTTATTTATTTTAACACTTCCCCATTTTAGGCACTTATCATAATAATCATTTGTGAAAATGACAAAATAATTGCAGATAACATTTACTATAACAAATATTAATTTTCCATATGTCCACTATATAGAGATTTTTAGGAGATTTTTTCATTTGCTGGCAACATTACGCACACGCCGTTAGTGGTATCGGTACACGGAAATCGGAGTCACACGCACACATTGAAAGTGTCATTTGGCTTCACGTGTTTATTCTACATGTTCCGTCTATGTTATTCTTTTAGTCTGAGGCTATATTATTGTAAAGTTACATAAAAATCCGTTCAGTAGTTTTTACGTGAAAGAGTAACAAACATCCATACATCCTTACAAACTTTCGCATTTATAATATTACCTATATATGAATTTCGAAAAAAATGTCGAATGAATTGAATGAATGAAAATGAATTTTGAATGAAAAAGAAAATACCATCATACAATTTACAATATACTACCTATTAATGCTATATTTAAGACATATAAGTATTAATTTATCGTAACGTAAGTATTTTTATTAAGGTATAAGGTATTGTTATTTTCCTCGCTAGAGAACTCCAAAAAACGCGTGCGATCGCAGCGAAAGATAAAGTGCTAAAGGGCTAAGCGCGGACGTCGACGCGCCATTTATAGGCAAGCGGCGACGACGCGCTACCCGCCGTCCGGGCCGCCGCCGCCGCCGCCACCGCTACCAATATTCATTTAAATACATGCTGTAAAGGGCCATATTGATCTATATTTACTATATTTATTTATATTTATTTACTTAATTGGATAAGGATTTATGCTATATTGCTTAAAATCGCTGTGTTCACTGCCGTCATTACCCACCGCCCGGCCGCGTCGCCGCGCTCGTATTTTTTTTCATCACGAGATATCTATTAAGTCATTGGTCCATATTATATGGTTTGAATGGCAATTTTGGTCTACATTAAATGTACGTATGTAAAGTATTCAATTAGATAAGAATTAATACTGCATTGTTAAAATAGCTTGGCAAATCACACATTATTTTTATTCATTTATAAAAGATAAAAATGGCTACTGTGAGTTATCCTTAAGAGATAGACATATGCTAACACGGACTTTTTTGTAGACCTTTCTATGGTGTACAATACTGTAGTAGGTACATTATTTTGATCTGTCTCGTAGGGTTTCGTCAGCGCTTGCAATGAAAGCGCAAAAAATGTGTTTATTTACGACATTACATTAGAAACCTCTAAAATTGTCGGTGTTACTCTAATACATGTATTATACATATAAACCTTCCTGTTGAATCACTCTATCTATTAAAAAAACCGCATCAAAATCCGTTGCGTAGTTATAAAGATCTAGACATACATACATAGGGACAGACAGACAGCATGTTTTCTACGTGCTGATTGAACGCTATCACTGCTTCTTCGGAGTTGGTAAAAGTGAAACCTCTCATCAAATCTTTGATTATGGGGAAAATACAGAAATCACAGGGTGCTAGGTCGGGGCTATGCGCAGGTTGGGTGACGAGTTGTACTTTTTCGGAAGCTAAAAATGACTTTGTTTTGTTGGCCGTGTGTGAAGAAGCGTTGTCATGATGTAGGAGAACGCGGCTTTTGGGTCGTCTTTCGCGAACTTTTTCTAACACCCTGGGTAAACAAATGGTAGAATACCACTCGACATTAAAACTCTTTTGATCTTCAAGTGGAATTGTACAGATGGGACCCGTAGCTGAGAAAAAAACGCGATCATATTTTTACCAACGTTTCCCGCCTGCCTCACCTTTGTTGGCTTGTTCTCATTTTCAAACACCCATTCACAAGATTGCTGTTTTTTTTTCGGGTTCAAAACAATAAATCCACGTTTCGTCTCCTGTGACAATGTCATAAACAGCATTAGAATGTCCGTGGTCGTACTTCAGTAGCATCTGTGAGCACCATTCCACGCAAGCCCGCTTCTGCTCCGCTGTCAGTTCACGAGGGATCCAACGACAACAAAGATTCCGAACTTTCAATTCTTCATGTAAAATTTTCTGGATTTGACTCATACCAATCCCCAATAGTCGAATTGTCTCATAAGTAATCCACGGGTTTTCTTATCAATTAACCGCTTAACAGTAGCCACATTATTTTCGTTGATGGCAGTTGAAGGCCGCCCTTCACGAAATTCGTCATGTAAACCTCTCTTAAAATCAGCAAACCATCGCCTCACGGTGCTCAAACAAGCTGCTTCTCTCCCAAAAGCATTTTGAAGACGAGCGGCACAGTCTTGCGGTGAGAGAGAACTTTTAAAAGCATAAAAAATCTTTTCGACTTAATTCCATTTTCGTTGCATACATAGAACTTTGATGTGTGATAAAAAACAATTGACAAATGATTTCCCACCAATTGTTTTTTTTTATTACTAAGAAGGTTGCAACAATTAAAAAAATATAACATTCGAAATTCAAGTAGTTCCGATTAGCTAGAAGTGCAAAACTTTTAATGTGCCCCATGTAGTAGGAAGTAGGATATACATAATAAAACTAGGTATGCGCAGCATGCTGCTAATTGCAAATGTTGAGCGGAGCAAATGTTTTTAGGACATTTTCGGTGATTATTCCTCCGTGGTCAGCTCTATTTTCATGATTTCAGATATATGCACTCCCGGGTATGATGTCGACCAACATGCCAAATTTGGTCAAAATCGGTCGAGCCGTTTCGGAGGAGTAGACAACAAGGCACAAACGATTTACACTTGTCGCCTAACGTTGAGCTCAGCTTCGCTCCGCTCAACAATACAATTCAAACTAACTAAATATGTACCTACATTGCCTATACTAATGATAACTACTAAAATTACATCTAAATTCTAACATGCGTCAAAGAACTCCTCCGCCTCGTCGCCGACTGGCAAAGTTTTGCGAGAAGGCTGGCAGCATTACCACGTTGTATTATGGTAATTGTTTGTGCCAAATAATAACCAGCCTTCTGCAGCACGAGCACGGAACTGTTATATTAGAGTTTCTCGATAACCAATGATATCGCAGAAAATGTAGTTACTAGACATCTTTTGTAATATTGTGCAATATCATTGGTTTAAATAGGTGGATCGACAATATGGCGATACTGCTATGCTCGTGGCAGCTGGTCTTGAAAAGTGTCGATCATGAGTTAGACGACATAGATGATGATACATATTTATTTATATAAGAATAACAATTTATATAATTATGTACAAAAATTATTTTTTCTACAAAATTTCGTTTAATAAATCCTCCGCGTCATTGCCGACTGGGAAGGTTCTCAGAATGCTGACTGTGTTGCCACGTTGAATGGCGATACTTACGAGTATTATACTAGTGGTTCTGTGAACCGTAGACTTCGGGAGCGGCTTTGTTTAGAAAATTTCTTCTTCAATTTTCTTATTAAGGTACTCTTTCATTTGTCATCCAATCCAAAAATATGATTCAAATGTTATTCATTGTAAGCAAGGAGTGTGTGTCTAAGTTTCATGCACATCGTTGATAAATACGGCCTCAAACATGATCTGAAAGAACCCGTAGATGTAGAGATGTAGAGGTACAGACGAAAGAAATTCTCCCCAGTCTGCAAGTTGAAACGGAGACTTCGGTCGCTTCCTTTCCTCAGTCAATAATGAAATAGTAAGTAAACTTATACCTACACTATGCAATTGTAACGATGTAGTAAGAATTCTAAAGTTCGTGCTTAAGAAATGTTTAGATTAAGTAGGTACCTATGTTAAAATTTCAAGGTCACATATTTATAAAAGCACGTTGATAAGTAGGTACATAAAGGACCTTATCAGATTGAATTTCATAATGAAATAATTATTGTACATTGCTTTAATTAAACAGTAATTTCGGCAGTACCTTGGTAGGTAGGCCTATTCCTCCTAAGTAGACAGTTTAAACTGAACTTGATTTCGACAAATAGGTACGAAAACTGGATACCAATGTTTTCCTCCGGTGGACAATGTAAATACCTAAATTATCGGGATATACAGGCTAATGTACTAACTTTTCCCCGGTCTCCAAATCATAAACCATGGGCTGTTGTTACGTAGTATCAAAAAAGAAATTAGACAGAAATTGAATAGGTAGGTACCTACCTACTATTGAGATGAAAACCTTCAAAGTCCAATAACTTGAGAACGGTCAAATTTGGGATAGGGTTTTCCATAATCAAATCAGTCAGAAATTAATCAGCATGAAATATTAAAATATTCTTTTTTTTTTATTTTTTATATTCGAGGCGATACAAAGTTCGCTGGGATAACTAATTATTATTAATTTAGCAGATTATTTGTTTTTGACGAGAAGAGGTTACCTATATAGATGGTTATATACCTATCTATAGGTAACCTCCTCTCGTCAACAGTACCTAAATACAATTTTATGTTATTTATAATGAACAATGAGTACCTACCTATTCAATGAAGCGTCTCTTGTTCGGTGGTTAGGTAGATACATACATGCACAACCTATAGTAGGTAAGATTTTATGTGTTGGTACGGACGCAGCTCACCAGAAAGATATTGTCGTGTTAAATAAATAATAAGTAAGTACCTAAGTACTTACCTAGTTGAAAAGCATGGATGGAAGTTGATGCACATAATATAACTATATTATAATAATTTTCTGTAAGAACATCCGACTTCTCATAAATGCCATTGCCAGAACAGGAACAAATTGGAATAGGTATACCTATGAGACCACACGGGAAATAAAAAAGAATAATCGATTCACCCAGTCGAAACCATTGAGGTAGAAACGTACTAAAAATACACACACACACATATCACGCCTATATCCCCGAAGTGGTAGGCAGACGTGAATTACACATACACAGTTTGCCAGTATTTTTAGTCCCACGTAATAGGGGGCAAGCCTATTGCCATCACACGTATAATGGGCTCTGTCTAAAATAGCCGAATAAATTGAAAAAAAGTAGCAGCAATATTGTAATTTAGAATAACATTGAAACCTTGTGATGAAATAAAAAAAATGCAGTCGAATTAAGAGCCCCCTCTTTTTTGGAAGTCGGATAAAAATGAAAGTCAGTTAAAGACTATTTTTCCTGTATTTAAGATAATTCTGTATTACACTTTATTGTCCAATTTATTTTCACAATCAATATATGGCAAAGTACAAAAGGTACTACATGCCTTTAAATTAACGTACGAGTAGGTATAAAGGCGTAGATATCTTCCAGGTAACCTTTGGATAAGAATTACGTTAAGTGCGTAGATACTAGTTAAAATTGCAAACTTAGTATTGGATAGCTCAGTAGCTCATAATTTATAAAGCAAAACACAGAATACTTAGCTCGGAACATCTTATTGAAGCGTAGGTAACTACCTAAATATTATTCAATTGCGTGTGGTGCCTACCAACTTATTTAAAATGATTTAATATACGAAATAATTTGATAAGCGTCAAGAATTTCTGAGCGACAGCACTCGGATGAAGTCGTGGCAGCCGTCTAGTGTACACTACATGTGCAAGCAAGTGGGTAGGTACTAGGTTCCTACAATTTGCTGACATTGCAATGACCGTAGATAAAATCAACCGAAACATCCTTTGATAGCCGACCTCAATGGTGCAATATGCATCCATATATCTATAGATAACATATGGAAATGTAATTGTTCTGGATGTGCACCAGTTGCAGCCAACCCAGTCCCAGTTAGGATTAGTTCTAGAGGGATTACCCAATCAACAGCTGTGACGCCAAGAGCAGCCATAGTAAAAGAAAGTGCATGCCATCCAGAGCAAAGGCATTGATAACCTAACCATACATCCTGTCTTATCAACTTAGGTTCCCAAACAGTACCTACATTATAGGCTATAAATACGGGCTGCTAGGATTCATATAGGTAGTCTAGAGCCGATTACGGCCCACGGCTTGACAGATAACTGTTTCGTTTGTTAACTGTTTTATAAAGTTCAGAAGGTTAGTAGACTTGAAACCCTACTTTTTGCCACTACCAAAAATATTAAAAAATGTTTAATGCTGGGGTTGCGTTCGGTCTCCAAGAATCTTTGCCAAAAAATTAGCCTTTTCACCACGATTTGAATTAAATAGCAGCTTTGCAAATTCTCTTAAAATCTACAATATGATATCAAATTTCACTGGGGTTCCATCATTAAATCTTGTTTTCCTTATCATGTTCATATCACCCTTAGTCTTCTTTATTTCTTAGTCTTCGTAATTTATGCTTTCGATTGTCGGCACTTGGTGGAACTTATAGTAATACATTTTTGAAAAAAACTCACTTGTACACCATTCCACAAATATTTTATTTTCTGACCGGTTTCGCCTTATGGCATCATCAGAGGTGTTCACTCCTACTTAATCCACACACATAATTCACTTTTATAACACATTTTCTACTAATATTATTTATTTTTACTTTCAGAAACTACTTCGTTAATATTATGACATTAAACTGAGTACCCACTATACATTTTAAAAGTATAAACGTGGGTGTACCTAAATAAAGTTAAGGAGGCCGTATTACAAATTTACCCCAAAAAATGGGAAATTTTTGTCTTCTAATAATTATTCTGCATTATTATAATAGTGTCAAATTTCGTTTCTAAATACATAATATCGTTTCAAAAATTACAAAATAAAACAAAAATTAATAATTATAATATTAAAATAATATTAAATAATTTTTAAACAGCCAAATCTATCAATTAAATAACTAAATCTGTCTAATAAATGTCAAGATATAAATATTTTTTAATGTCATAATATTAACGAAGTAGTTTCTGAAAGTAAAAATAAATAATATTAGTAGAAAATGTGTTATAAAAGTGAATTATGTGTGTGGATTAAGTAGGAGTGAACACCTCTGATGATGCCATAAGGCGAAACCGGTCAGAAAATAAAATATTTGTGGAATGGTGTAGGTACAAGTGAGTTTTTTTCAAAAATGTATTCATAGTCTTCGTTTTCTTTTCAACAAAAAAGGAGTCGTCAATCAATATCGGGGAATAAACGACGAGTTATTCGCGAACTAACTTACAAATAACTTAAAAATAACCTCCTACTTTTTGAAGTCAGTTAAAAATTAGAGTAGTTACACTAATTATGTGAAAGATTTGTTGCCTAACTACTTAGATCTTGAACTCAAAGCTTCGTGTTAAATTTATTTATAGCATTTATCATGGGTGATAATAAGAAAGATCTTATGTTATTCTTCTACCGGCCGACGGAACCATGCTTCATGCAGAAGGGCGACGAGAAAGCGGTCTTTGATATTCCTGAACACTACTACGTAAGTTATTAATTATCTATACCAAGACCCTATCGTTTCTAACATACGGTTAAAAGTGCACTGTCCGAAAGACAACGCCACGTGTAGCAATAGCGTATATGTGTATGAAGTAGCGTGAGGCAGCCGCAGTACCGGCAGTTGTTGTACGAATCTTTAAGTATTTTAAGTTCCCATTGGTTTGAATAGAACTGTTAACAAAATCCAAAACTTTTCATATTTAGCCTGACAAATACAAAGGGGTAATAGAAGTGCTTGAAAATCGTTTTGGCAACAATGCCGGCCGCAGTATTCCTGTGAGGAACATTGCTCTGCCGGACCTGTCATTGCCACTGCAGTTGCCTTATAACTCTGACTTCTCATTGTGGGTACCGAAGCATAAGCAAATGGCGGGTAAACTTATCGATGTCTTCATGGGTAAGTAGAATATATTACGAGATTTTATTAGACATATATGTCTACATATCTTTAGAAGATTTGTTCCTTTAAATTCTGGTATGCACGGATACTTACATGTTTCCCTGGTTATCTTTTAAGTTCTAAATATTATGAAGAGGAAAGATTTGCATGTTTAAAACGAAAAATACAAAAAAAAATTCTAGACGAATTATAAAAATTGTTTAGACCTGGAGCATTTACTTGTAACAGAACAACGAGCCGCTCTAAGGTTCTAGTCTATTAATCTATAGGATTTGAAATGAAGACCATGGAAACTATTGAAAGATTTTCCAAGATAGAAAATGTTTCTTCTACAATTTGGTAAAGCTATTTAACTAAAACCGTTCCACTATTCCACAGGTATGCGAGACATTGAGGACCTGAAGTCCGTCTGTTCGTACTGCCAACTGCGCGTCAACCCTTACTTGTTCAACTACTGTCTCTCCGTGGCTATACTTCACAGGTGATGACTCTGAACTTAGCCGACTTACACAAGACGAGGGTAATGTGTTGGCCTGTTTCATTGAAAACTTCTACAGATTCTAAACGACGTGTTACAAGTCATCCGGAACCGCACGCGGTGCACCTCATAACAAATGGGCGAGGTTCTGGCAACTAATCTTAATCCTCAGAAACGGCAACAGGCTCGCAACATGTTATGTGAGGTTAACAAACTGAGTGGCGAAACATGGGTGCAATTAGCGCCTCTGCCTACCCCTTGGGAATATTGATTGATTTGTGTGTGTGTGTTGAACAACTAGTTAACTGTTCCATTTTGTAATGTTTGTTTAGACCCGACACGAAGGGCGTGGGAGTTCCAACGTACACCGAATCGTTTCCTGACAAGTTCATGGACTCAAAGGTGTTCCGTAAAGCAAGAGAGGCAGCTAGTGTGAGCCCCACTGGGGACAGGGTTAGTTTTAGATGCAAATTCATAAAAATATTACTAGTTTTAGCTATACCTTACTAAGACGGCTTATGAAACAAGCTAACTGCTTGAGCCCCGACCGCTGAGATATTAGGTCCTGTTCCATATTTAATGTTCCCTATGAACTCCCAGAGGTTTTGTACATAGGTTTAATTTATTATCTGTTTTATCAGTATCAGCAGTATCAGTTCTAAGAATTTAAATGTATAGTTCTTCAAGCTAGCTGCTTGCAAAACTTCTTCTCGTCTGTCATCGAAGATAGACATCTGATTACTGAAAGCTATCAATATCCTCTCCCTCCAGATGCCCATAATACTACCAGTGAACTACACAGCTTCAGACGCTGAACCAGAACAGAGGTTGGCATACTTTCGTGAGGATATCGGCATCAATCTCCACCACTGGCACTGGCACCTCGTCTACCCGTTTACAGCGAATGACATCTCCATCGTGAACAAAGACCGGAGAGGAGAACTGTTCTATTATATGCATCAGCAGGTCGTTGCTAGGTAAGTAATGAAGAACAAAGAGATTTGAGATGAACATTCGGGACTGCTGTTTCTGGAAGTGAACAGCCGCTGGGTCGAATACAGCCCGAGGTCATCCTTTTTGCGATTCATATTGTAAAATATTTTAGAAAAAGTTAGTAACCTTAATATTTCACTTACAAGAATTATACAAATCAGTATAGGCGTCTTCGAGTAATCGGTGAATAACGGACGTAAAAGATTCCGACGAATTCAGATCCTCCTTCTTTTCAAGGGCCCTTCATATCAGACAACTTTTCTATCTTAAAATATTAAGAAAGAAATTATAAATAAATCACTAAAACTGATGTCATCGGCAGGACTCGAACTCACGGCCTTTCCCTAACAGGTGGAAGGCTCTGACCACAAAGCTACAATGACCAATACCAACAACATATTCTTCCATATTTTAACATACAACGCTGCAACACCATCTTTACATTTAAGAAAAAAGTAAAGGAACACTATCTTTCCTCTCTGTCTTAAGTATTTGTATGTATGTATATTAATTGTTAGTATAATAGTATGTATTATATTCTTATAGTATTATGTATTTATATCTATATACTTATATGTATTAGTATTTATATCGATGTAGGTAGGTATATATTATGGGTATGTATATTCTGGCGCATTTGCGGTAGGTACGTGTATTTATTTGCATATTTGAATGCTACACCTACACACACATAAAACTTGTTCTTCCAAGCATTTCCTTCCCTTGGCCCACTGGAAGAGATTTCTTATGAAATAAGTGGTGCCTTTGTACTTTTAATCTATCCTTTGTATTCCTCTTCTCTTTTCTGTAACTTCATGTGTGTACATAAATTAATAAATAAATAGTTTAAGAAAATTATTTGCTTTGAAATACAAAATGTTTTCTGTCTCTATATTCTTTCATATCGTTTCTAAACTAAGTACTTTACACTGTCCCAGATACGAGGCCGAGCGTTTCTGCAACGGGCTGGGTCGCGTCCATCGCTACAACGACTTCCTCGCTCCGATCGAAGAGGCATACTTCCCCAAGCTTAACTCGCAAGTCGCCAGCAGGGCTTATCCACCTAGGTATCTTTTTAAACATTATTTATGTAATTCCCAACCGGCAATAGACCGCAAGTGGCACATGAAGGTAAATGGTCATCGTGACTGTCTATTGTCGGTCACCCAGGGTACGCCCTCGGACGGATAATTAACCTTTAGCCACCTTTGCGGCATCTCGCAAAGTCGGGTGCCGCATGCCGTCCTGTCTTTGGGGGTCGGGTTCTACTGGAAGTTCCAGAGCACACCGTCTTCTTGTATGTTCCTGTAAGTCTGCCGTAAAGGAAACCACTATTTTAGGTCACATTTAAAATATGATTTCGTTTAAATTTTTTATTTCGTTGTATTTTTATTCGCAGTTATGTTTCAGATTTGCTCGCACGACAGTCCACGATATACAGCGTCCAATAGATGACATCAGAACGGATGTATCCCAGTTAGAGACGTGGAGGAGTCGAATCTTACAAGCTATTGAGAGACTATCTATTCTTTTGGTGCGTCAAATACATCTACATTTTGTATTCATTTATGTACTAGCTGTCGTACCACACTGTGGCGAACGTCGTACCACCATTTTAAACCTTCCCTGAACCTCCACGAATGTTTCAACACCAAAATCAGCCGAATCGGCTCAGCTGTTTTCGGGTTATAGCGAGACAAACGAACGGCGATTAATTTTTATTTATATAGATAGAAATAAGGCCACTTTAATAGCAAAGTACTTTCTCGATGGTGTTATGATTAAGAAACGAACTACTTATTTGAGCCTTTGAGCCTCCTAATATGACATTTTGGTACTTTTCTAGCCCAACGGTCGTCAAAGGCGTTTGGACGATGAGACAGGCATAGACATTCTCGGTAACTTGATAGAAGCGTCCGCTGTCAGCCTCAACAGCGATTATTACGGCAATGTTCATAATCTGGGACACCTGTTCATTGCGTATTCGCATGACCCGGACTATAGACATCTGGTATGTACCATTTATATACACAAAATTACGTCTTTTTCTCAGAATGAGTAGAGATAGAGGGGTCAAACACGCCCCATTTCGCTAATCACTTATTTTTATTTTTTTTTATTTTCATAAATTGGGTTCGTCAAATTGACGCCGCCCGCCTGGTGGTAAGTCGTGACGACGTCTAACGATTGTGGGCCACTCTCACAGCGCACAATACTATAGAGAGTGGCCCTCAACTTGACGACCTACTGATGTGCCTCTTCACGCTCCGCTTAAAGAACCCAGGGTTATATGTGGGAGGAAACACGTGCACAGGCAGGGCGTTCCAGGCCGCTACCGTTCGGCAGAGAAACGAACGTTTAAAACGTTCGGTTCTCGCGAACATGCTATCCATGGTGTGGGGGTGGCATCTCTGCCCGGCACGCGTTGTTCGGGATCGGAAGGAAGAGGGTGGGATCAGATTGAAGAGCTCTTCAGAACACTCGCCGTGGTAAAAACGGTAGAATGCGGCCAAGGAAGCTATTGTTCGGCGCTGAACTGGCGGCTGAATGCTTCCCGTTACCTCCGGACAATCTATAATACGGATAGCCCGTCGCTGCATAGCGTCGAGAGCGTCCAGCAAATACTTCGCGGAGCCGTCCCAGAGGTGAGAGCAGTATTCGACGCAGGGTCTAATCTGCGTCTTGTACAGCAGACACCTCTGGTGCGGTGTAAAGTGCGCCGCCGGACGAGCCCAGTAGCTCCCGTGCAATGTGCTGTCATCTGCATAACAATGAATTTTCCCGAGGGATAGCATATCATTGATATGCAGAAGGAAGAGAGTTGGTGACAGCACGGACCCCTGCGGCACCCCGGCATTCACTTGCAAAAAGCGAGAAGCCTGGCCATCGCAGAGGACCCGCATTCGGCGTTCGTTCAGAAAGCTGGCAATCCAGCTGCACAGTTGAGGAGGTAGACCATATGCCGGAAGCTTGGAAAGGAGCGAAGCATGCCAGACTCTATCGAAGGCTTTGGCGATGTCCAGGCTAATCGCCAAGGACTCGCCGTGCCTTTCCATAGCCTCACCCCAGACATGCGTTACGAATGACAGAATATCACCCGTTGATCGTTTTGGCCTGAAGCCGTATTGCCGATCATTAATTAGCGAGTGATCTTCGAGGTATCGCATGAGCTGCTTGTTGATGATGAGCTCAACCACCTTGCAGATGACTGAGGTGACAGCTATGGGTCGATAGTTGCCTGGATCAGACCGATCCCCTTTCTTGGGGATCGGTTGTACGTTCGCCTCCTTCCAGACCTCCGGCACGATTCCTGTGGAGTAAGACAGGCGGTACAGACGAGTTAGTACAGGAGACAACTCAGCTGCGCAGTTCCGTAGTACCACCGCTGGAATGCCGTCAGGGCCACTGGCTTTCCGCGTGTCGAGTGATCGTAGAACTGTCCGTACATCGCATTGCCTGAGTACAATGTCAGGCATAGTGTGGCCACAGTTGGCGATTGCGGGGGGCTGCAGGCCACGGTCGTCGACCCGGGAATTAGCCGCAAAGAGGTCTGCGAGTATATCCGCTTTCTCTTGGGCTTTGTGAGCCAGTGTTCCATCTGGGTAACGCAGCGGTGGCAGCGAGGGCTGACAAAAGTTAGATTGCACGGCTTTGGCCAGTTGCCAGTATCCACGGCTGCCCGTGGGATGGGAAGTGAGCTCCTGACCAAGCCGCGCGACGTGCTGGGCATCCGCCCTCTTAAAAGCCCTCTTGCTGGATTGTGTGGCCTGGTTGTACGCTGCTTTGAGGTGGCCCACGTTTGGGTCGCGCACAGCCCGGGCCCTGATCCAGGCGCGATATGCCGACTGTTTTTGTCGAACAGCTTTGGCACAAAGTCGCCCGAACCAGGCACGGGCTCTGCGACATCAGTGAAAGGGATGTAATATTCCATCCCTAAACTGACCTCGCCAGCAATCGCAGAAGCGCTTTCCGAAGGAGCCTTTCCTACAAAGCAGCGCTGGCTCCAGTGGACGGACGCATAATAATTGCGTAGACCGTCCCAACCCGCTGACGAGTAGTGCCATAGACGTCGTGCCATTTCTACAGCACGTGAAGGAGGTGACACCTTCATGCCAGCGTGAACCACACAGTGGTCGGAACTACCCAATGGGGCTCCTAACGAAACCCTGTACTGGGCTGGGCGACTCGTCAGCAGTAGATCCAGCAGAGCGGGCGCGTGATCTGACCTGTCTGGTATCCGGGTGATCCCGCATACCATCTGGGTCAGACCGTGGGAGAGAGAGAACGCGTGGGCGGCCCTACCCGCATGATCAGTCCTGAGGGACCCCAGCCATTCAATGTGATGGCCATTGAAGTCCCCCAGATGTTTCTGGGAGACTTCAATGGCCATCTAGGTCAGCGTTCGGGAACCGCACCTGCGCATCATCAGCCGTCACGCTGAGGTACTGGAAGAGCTTTGTTATCTCAGAATCCCCTGTGTGGGAACGGTAGACGCACACGTAGATCTGTCTACGTGCAGCCAGAGGACGGAGTTGGAGGGGTTCTCTAGGCAGCGCAACCGGCGACAGCAAACATCCGCCCTAACGAACACGCACACCCCGGCTTTATCTCGAAATTGTTCCTCGATGACATAGCCGGGGTAACACAGGTAAGACGTGTCGTCAGGGCGGCGTATTTGTGTCTCCGTGAGGAACATCACAGCGGGCCGTGCCGTCGCTAGGTGATGGTGGACGGCATCGAGGTACGCATGGAGTCCACGGATGTTGGTGAACTCCACCTCGAAAAGTGAAGTTGTGGGGTTTCCTGGGACCGTTGTGGAACGTTTTCTTTTTTTATGTTGGACTGCCATAATAAATTTGAAGAAGAAGCGTGAAGACAGGGCGACATTTGGTGCAGCAGTAACTTTATTGGTCCATTGATTGTTGACGGGCTTTCTGGATAATTTGCCAGAACTTTGTCCGTTTATCAGGTCAGTCGGTATGCTAAGTCACTGTACGCTTAGGTCTTAACTAGGATAGTTGTTAATATTTTATATCATATTACTAAATGTTTCAGGAAAGTTACGGAGTAATGGGGGATTCTGCGACGGCCATGCGCGATCCCTTGTTCTACCGCTGGCATTCTTATATCGACGACATATTTGTGTCGTTTAAGAACCGGCTGACGCCTTACGGGAATGACCAGGTACTCTCTTATTTAACCAAAATTTCCTCTGTAATTTTCTTGTTTGGGTCCTACCAAGATTGTTTCTAAGTAGAAAAATTACTTCCTGCCTTTGCACATGTTTCCTTCTTTTAAAAGCCTAAGTTCTTCAGGCGAAGGTCGAGGACAAGGGCGTAGCCAGGATTCCATCAAGGGGGGGGCAGACCTTATCCTAAAATATATCGGGGGAGAGGGGAATACCCCCCTTAAAGGGGTAAAACCTGGAGAACCCCATTCCCCCTAAAAAGGGGGGCTATTAAAAGTATTAAACATGATGGCAAAACTTTTTTTTTCTTAAATCCGCGTTCGTAGGCCGCGGCCGCAATACTTCCATTGCCGAGCGCCTCTGGTACGCACAAAAAGAATTTCCAGTGGCGGACCTTGGCCACTAGTGTGGCCGCTGCGTGGTGGTCGGGTTTTACCCCGCATCCTTGGGGACGGATTTTATCCCGCATCGGTAAGTGCACACCGCACTACACACATTGAAGAGCTGGCCCGAGCCAGCTAGGGGAAGTTATGGCCCTCTTGGATAAATACTCCTCGACAATACGACGGAAGTAGAGAGGCACTCGGTGTTAAAGGCGTTGGCGATGTCAAGAGACACCGCCCACACCACCACGCCCCGCGACACTGCTTCCTCTGCCAGAGTCTTCACGCGCATGATCGCGTTCACGGTGGAACATCCCCGCCGGTAACCGTACTGGTTGTCCGCCAGGTCTGGACCCATACGCGTGAAATACTCTGTAAGTCGTTCCGCGATAATTCGCTCAAAGAGCTTACACACTTCATCGCGCAACACGATCGGCCGGTAGCCGGACAGTGAGTCCACCGGCCGCCCGCCCTGGTTTCCGAATCAGAACCAGTTCCCCCTCCTCCACACCTGGGCAAACGGGCCCCTTTCAAGGCATGCGGTGAACAGCCCCTATCCCATGCACGGCCCGAAATGCCGTCGGGTCCAGGGGCGGTGATTTTCCGGCGATTTAGCGGAAGTACCACCGCTCCTAACTCTCTGACTTCGGGTACGTCGTCTTTGCTGCTGCTATCTGCGTTGGGCGTCTGAGACGGAGCCATGCGCGGAGGGATGTGCTCCTCCGCGCTCATTGGAAATAGAGAGCCCAAGACCCCCTCCAGCTGATCCGGCTGGAGACTTTGGGTCAGTGGGAGCGCCCTCGGTCGGAGTTTACCTCCCCCATGGGTTATGCTCCAGGGCCTCCAGGAGCTCCTCGCGGGCTGCTGATGGCAAGACTAAATTGAACGCATACCGTTTAAAAACATCCATATACCTATCGAATTTTAAATTAATACTGTCCTTGGCGAAGGCTTTAGCGATTAGCCTGGACATCGCCAAAGCCTTCGATAGAGTCTGGCATGTTTCGCTCCTTTCCAAGCTTCCGGCATATGGTCTACCTCCTCAACTGTGCAGCTGGATGGCCAGCTTTCTGAACGAACGCCGAATGCGGGTCCTCTGCGATGGCCAGGCTTCTCGCTTTTTGCAAGTGAATGCCGGGGTACCGCAGGGGTCCGTGCTGTCACCAACTCTCTTCTGTATATCAATGATATGCTATCCCTCGATAGAGGAGGATAGACTACATCTCGTGGCTGATCTCGACAGGAACCTCGAATGTATCTCTCAATGGGGTACCGAGAACCTGGTCGAGTTCAATGCCCGCAAAACACAGGCGTGTGCATTTACAGCGAAGAATTCCCCTTTCCTTCCCCTACCCTCTCTTCAGAATGCATTATTACCAATGAAGGACAACCTTGACATCCTTGGCATAGACGTTCGTCGAGAGCTCAATAATAAAAACTACATCGAAAGATGTATAGGGTTAGCTTCGCGGAAACTAGGAATACTGAATAAGGTAAAGAGATTCTTTACACCGGACCAGAGGTGTCTGCTGTACAAGACGCAGATTAGACCCTGCGTCGAATACTGCTCTCACCTCTGGGACGGCTCCGCGAAGTATCTGCTGGACGCTCTCGACGCTATGCAGCGACGGGCTGTCCGTATTATAGATTGTCCGGAGGTAACGGGAAGCCTTGAGCCGCTAGCTCAGCGCCGAATAATAGCTTCCTTGGCCGCATTCTACCGTATTTACCACGGCGAGTGTTCTGAAGAGCTCTTCAATCTGATCCGACCCTCTTCCTTCCGATCCCGAACAACGCGTGCCGGGCAGAGATGCCACTCCCACACAGTGGACAGCATGTTCGCGAGAACCGAGCGTTTTAAACGTTCGTTTTTCTGCCGAACGATAGTGGCCTGGAACGCCCTGCCTGTGCACGTGTTTCCTCCCACATATAATCCTAGGTTCTTTAAGCGAAGCATGAAGAGGCACATCAGTAGGTCGTCAAGTTGAGGGCCACTCTCTATAGTATTGTGTGCTGTGAGAGTGACCCACAATCGCTAGACGACTTACCACCAGGCGGGCAGCGTCAATTTGGCGAACCCAATATAAAAAAAAAAAAAAAAAAAGTATACTTCAGAAATGGCACAATGATGCAGGTCTGTACGCAACGGGCGTCACTTGCACTACAGAATCCACAAATGAGAATGAGAAAGGAATTTGTGTTTTTCTTGAACTGAATGTGCTCTTTTGCACTACCCTTCCCGGCCTCGCCTGTCGTGTTCGATACAAGTGCTATACCAGGTGGTGACCATTGGTGAACCGTACAAAAAGTGCAGTATAGCCATAGAGATAATATTACAGGAGAGTGTACATCCCATTCTGCGTAAAAAAGAAGTAGAAGTGAACATTTTGAGATGCGATACTGCCGCCGCGTTGCTTTTATTATTGATTTTTGCTTTTGTATTTTCTTATCCTTTCTTTTTAGATTTATTTCAAAATTCTTATTAACAAACGGGTTTATGAGTATTCTCTAGCTGAGTAGTATAACATAGTCTCGTAGGGGGGGCTATGAAAGTGGTCCCCAATCTCTAGAGGTCGCGTCGTCTTGGTTTTCCATCAGGCGTGCGGTGAAACTTACTTGCAGCAGAGCCTTTGTTCCCCTTGCCAAGTGGGATGTTACCAAACGGCGTGATTAAAGAGGGTTTTAATATCCCCATATTTTACCAGTCACTTAAAAAACAATATGGTGGTTTTCAGGCACTTTGGATATTTCTACCAGTCTCGTCTGTCTGTCAGCCAGAACAACGCATATCTACAGATAAGCATGACTATATAATTCTTCTTAGTATTTAGGAACAGGTCTAAATACTTGTTTAATATACCTAGTTGGATTATCCCGGTATCCGCGTCTCCGGAATCAACGTGGAAGGAGTAGCAGGTCGCAACACCTTCGGCACTCGCTGGGAGACTAGTTCCGTGGAGCTGGGAAGAGGGCTGGACTTCACTGCGAGAGGTTCCATACTCGCCAGGTTCACGCACTTGCAGCATGAGGAGTTCAACTATGTGTGAGTATTTAGGTGCTGGGATAAAGATTTTTTTTTTAATATGTAAGGAAGGACAATTTTAACGCAATACCATCTAGTCTAAAACTAAGCAAAGCATGAGTACATACTAGATAGTCGTACAATTATAAACTTATACAATTATAACAACCTAACTTGTTAATTCCCTATCTTATCTAGCCTATATCCCCGGAGGGGTGGACAGAGGTGTATTACACACTCACATTGTGCCGTCTGTGGGACATTTAGATAGTTAAAAACGTATGTACCGATTTTCATAAAATGTCATGTAAAGATCAGTAGACGGAGTCACTTTTGGGCCCAGCACGCTGCCGTCCTAGCCTGCTTCTGTAAGAACGGTGGAGTAACAACCTGCGGCCCTACGGTCCGGATCATGGATGCGGAAATCTTGCAATTGGTTGAGACCCTTGCCAGATATTAAACTACTAAATACTACCGATAATATCGGTTCCCGTTGATACTGGGAACCAAGAGAGTCTGGTGATCTGGTTCCTAAATATTTGACGCTTGTCCGTTTCTTTATTAGCATCGAGGTAAACAACACAACTGGTAGTAGTGCGATGGGCACTGTCCGGATCTTCATAGCCGCTTTACAGGACGAAGCTGGACGACCAATACCTATGAACATGCTACGTCGTGGCATGATTGAGCTGGACAAATTCACTACTGCATGTAAGTAGCCACAGAACACCACAGCTACCGTATAAACCGTTTTTAATTACAACGACTAATTAAACATTGTGGTGTTACACATAGCGCCATCTAGAGAAGACTCTAAAAGAACTATACCTACTACGGTCATAAAGTAACCCTTATGTACCTTATTTCTCACTACTCAACGGTAGATGGCGTTAAACTGCTTTTACTGTAATTATAAGGGTTAGGTTATCAAAATTTTATAATACTTTTTGCATAAATTTGAAACTATTTTAATAATTCTGCATTCCAATATAACGCGAAATATAGGATGGATGTTTGTATGTTTGGCACATTTTACGCGAAAGCACGGATTTTAATGAAACTGTAGAAAACTTTTGTGAATTTTTGCAAGTGGTGGGGAGCCGGCCGGTGGCCAACCGGAATGGAACCGTAAAAGCCTAACCCATAATTTAGCTCGTCAGAATAACAAATAAGCTACAATTTATCCCTGTAATGTGTTTCCCTAGGAAATTGACAACCACTATGCAGCACTGAAAGCTAATTATGAAAATGTGTGTATTAATCAATAAAAAATAAACTGAATCTATCGTCTATTATAAATGACCATCGTCTTATAATTTCGTAGTGAAGATAGGCAACAACGTGATACGACGTCGCAGTGTGGAATCATCTGTCACCATTCCCTACGAGAGGACCTTTAGAGATCAGGTTCGTGCTTCAGTCATTTTAATTGTGGATGATACCCCGATAACAATTATGGGGCTCGACTAGTAGGGGACACACACACTCTTCTTCTCCTCGAATTAATATTAAGAGTGAGTAGGTAGGTACTTAAGAGAAGAAGAAGGAGGGCAAATGGACCTTCTAACTGCTTACATACTGTACAAAACATCATAAACTATTGCTCGGACAGCACATACAATTTTTTAAGAAACATTCTGTCTATGTAATTAAATTACGGAGTAGTAATGTTAATGTTACAGTCACGGCAATAGGATTGCCCTGACCAATAAAATTACTGGCAAAGTGTGTGTGTGTAATCTTCCTTTGCCTACCAGTTAAGGGAGATAGGCAAACCAATATGACGTTGATATCGAGTGAGAGAGTGAACTTAATGGTCCTTCTATTTAATGGTCCTTTTATTTCCAGTCTTCTCGTGCCGGCGATCCAGGTAGTAATGAAGCAGCCCAGTTCGACTTCTGCGGCTGCGGCTGGCCTCACCACATGCTCCTCCCCAAGGGGACACAGCCTGGCTTCCCCATGGTTCTGTTCGTCATGGTTTCCAACTGGAACGATGACAGGGTTCGTATTCCTATACTTTTAGCTTCTAGAAGCTCCTTTAGCAGTCTCCTTCAATTGCGACTATTTCGACACGTACGCATACAACTGTAGGTATACATAACATCTGTGTACTTTCTAATGCAGAATTGCAACTATAATGGTTCATAACAAGTTTCTTGTTAATGTCATTTGGGGGTTAAGACACTGAGATCATGTGGTCTAAAGAGATATCCTAGTTTAGATAATTAGTATTATCGTCCTGCGTGACAATGCGGCCAGCATTCTAGGAAAGTAATTCCCTGGGAAGGCCCTGTCAGTACTGACGAAATACTCTAAGTACCTACATAATTTCAGATTGAACAAGACCTAGTAGGAAACTGCAACGATGCATCGTCGTACTGCGGTATCCGCGACAGACGCTACCCGGACCGACGTGCCATGGGCTTCCCCTTTGACCGACCCATCACCGGGAACTCGTTCCAGGACTTCCTTAGACCCAACATGAACATCAAGCAGTGTGAGATACGGTACAATAATATCACTTTACCGAGGGGACAGCAACAGGCGTAGACTGACTAAGGATCCACACACCAATAGTCCCCTTGCAGTCACAGATCGTTTAGACTCTCGAAATGGTTGAAATTGGCTGCGGACTGAAGTCGATAAGGTTGACAATCGAATCCAAAAGGCGGTCTAAACGATTTGAGCATCTGTCAGTGTGCGACTAAGACTCCAGCCACATTGAATTGGCCATTGTTAATAACAAGACATATAGACTTTGTGTACATTTAAAAATATATACTATAGAAACGCATAGAATGAACGAGGCGTCACAGAGCCAAGGAGCCGAGAGTACTGCGGGTTCGGGAGATGTCAACCGTTTCTAAATCTTAATGGATTAGAATAAAGTTTATAATGTCTTGTTATTAAAACTAGTCGTTCTGTCGATGCCAATTCAGTGTGACTTAAGCCTAATAGAGAAACACTACGTATATACCAAAGGCTGGATAGAAATTGATTAAATTTATACATACATGTATAATTAAATCTCAAGGGGTAGGCAGAGGTGCATTACTTGCCGAGAGAGGTGAGTTACGGCACAAACCTATTGTCGTTACCGGACATCACATTATTATTATGTAGGGAATATTACGAACTTAAACTCCAACAGATACAACGGACCAACTGCCACTAAAATATAGGTCTCACTAGTCCCATGGGACAACTAGGACAGAAAAGTCCCACTTGTCCCGTAAGATAAAGTCAATGGAACAAATGGGATGCGTCCATGTTTTATACCTACCTATCCTGTAACCATTCATAGTAAATTTTATCAATATTGGTCCAGGCGTTTGACCGTAAATAAGTATCAAACATACACCCCACGAACTTTCTCCTTTTTCCTATCAGTGTGGATCATACATAGATAACTTAAGCTTCGTTAATTGGACATAGATTAAAACGATATTGTCGTAGTACTAACTGTAAACGGGATTGTAAATAGTTATAAATATTATTGTATATTGTAAATCATTAAAATATTGTAATTTAGATCAACCAACACTTCTCTTAAGATAAAATAAATTCGCCTTTCAACAAATATTAGTCTATCTTTTATTATTTACTAGCGGGTGTCCTGCGGCTTCGACCGCTTCACAAATTATAGAGATACACAAAAACCTTCTTCGAGAACCATTGGTGAAAACCCCATAAACATCCATTGCGTAGTTTTAAAGATCTTAGCATACATGCACGGAACGGGCGACTTTGTTTTATACTCGTAATATGTGCCTAGTGATAGTCCGTAATAGTCCGAGACGCCCAGGACTTTAATTGGCTGCGCCATAGCAGCTGGCACGTAAGATTTTGTTGCCTTTAATCAACATTTCATCGCAAGGCAGGGTTTAAATTTTTGTGTAAAATTACAATATAGCTACTACTTTTTATTAAATTCATTCGGCCTTTTTGGACATAACCCATTATATGTGTGCCCGGTGACGGCAATAGGCTTGCTCCCTATTACGTGGGACTAAAAATACTGGCAAATTGTGGGTGTTTAATGCACGTTTGCCTACCCCTTGGGGATATAGGCGTGATATCTGTGTGTGTGTGTGTGTGATAGTGATATTGATATTGATGATGAACGTGATACAGAACTGTTGAGGATGACAGTTCAGAATAAAACGACATCACTACATTTGTATATTATTATTTTAATAATAATGTTAATTACAGTTATTATTAAACTTATTTACTAAATTAGATCTAGATTAGATTCAAAAAATAAGGTAGGTAAGTACTTGGACCTCTTAAAATATTGTAGAACTTCGTCAGTCAGCAGATGCACAATTCTGTTGAGAATAACTTGGGTTCCGCATTTCTAATAGACTAAATATCCTTTACCGCTTATCAATAAATTAACATGAATAACCTAACAAATAAACTAAGATTTCCTGATGCTCAGTATACTTATGGCTAAACACTAAACAAGCACATTTTACCAAAGTAAAAATAAACCCTTCAATTTTATAACATACGTACACTATAAAACACTAAACTACTGAGATGTTTCTGAATATCACTATTGCGATTTAACTCTTCGTCTTCCGTGATCAGAGCCATCTATCGAGCTACATATAAAACTTTTGGACATCGTTTTTTAAAGTTCACAGCTGTCTGGGGTGAGTGACATCGTTGAATCGGATCTTACACTGAGTGATACTCATGTTGGGTCTGAGGAAGTCCGTGAGTGACGCGCCCGGGATGGGTCGGTCGAAGGGAAAACCCATGGCGCGTCGGTCCGGGTAGCGTCGGTCGCGGATGCCGCAGTACGACGATGCATCGTTACAGGTTCCTATTTCATCTTGTTCAATCTGCTTAAGAAAAGTACTTTAGTTTGAATCCTAGGAAGACACTTTTCAAAAATTGCATAAGGCCTCAGGGTGTTCAAGATAAAAATCTTCATAGATCATATCCAGACCTAGGGGCCAGAATAAACCCCATCTGCTGTCACACTTGCTAACAAGACTTCATTAGAAAAATATACTTACCCTGTCCTCAGTCCAGTCGGAGATCATAACGAACAGCACCATAGGGAACCCTTCCTTGGTTCCCTTCGGTAAAAGCATGTGATGGGGCCACCCGCAGCGGCAGAAGTCAAACTCTGCTGACTCAAAGGTGCCCGGAAAACCGGGACGGGAAGCCTGCAAACCAAGATGAGAGTATGGAGTCAGGGCTACTTGCACGAGTTCAATGACTTTTAACGTGATGTGCGAATAAACAAACTGATAGAAACAAAGAAAATAAGCCATGGTTTTGGACTCATAATCACATATATCTGAAATTCAATACTTCGTATTTTAAAAAATGGGAAAATTCTAAATTGGTGAAACGGTTCGTAATAGAAGATGGTGTTAAAAACATTATTCTCCTTTAGGTTAATCGAGTAAAAACATTAAATAGTAACAAACCTGGTCAGTAAAGGTCCTCTCGTATGGAATGGTGACGGAAGAGTCGACACTGCTGCGAGTGATAGCAGAAACGCCGGAGTTTACTGCAAACGTTTGTTTTGAAATTAAATATCCCTAGGAGGAGGATTCATAAGAGTGCTAGGAGTGAGTTCACGTCAGTAGTTTGGTGACTGGGGATTTAAGTCACGCCAACGTAACGCAAAGCCGTTGCCTAGGATACCGCAGCTTTATTTTTTACACCTGCAAGTGGTGTACTTGCCGATCAGCGGACGAGGTTTTGGCAGTTTAGTATTTGGAGATAGTGTGCGTCTAATGATGAAGGGTGCGAAGGGGCTTTATAGACATATAGAGGGGCTTTATAGACATATAGAGGGCCTTCCAATCATCGTCACTTACACGCGGTCTACCTGCTGGAAAACGGCAAAACGGGGATGAAGACGTCTGTGTGTGTGTGTGTGTGTGTGTGTGTGTGTGTGTGTGTGTATGTGCAGTGTGGGTGGGTATGCGTATAATGTTTCTCTGTCTACCCCTTGATAGAAGTAACTCACTTGTCGTAGTGAACTTGTCCAGCTCGATCATGGATTTCCTCTGCTCATCAAAGGGCAGCGGCTCCCCCTTGTCGTCATGGACGGCGCCTATGAAGATACGGACTGTTCCCATCACGCCGCGACCTGATGTATTGTTGACGTTGATGCTGGAGGATAAATCAGTAAAAATTGGTAGGTATGGAGATTGTAATTCGGGACGAAAATTCGGCAACTATTTTATCGAATAATCGGTTCTTCGTGAGGATTGGCTACCAGAACACTAAACAATTCCACGTGATTACTCACATATAATTGAAATCGTCATGCTGCAAATGAGTGAATTTCACCAGCACAGAGCCTCGCGGTGTGAAGTCCAATCCACTTCCTAATTCCACCATGCTCTGTTCCCAGCGGGTACCGAAAGTATTCGTACCTGCCGGGCTCTCCACGCTGATTCCCGTTACTTGGATACCAGCGAGGCCCAACTGAAAGCATTTGTTCAATGTCCACTATATTATGTAAAGGTAACTAAAACAAAACTAAAGGGAAGAGCTTGTTGTCTAGTGGTAATCGACAATGGTAACACATTGCAAAGGTTAAGCAACATCGAGTCAGGCCGGTCTTAGGGTGTGTGATCATTTCGTAAGACATTGAGACCCTTCCGTGGTCCAATTGTTGTCATGCAAACATCTATGGCAGTCGTTAAGTGTAGTTGGAGCACTAAATCAAAATCCGACCAGTCACTACAGAACTTCGATTTCGCCCATGGGTTGTGGAGGTCAGATGGCAGTCGCTTCACGGAAAATATTGAAGTTCAGCCGAATCGCAGTTAGACTGGAAAGCCGGCTACAACCGCGTTGGGAAAAAGGCTCGGTGGATGATGACTAAAAACGAAACTAAAGGGATTTATTAAGGGATTTATAACCGTTAAAAGTTGCTCTTACCATCGTCGGTGTCCCATCTTGTCCTGAATCTAGAACCATTTACTTTCAGAATGGGGACAATAGCACGAGACAGTTGGCCGACCCAGAAAGCCGTTGGTGTGAGATGTTACTTGTGTTGATACCCTGGTACCTTCCCATTTTCCCAATACGATGGTTTCTGTCTGTTCTGGTGCTGCATTAGCGGAAACTATCAAACGCTTTAGCCACAGACATAAAATATACCTTTCCTTACCTTATCATCACCATAGGGTGACAGATTATATTTGTAGAGCTGGAATAGCTCGTCAATGTAGGCGTGCCAACGGTAGAATGAAGGGTCACGCATGGCGGTGGCTGAGTCCACCATCACTCCGTACGGCTCCTGGAGTTGTAATGAACGGTTACAATAGATCTTGGGCAGGACGCTATATCTATTTATTTATCTATCTAATAGCATTACATAATGTAATACCAAATTGAGTTTACTTATCCGGTATCTCTTATCACGATAAAAAAACAGCCCATTGCAGGATCTCAATCTAGCTATACGCAAAATTTCATTAAATAATCTATACTAATAAACTTTTGAACATTAGGTGTATAAAACAGTAGAATCATGTGTCAGTATAAATGAAATGAGTGTGGGCGATAAAAGAATAATAGAATAATAATAAAAGATAAACAAAACCATAAGAGTCATTTCTCATTCATTGTCTGTATGTATGTCTGTACTGTAGGTACTGAACTTTTCATGCAGTTATCACAGACTAAACTCAACTCAGGTTAACACAAAATTTGTTTCATCAAATTTAGTTAGCAGGAAAATAGCTCAGCTAGTTTTCTATTATAGATACTTGCCAAATGCCTATTGTCAGGGTCGTGAATGACAGATATGAACAAGTGTCCCATGTTGTGGAAGTTCCCGTAGTAATCTCGGTTGGGACTGATGATACTGGACTCCATCATGTTGCCGAGCAGGTCCATACCATTCTCCTCCTCTAACGGCACCCTGGTACCGTTGGGCTGGACGCAGAATGATATTTGTTAAACTAACATTTTACTAACATACATGGGGCACACTATAAGTTTTGCACTTCTAGCTAATCGGAACTATTTGAATTTCGAATGTTATATTTTTTTACGTTGCAACCTTCTTAGTAACAAAAAAAAAAAAACAATTGGCGGCAAATCATTTGTCAATTGTTTTTTATCACACATCAAAGTTCTACGTATGCAACGAAAATGGAATTACTTAAGTCGAAAAGATTTTAGAGCGATGATTCTTTATGATTTTAAAAGTTCTGTCTCTCCGCAAGACTGTGCCGCTCGTCTTCAAAATGCTTTTAATGCTTTTTTTTTACATGACAAATTTCGTGAAGGGCGGCCTTCAACTGCCGTCAACGATAATAATGTGGCTACTGGTAAGCGGTTAATTGAAGAAAACCCGCGGATTACCTATGAGACAATTCGAGGACTATTGGGGATTGGTATGAGTCAAATCCAGAAAATTTTACACGAAGAATTGAAAGTTCGGTAACTTTGTTGTCGTTGGATCCCTCATGAACTGACAGCGGAGCAGAAGCGGGCTCGCGTGGAATGGTGCTCACACATGCTACTGAAGTACGACCACGGACATTCTAATGCTGTTTATGACATTTTCACAGGAGACGAAACGTGGAAATTGTTTTGAACCCGAAAAAAAACAGCAATCTTGTGAATGGGTGTTTGAAAATGAGAACAAGCCAACAAAAGTGAGGCAGGCGAGAAACGTTGCTAAAAAAATGATCGCGTTTTTTTTCTCAGCTACGGGTCACATCTGCACAATTCCACTTGAAGATCAAAAGAGTGTTAATGCCGAGTGGTATTCTACCATTTGTTTACCCAGGCTGTTAGAAAAAGTTCGCGAAAGATGACCCAAAAGCCGTGTTCTCCTACATCATGACAACGCTTCTTCACACACGGCCAACAAAACAAAGTCATTTTTAGCTTCCGAAAAAGTACAACTCGTCACCCGTCCTGCGCATAGCCCCGATCTAGCACCCTGTGATTTCTGTATTTTCCCCAAAATCCCAAGATTTACGATTTAGATTTACGAGAAATCTCCATATATACCATAACATTATCCTCGAGGGGTTATGTAGTGAATTACATACCCACATATTGTCAAAAAGGGGCACAGAATAGGAACTAGTACCACAGTCAGGACAGATGCTACACCTATAATATTTGTCGGGTAAACTGGGCTGAACTCTTCACTTACCAAATATATGGAGAGTGTCTCGATTGCCTGTATGAAGCGCGTGCGCCAAGTCTCCAGGGTCGAGATGTCCAACTGTATTAAGTCCACGGGTCGGTTAACGTCCTTCACCTTGCTCCAAGCAAACCTGACACATCATATATATTTAAGCAACCAGCCAAGCCTAGGATGGGGCAACATTCCTTAAGATACTGAGACCACTTCATGCCTCCGAGAGCACGTGAAGCCGTCGTTCCGGTTGCCATATTATGAACATCTATTGCAGTCGTTACGGGTAGTTGGAGCCCTAAAAAATCCTACTGGTCTAGCTGCAAAACTTCGATATCATCAACGGGTTGTGCTTCACGAAAAATATCGAAACATAATTAGGAAAAGGCTCAGTGGATGATGTATAATAAATACAAACATTCACACACACACAGAGACTTTTATGTACCATCATAAATGTAGTGCTTACCTCGGCGGCCACACCCTGCCGGCGACGCGCGAGTCCAGCTTGGGGAAGTAGGCTTCCTCAATGGGCTCGTTGAAGTCGTTATAGTGTTTGGTCCGAGCCAACCCATTGCAGTAGCGTTCGGTGTTGTATCTAGAACGAATTCATGACTGTGACTTTGATCCTCGAGTGAAACAATACTTTGTGGGTTTCCAAATGTTCAAACGAAGTTTGGGTGCTTGCATTGACATAGCGAGCGAAGCTTTTGTCTATAGGTATATGTGTATCGCCATATTTTTTATAGGATCTCCACGCAATATTAGGCACCATCTTCCTTGATTTAAAACAATATTTACATCGTGAAGTTTTTTTGGATTGAGGGGAAATAGGGGCAAAAAGTTTGTATGTTCGCGAGGTCTACGGTTCATTATACTATAGAAGACGAAGTAGATGGATAATGCGTGTTTGTAGTGACCTGGCCATAACCTGCTGATGCATATAATAGAAAAGTTCTCCTCTCCGGTCCTTGTTCACGATGGCGATCTCGTTGTCGTATGGATACACGAGGTGCCAGTGCCAGTGGTGGAGGCTGAGCCCAATGTCCTCCCTGAAGTACGCCAACTTCTGTTCCGGCTCGTCGTCTGACGCTGTGTAGTTCACATTGAATACTATAGGTTTCTGTTGAAGATAACACGTATCTTTAACAAACAAATTGAGTTACAATATTAACAAAACATCGAGTAACAAATCCTTCGCGTCATTACTTGCTGGAAAGTTTCCAGAATGCTGGCTTTGTTATCATGTTGGATAGCAGACTGCTAAGTTCAAAGAATTAGTACTGTCAGTACTAATTCTTTGAACCAGAAAATAACCAGCTATTTGATTCTGAGAAGCATCGATCACACTTTCCTTCTCAAAGTCCATCGAGCTGCGGAAGCACAGCCTAAGGTCCGCCGCACATGTCCACACTCGCACTCGTTCACGACACTGCGCCAATGTCACATTGACATTGGTGGACACGTGTGTGTCTGCAATTGCTTTCACGAGTCGTACTCGTACATTAATCAGTGTCTCAAGTATCATTCGTAGACGAGAACAAAGCAAGATGGACGCGATTGATTTAAGTTCAGAATCCGACAATGATTAAGAGTTTTTAAATAGATTATAAGTAAATCATCCGAAAAAAAATTATGGAAGAGCTCTTACATGTCCAAAAGGAAAACACATGGAGAATTCAAATTAACTTCTGAGTTTTCTGACGAAAAATTTAAAAATTATTTTAGAATGACTAGGAACGATTTTAAAGAAGTACATGCGATAATTTCATTTCAGATTTAGAAGATCAAGGATATGGTGGTCATGAACGAAGTAGTGCTGAAGAATTTTGTATTCATATAATCTGGGTGTTTTACGTCGTATAAATAAACATTTTTCGCTTGCAAACACTCGCGCCACTGCCACTCGAAATTAGTGTCTTGGCAACCTAGCCGACACGCGCGTACACGTGCCTGCGTCAACACGTGAGAACAAATGCGGAGTTCGGTACTTTGCCATAGGTTTCAAATACTGCCACTCGCACGCGGCTCGTGACGGCCAATGCGAGTGTGGGCATGTGCGGCGGGGCTTACGGCCTGGCCACGGGTTTCTGCGGCGGCTGTGGCGGCGGCGGCGGCGACTGCGGAAATTCGCGCGTCTATTTTGCATGCCACGGGACACTCGCGTTCACCGCCGCAACTAGTAAGGAAGTCTGAGAGCGAAATGTCTTTATCAAAGTTATCTCGATGTTGCTTAGAAAGTAACAGTTTTTTGGTTCAAGACTTAATATTTGGAAGAGATTGTGGAGTACATGCTTTAAATAGGAAACGAGGTATAGATGGAGAATTCCACAAGAAGTACGAGAAATACAGAATGTATCCAGAAAAATTTTTCGAGTACACCAAAATGAGTGTCGAAACTTTCGATTATATTAGTTTAGATTTATTAGTACGAGATTATCTTAGTAATTAGTTACTTAGTAAGTAGTAGTAATCATATTTTTTTACTTACTACCGATTTGTGTTCATAATCATCACTTGAAGAGTGAGTGAGTAATTTTATTTTTCATACTTTTTTTATTCATACATTTTTATTACTATCATCGGAACTCATAACAGTTAGTGATTATATTTTTTTTATTAATACTGTTACTACCAAGAACCAGTTTAAATCCATTTTTTTTTCAGATCTTTTTTCTTCATAACATTCTATTATCATATTGCTTTAATTAATAATGTTGTTACTACGAACATACTTCAACTCATAACGTCGTTGTTCAGAATAGCTTACTTTATAACAGATAATTATCTGGCGCTTCGCCGGCCGCTGCCGCTGTTACCAAGTTCGCTGGGTCACTTGATATTATTTTAATATCATTAACTCGCTATCCATCCAAAGGTTGTCTGGAAGAGATCGCTCGGCCGCCATTTGTTCTTTCTTTATGTGACATCTCTTTTATGGATGTTATGCATTTCATTGGTTGATTGATAATTGCTCAATTTGCCGCTCATTTGCTTGACGTCGCAAAAATATATGTCTACTTTGCACTGCTCCGCAGCGCTACTGGCGCGAATCGGCCCCGCTGCATTAAAAACGCGATTTACGGCTTAACAACGGGATGCATGACAAGCTAATTATTGTTCTGGGTGCTCCAGGTGACCGGGCTTTTGGCCAAATAAAAGTTCGAGTACTCTAGCAACAAATGTTGCTAAAAGCAAGCGACGGTCTTTCGTCCCAGCAACTGTTGTTGCTAGAAACAAACGAGCGGCTAACAAAGAAAACACCAAAACTCCTTACTTACAAAATACCCATTATGAGTGTTTCCCGTTTCATACCAATAAAGTTCGGACCATTGGTATGAATCGCGGTGGACGATTTTTGAAGTGGGTGTTTCACCCCATGGGGTGAAACACCCAGTCTTTTTTTGGACTTCCCTATTCGAACCACTGGTATGAACGTGGAAGAAATGTTTTTGAGTTCCCGATTCGGACCAGTGTTATTTTACCACTACTGAACAGTCATACACGAAAGTGTTATTACACCAATTCATTTTTATTTACTTAGATGTAAACAAGAGCTTAATAGTAGATCACCGTGCTATGCTATCACTATCGCTATGTGGATCCAAGCTATGGTTTTTGCTTCGATGCAATATTAAAATAATAATTGTGTGGATATGTACTATATATTAGGTAATATATAATTATATAAATAATACAATAAACTCAACTTCATCCATTCTCACATTAAGCAGGGCTTATATATGATTGGTTACTATATTACCTATATTGACTAAGATATAAATAAATAAATATGGTTACAACACCTAACCTCAACGCCATCTAGTTTGAAATTTAGCAGAGCTTGAACTATGTAAGTACTATATAAGTACTATGAAGAGAAAAATATTTATGAACTTTGTGTTTAATTTATATACAAAACAACAAAACTCCGGAGTTAAAACTTAATTCCGCTATAACATGATGTATATTATAATCATTATTTAAACCACGTACCCTAAAATCGATCCAAAATGCTCAGGTAAACGCTAGTTCGTTTCTTCAAAAATAAGCCAATAGGAGAACAGCTTGACTTTTTACGTGCTTGCTTGTGATTGGTAGACGATTACAATGACATCGTCGTTTCTATGCAGTTTTTTAGTTCCAAGACGAGAGTTGTGCGCGTGAATTGTGTTTTTTGGTAAGTAGATTTTAATATTTTATTTTGGTTTTAATTTTTATTAGTTTCTTAAAGATATTATGTTCATACATATAAAATAATCAAAGTCCGATGCAAAAAAAACTGAACGGCTCTTAGTTATTCGACAACAATGTAATTCAATCATCAAATATAGTCAAATTCGAAAACAGTGTAGTTTAACACTGTTTTCGAATTTGACTAAGATCTCTTCAGTTGTTTTTGTATCGGACTTTATATATAAATATTATTATTTATGTGTGTATAATTATATGTATGTGTTTTTGTAATTATGTTCCCATATATGTATGTATTTATAAGTTTATTGACCTACGCCTACTACTACCTTTTTCGTCCTTCAAATTCTATCCATCCAAAGGTTGCCTGGTAGAAATTGCTTTATGCAATAAGGCCGGCCATTGTACTGCTCATATATGTACCTAAACTCTGTGTATGTAGATATATTAATAATGTATTGGCGTACAATAAAGCGTATATAAATAAATAAATAAATATATAAAATATAATAAAATATATAAAAATATATAAATGAATAGACGAATAGATAGAAAGATTGAGGAATTATTAGCTGGCCAAATATGTATAGGTAATTGCCTGGAAAAATTACGGACATAATTTACCTTCGAAACATAATAATAAGTAAGCACCTATAATTAAAATAAAACAAATGGCTGTTGTTGATTTTGTAATGATTATTTTAGTCTCTTAAGTTATAATTAGAGTAAAATAATTAACAAATAGCCTAATCTGTGATCATTATTTTTAATTAACATTTAATTTAAGTGAATAAGACTGATCTGTGACATACAAATGATTTAGTTATTTTTTTAGTTTGTTATAGGTAAGGGTAATCAACCCTCAGTCTGTGATTTGATTAATAGTTAACATGTTTTGTATAAATATTTCACTCAATCTATGATTTTATTAGCTATTGAGTTAGACTAATCTGGAATCTATAAATCATTTAGTTATTTTTTTAGTTTGTTATAGGTAAGGGTAATCAACCCTCAGTCTGTGATTTGATTAATAGTTAACATGTTTTGTATAAATATTTCACTCAATCTATGATTTTATTAGCTATTGAGTTAGACTAATCTGGAATCTATAAATCATTTAGTTATTTTTTTAGTTTGTTATAGGTAAGGGTAATCAACCCTCAGTCTGTGATTTGATTAATAGTTAACATGTTTTGTATAAATATTTCACTCAATCTATGATTTTATTAGCTATTGAGTTAGACTAATCTGGAATCTATAAATCATTTAGTTATTTTTTTAGTTTGTTATAGGTAAGGGTAATCAACCCTCAGTCTGTGATTTGATTAATAGTTAACATGTTTTGTATAAATATTTCACTCAATCTATGATTTTATTAGCTATTGAGTTAGACTAATCTGGAATCTATAAATCATTTAGTTATTTTTTTAGTTTGTTATAGGTAAGGGTAATCAACCCTCAGTCTGTGATTTGATTAATAGTTAACATGTTTTGTATAAATATTTCACTCAATCTATGATTTTATTAGCTATTGAGTTAGACTAATCTGGAATCTATAAATCATTTAGTTATTTTTTTAGTTTGTTATAGGTAAGGGTAATCAACCCTCAGTCTGTGATTTGATTAATAGTTAACATGTTTTGTATAAATATTTCACTCAATCTATGATTTTATTAGCTATTGAGTTAGACTAATCTGGAATCTATAAATCATTTAGTTATTTTTTTAGTTTGTTATAGGTAAGGGTAATCAACCCTCAGTCTGTGATTTGATTAATAGTTAACATGTTTTGTATAAATATTTCACTCAATCTATGATTTTATTAGCTATTGAGTTAGACTAATCTGGAATCTATAAATCATTTAGTTATTTTTTTAGTTTGTTATAGGTAAGGGTAATCAACCCTCAGTCTGTGATTTGATTAATAGTTAACATGTTTTGTATAAATATTTCACTCAATCTATGATTTTATTAGCTATTGAGTTAGACTAATCTGGAATCTATAAATCATTTAGTTATTTTTTTAGTTTGTTATAGGTAAGGGTAATCAACCCTCAGTCTGTGATTTGATTAATAGTTAACATGTTTTGTATAAATATTTCACTCAATCTATGATTTTATTAGCTATTGAGTTAGACTAATCTGGAATCTATAAATCATTTAGTTATTTTTTTAGTTTGTTATAGGTAAGGGTAATCAACCCTCAGTCTGTGATTTGATTAATAGTTAACATGTTTTGTATAAATATTTCACTCAATCTATGATTTTATTAGCTATTGAGTTAGACTAATCTGGAATCTATAAATCATTTAGTTATTTTTTTAGTTTGTTATAGGTAAGGGTAATCAACCCTCAGTCTGTGATTTGATTAATAGTTAACATGTTTTGTATAAATATTTCACTCAATCTATGATTTTATTAGCTATTGAGTTAGACTAATCTGGAATCTATAAATCATTTAGTTATTTTTTTAGTTTGTTATAGGTAAGGGTAATCAACCCTCAGTCTGTGATTTGATTAATAGTTAACATGTTTTGTATAAATATTTCACTCAATCTATGATTTTATTAGCTATTGAGTTAGACTAATCTGGAATCTATAAATCATTTAGTTATTTTTTTATTAGAGCATTATTAAACCTTAGTCTTTGATTTTATTTATAGTTAAGATGTTTTATAATACTATTGCAACTCAATCTGTGATTTTTTATTAGCTGTAAGTGAATTTGTTAGTTTAATATCGATATTTTATTTTAAATATTTTATATTTACCTATATTTATACTTTTAAATATTATAATATCATTAAAATCATAAAAATAAAAATTAAACATTTGACAACACTCATAGTTTCATTAAACCTTTTCTTCCCGACAGTATAAGTAAATAAAATAATCAAAAAAGTAGTGTGGTTCGAATGCGGAAGTCCAAAAAAAGACTGAACCCACTTCAAATATCGTCCACCGCGATTCATACCAATGGTCCGAACTTCACGCTTCTTTCCCACTGAAGTATACGTATGTAGAGACTACGGATTTCTACTTGGGCGTATTGTTTTATTATAGTAAGCACCTACCCTGGATCCAATGGGTACCACGTTGGCAACTTCCCGGGCTTTGCGGAACACTTTAGGGTCCATGAACTTGTCCGGGAACGTCTGCGCAAACGTGGGAATGTTTAAACCTGTGGTGTCTCGCCTGAAAACAGACATTTAGTAGGTAAGTATACCAACATTTTGTAGAAAGTTTTGAACTTTTTGCTGTTTGAACTCACTAGTAAAATATTTATAGCACATAATGATAATTATACATATGTACCTGTGTAACAATGCGACCGACAGACAGTAGTTGAACATGTAAGGGTTGATATTTAGCTGACAGTAGGTGCAGACTGACTTCAAATCTTCAAGATCTGGCGTTTCTGAAATCATTAACAATTTATCTCAAATATTTTTACTACATACATGAATTGTAAAAACGATGGTGTTGGGCCAAACTCGAACCAGGCACTGTTCCCTTTCCATCGTAAGTTTTGAGGTAGGCTACTGGAGTCTTAGTCACTTGGGCGAACGTTCCTCCTGCAGAGTAATAGTCGCCTGGTTCGAGAACAACCCAATATTTACTAGATTTCGCGATTCATATTGTAAAATTGTGTGAGAAAAGTTAGCAGACTTCATCACTTAAAAAAAAATGATTAAATAACAATTTAAACCTTTATTATTTTAAAATTCACAATAAGATGCCAGGAAATTGGCTTAAAGATCTTGAAACCAAGCCAAAAACATCGAAACAAAAGTTCACAGGAAAATCAATTTTGTTACGAGAGTGAGATTAAAGTCTTTTGAATTTAGAATGCCAAGTTTTGAACTAATTTCGCTTTAAAAGTAAGAAACCAGCGATATATAAAGTATAGCTGTAATTAAAATTTTGAACGCCGTCTTTTGAACTAATTTGGCGTCAAAAGTAATAGGCCAGTGCTTGGCCAGTGAGATAAATTTCGAGCGCTTCTCTACTATACAAAACTTGAGAATAGTTAGTTTGGAAAGTCAAGAGTACCTAACCCAAATACTCGAATAAAAAAAATGTTTACCTGTGTACGTCCGTGGCTTCGCCGGCTTGACAAATTAAGTACACAAAAACCTTCCTTGAGAACTACTCTATACATTGGCAAAAACCGCATCAAAATCCTATGCGTAGTTTTAAAGTATACGGACGGAAGCGACTTTGTTTTCAACCCTACTTCCAAAAAAGGATTAGCAGCCAAGTAGGCCCATTTCAATTTGGTCCCATTTTAGTAATTTAAAGTCGGTTGTTGTGTATATTTTTGACGTGTATTTTACATAATATGTAGTGATCGTGATAAATATTTACGTTTTAGTCAAGTCTTACCCATAAATATTTCAATGAGTTTAGTTGACATTATTCGGTGTTTCGGTATCCATAAGGAGAACTGTCCATTGAATGGTAGCTCCTTCGGCAAGGACAAGTTAGGCAGTGCGATCTTGCGGACCGGAATAATGCGACCAGCATCTTTCGCGAACCGGCTGGCTATCATGTCTTGAGCATGCTTGTATTTTTCTGGCTGAAATAGTTTTGTCGCATTTTGAATCAAAGTCAAGATAGTCTATTTATAGAGGAAGGCTATAGGTTACATAAAACACGCTACATTAATAAGAGGAGGAATTAAAAATGTTGCAAAAACGGGAACCAACGAAGGGAACTATCCAGACAGTCACAGACACGTACGTAGTATTTTTTTGGGGCACACATAATACCCCTGCTTATTGCCGTTCATTAAGCACTCTGTAATTCAAACCAGAATTCCCAGTTGTTACATCCCACTACATAGAATCTCTACATCACAGCAAAGGGACCTATTCGCTAGTATTTATATAAACAACTTACGTAATAATCATAAGGTACATCGAACACAGCTTTCTGCTCTCCTTTGGGCATGAAGCACGGCTCCGAGGGCCGGTGGAAGAATAGCAACAAGTCGTTTATGGTGTCATTCATCATGCCCGGTCTGTAATCATAACCATAGTTAATAAAATATACTTAAAAAAATACACGTCAAAAATTGGCACAGCAACCGACTTCAAACTACCGAAATGGGACCAAATAGTTTTCGGAATGGGACCAAATTGAAATGATACCACTTGGGAAGTAACAGCTTCCAATTAAAAAAAGTTTAAATTCTGGGAATTTCCACACATTTTCCAGCTTTGCGTCACGAGTTCTTAGACACGGTATACACAATGCAATCTAGCCTCAAACTAAGCAGAGAAAGGACTCGGATTTTAGCGGAGCGCGTGGCAGGTTGCCTTTTAGGTTACCTCTGGCGCTGGGCAAAAATCCAGGCCCATGCGCTCAATTGCAATACCGAACAACGTTTCCTTGTCCCGCACCGCGAACTAGTTCAGAGTAAATAGTTCTTCTGTGCGGGAAAAATCAAGCATTACCTTGTCGTTGGCGAAATCATCGATAAATTTCGATGGAGCCACGTTTTTAAAAAAGAAGAAGTAGAAGCAGAGAAAGAGAGACTTTATGCTATGAAAACTGAAAAGAAAATTTACCAAAGGCACTATATTTATGGCACTAAACTCCACTTTGACCAGTGGAGTAGGTAGGTAGGTATACTAGTATATTAATTTTACTTAATAGGTACCAATTTTTTTTTTCGTGTAATAATTAGGTACCTTTATTTTTTTGTAAATAGTTACATAGGTACATAAGAACCACTACACACATACATATCACGCCTATATCCCCGATGGGTTCGGCAGAAGTGCATTAGACAACCACAATTTGCCAGTATTTTTAGTCCGACGTAATAGGGGGCTATATCCAAAATGGCCGAATTAAATTAATAAAAAGTAGCAGCTATACATATTGTAATTTTGAAGAACTAATTTGCAACCCGTTGCCTTGCGATGAAAGGCAACAAAATTAAGAATCACTAGCATAATAAGAAATAACAAATTTACAGTTAATTAAATAACTCGTAAAATGAGCACAAAGATGAAAAGACGGCATTCCCACACTGCATGGCGATGGCCAATCTTTGCACCAGGCGTACCTGGTGCAAAGATGGTTCTGGGGCGTACCCCAGAACCATCTAAACTTCTGTAGATATTTCACGAAAACAACATTGGAGAGCGAACGCACAAACTTACCAAAATAATCTCAAACAATAACTAAATATTACTAGGAGCCTTTTGTATAACCGCTCACCTACTGAATCTGCCTATTGTACGAGTATGAACTCAGATAGTATTTTATACCCAGGAAATAAAAATATTAAAGTACTAGCTGTTGCCCGCAGCTCCGCCTGCGTGTTATAGTTTTCTTGACCCTGATTTCCAAGAAACACATTAGGTACATAAAATGGTGTTATATATTTTATTTATAAACCGATTTAGTTAATTTCAATTGTGAATAGATAAAAATTATGACAACGCGTATGCTGTATACGACATTTGATGTATTGCCGTGGGGCATCAAGGCATATAAGTTTCTTGGATCGCTCACACGCGACAAAGCCACATAAAGCTGACCGTGCGAAAAACAACTAATAGTTAAATCCAAACCCGCAACTTTCAGAGTTTGTCCTTGAGCGTTATTAATAGTCATAGCATAGCAGAGACTTACCGGGAATTGGACTCTTTTGAAATTAAATGGGAAATTATTGGGTATTAATGGAATTCGAGGTATGAATACACTCTCACCTGCTCCACACCCTGTTAAAACTTCGGTTTCTATTATATTTTGATGCAAACTAATCACCTTTAATCTGGTACCGTTACAAAGTTTTGGGGGACTAAGATTGATTGATTTCTAAGTAGCATTATTGGTACCCCGACTTTTAAAGAAATCTTGTGTGCCGGTAAGCCAGGGGCATTAAGTGAGTCTAAAAATTCTACTGGATAGTTACTAGATTCTGTGTCTTCCATTAACCTGTTAATGGAGACATACTCTACACTATCCCCCAAAATATAACTTAAAATTTCAGCATTTATTGCTGCGACTTGGTCGTTACGTGGGGTTAAAATTGCTCTTTCGCATAACCATGAGTTTTCGTTAGTGGTTATTTGCATTGCGTTACCATATACAGATGATATAAGTTCTCGCATCGACGTAACTGTACAACATAGGTTTTCGTGCAGAACAACTTTTCCTTATTCCTGCGAATACAAACCGTTACCAATCTCAAGTAGAACGTCAGAAAACTGCTGTGCATTTTCGTTGCCTCCGATTCGCGCTCGCATATTTATAGTCATATGCATAGGTGTAATGTAGTGCCACAGTCTAGACCTCTTTATGCACGCTCGAACTTCATCTGCCCACTTCATTGTTCCACGTGGTATTACCGGCAGAATCTGACGAAAGTCTCCAGAAAAAAGAACTGGAGAAGAAGGTTGGTCATTTTGCTTGATATCACGCAAAGTTCTGTCCACTGCTTCAACTGCTTTACGATTGGCCATTGTGCATTCATCCCATATAATGAGGCTACAATCCCGTAAAACCTTCGCTTTATCGCTATTTCTAGAAATATTGCAAACAGGGCTCTCGGTACGGTCTAGGTCGTTTGGAATTTTAAACATGCTTGTGGGCAGTTTTTCCTCCAGGCAACAAAGTGGCTGCTATGCCCGATGAAGCGACAGCAAGTGCAATTTTATTTTGACTTCGTATCTTTGCCAAAATTACTTTGGTAAGAAAAGTCTTTCCCGTTCCGCCAGGAGCATCTACAAACATCATTTCTCCTAAAGCATTGTCTACACTGCGACACACACGATTGAATATTAAAAGCTGTTCTGCAGTTAGTCTTAAGATATCTGTTTGTAAAGTTACGGCCAGTACTGCTGGATCATAGTTTATTTCCATCGCATAATCTCTATTAATGCGTTCACCGTCAAATGACGGCTCTGGCATGCCATATTGTAAAATAGGATTTCCCCCAATAGATATAACTATGTCTTGAATAGCCAGCAAACAACGATTCAAGAGGCAATCACGTAATCTCTCATTAAGTGTGTTGTCATCTGATAGTTGTGCGTGCCTAAAAAAGTCCTCGGCTAATTTATCCCGATATTTATGCCACAGCTGTGCGGCATCTGAAAGTGCACAGAATACCAGCATGACTGCAAACAAATGGCGCATTCGTTGAGGACTATCACTAACACTTGCTTCGGACAAAGCATTATCCCAGTGCCTGTCATTGTCTAGTAAGTGACGTGCCCGGCAATCAGCTTGGTAAGTAGGGTATACAATAGTATCGACCTTTCGTAGTTCATCAAAGGAAGTTGGGCCTCTAACAGTATGCAGAAGCAAGCGCAGGTAAAAGCATTCAGAGTTATTTGGATGTACCGTATATACTCTTCCGATGATGTGTTCTTTGTAAATACATGGTTCATCTTCTACGCGGGTACCGCGTCTTCTGCGGTTAAAAATGCCCTGTTGTTTGTTGTAAGTATAATATGACGGAACTTCGTTGTATAGTAGTGTCTTGGCAAATGGATCTGATTCGTAAAGTTGAAACAATGCGAGCAGAGTGGTTCGTCTTGAATTTTCTAAACGCTCCGTCACATTATCGGGGTTAAAGTACACCCTCTGTTCACCTTCAAGATGTACATCAAGGTGGATAACGGGTGGATATCTCTCATGGATCGGAAAGCCTAATATACGCCAAATTGCTTCAGAAGAGCTAATATATCGACCAGACTGAAACCTCGTAACTTCATCGTTATTATTATTTGTGAACCCCACTGTTGCTTGGTCACTACCCTTGTTCACATATTTACAGATGTATTTTATGGATTGGACACTATTACAAACTTCAACGTTGATATGGGCTTGAAATGTTCTGGATAATACCGGTGAATTAGGTACTACCCATCTATTATCCAATTCTATTTCTTGCCGGTTTAGTTTAATTTTAACTGTGAAACCACCTTGTTGGGGTGATTGTCTGCGATATCCGTTTTCTCCTGATATTGTGTGCTCTGAAAGTGCTCGGGGATATTTTTTAGAGCATTGACCATCTTGCATGCAGGAAGAATTTCGGTTTAATGTCCCGCATGGCCCGTGCACCATGTGAGTCTTTACAATTTCATATAGCACGGGATCTTGGTTTTGATCAGGATATTCAGCACTTATAATAGAATCAATAGCATCAGGCCTAATTTTTTCTTCTAACCATAGTAATATGTGGGCATGTGGCAAGCCTCGCTTTTGCCACTCCACAGTATACATATAACCTTTTCTTTAGTGGTTAAATCAATCATAAGCTTAAGTTTTAAGTGAAAAACCCGGGCTATTATGTCATACCTATCATGAGATGTCTGACCAGGCAATAGTTGTTGTGAAATTTCAATCCACTTTGGGTTAGTTGTAAAAGTAATAAAAAGATCAGGACGACCGTACTTACGAACATAACAGAAAGCGTCTTGCGTCCGTTCGTGCATATAACGTGGTCCTCCTATAAAACTTGACGGTAAGATGACCAATCGTCCCACGTTATCCACGTTGTTATCACGTTGCATTGCATCTCGGAGATGCACGTATCCTCAGCACGTAAACGTGTCTGGTTAGTACGTATATAAACTAACCTTTCTGTCTCAATTTTGGCATACATTTCAACGATAAATTGATTAAATAATCCTCGAAATCGTTGCAAATAAATGAAAGAAATTTGTCTTATTTGTATTTGATAAGAATAAAACTGAAGAGAGGAAATTTTTTTACTATAATTTGTTACTCTGGTAGTTGGATCGACTTGGTAGAGTCCGAAATTGTACCCGTCCTCGCCATGGCAATATATTAAAGGATATTGCAAGGCATCATAAGCTCGGTGTGTTTCGTAAATACGTTGCAAGCGATCGTCGTGAGTGCGCAACACAATGTCACGTCTATCGCATTCCTGATTAACTATGACTACTGCAACTTCATCTGCAACAGGAGCATTATACCGTCCACGATGTTCTGCTGCAGGATGTCTATCAGCCTTAATTACAACTTTGTAGTCGCTATTTTGACGTTGTGGAATAGAGTCTAATGCGGCTTTAAAACTTCTGACATAGCGATTTACTTGATGTAAAATATTTTGAAGTTCAGATATATAATACAACAGGCCCGTATATGGGCCTGTTCATTATAATTTGAGACGAAATAAATTTGTAAAAACCTTGGCTCATTTTGGGGGAGCAAAGAGCCAATAAGGTGATAGACTTGGCCTTGTACCTTGAACGTTGGCATAAATGGTCCCTCAGTAATTTGTTTGGCGCCAAAAGACGTCATTTGGAAAGCACTATTATAATAACGAATATTATCTAGAAAATGTATAGATTGCGGATGATCACCATCTAGTAATGCTTTTATTAAATCTGTAGGCTCACGAAAATTTTCAATGAGAACTTTCCCACTTGAACAGCACATCCCATTTGGTTCTTTTCGCCATTTCAGTAAGTAATTATATAATTAATATCTCGTAAACGTATACTTAAATCAAAAAATGTTCATAGTAACCTCTCAATGTTTTTAATAATACGTCACACAAAAGAAGATCAGAGAAAAAAATAGCATTCACACTTTACATGTACCCCATTTTTTTTTCCAAATTTTAGCACTAACCGTTTGGGAGGATTAGCCTAGGACGGACGGACATGACGAAACTATAAGGGTTCCGAAACTTTTACTACGGAACCCTAAAAATTAAAAACCGATTAAAATATTTTTTTCTTTTCTTCAGAGATTAATCGGAAAACTGACAAACATTTTCTAAAAATTAGGTACCTACATTTTTTGCACATGCGTACTTCTAAAAAGTACCTACATTTTTTGCACATGCGTACTTCTGAAAAGTACCTAAATTTTATGCACATGCGTACTTTACGCAAAAAAATGTAGGTACTTTAATATTTAGGTATTTGTTCAAAAGCTGTTTGGAATGGAAATATTGGTTGGAATTACAAACAGACATTTCAATTTTATTTATTTTTGTAGATAAATAATATAAATTTATATGTCCAATTGACATACTTTAAATATGAACGTAGGATATTTGCGGTTGAATTGTTTGCGGTTACCGAATATATTGGTGAGATATTTTTGGAGATGTGGTCAGCAATATATGATAACAAGAGATATTGAAGTTTATTGTACGCGGTTTAGTTGTTTAACCCGACTATACTAACACCTACTACGACTATAATAACAACTCACGGTCATCAAAATCAAAATGAAATCAAAATCAAAATATCTTTATTCATGTAGGTCACACAGTAACACTTATGAACGTCAAAAAAAGAAAATACTTCTACATTTACATTTACCGCCAGATTCGCAAGGCAATAGGTAGAGCCTGTGAGGAAAGAACCTGGCAAGAAAAACTGACGGCCACTCTTTTTATTCGCCAGTAAATAGATGATTCTGTTACAACAATAAAAAGAGGGCAAGGGCGGTATGTGACCATGTGTGGACCAAGTGAACTTAAAAATTATGGATCTCTGTAATTCATAAAAAAAGTAAAATACTGGTTGTAGTGTGATATTAAACTAGTGTCATGAGTTAATGATATTTGTTTAATATCACACTACAACCAGTAGGAGTGGCGCATCAAAACCTCTGTAAGCTAAATACTAGCGCTAAAAACTAACAGACACATGGAATAGTTTTCTGGTTCCCAATTCGCACGAACACGCATTCTCGGAATATGTAGTAAGGCCTAAGTTATTCATGACATGACATTATAATCACGCTTTTACTCCCGAGGAGTTAGGGACATTTTTTAAATTAAATTAAATAGTCATTTATTTCAGGTCACAATCACCCATAGATATACACAATACATAGATAAGTCAAATTTAAACATAAATAATTAAAACAGTCAAGAAAAAAATATCATGTGATAATGAGTCTAACTACAGAACTAAAGAACTTCGATATCGCCCATGGGTTGTGGAGGTAAGATGGCAGTCGCTTCACCTCCTAAAAAGGCATATTATACTATTAAGGATTATCTAAACGATACAGAGAAATGGCAATGAGTTGCTTGTTCATCACTCGAGCTACATAGGGACTACTTCTGTTTGAAATGTTGTTTTATTGCTGAAACTCACTTATTATTGTTAAATTATTATTATTATGATATTGTTAGGTATGGGTACTTTGAGATTATGTGGCACCTTTAACTAGTATTTGACTTTTTTGTGAATAACAGAGATCCATAATTTTTAAGTTCACTTGGTCCACACATGGTCACATACCGCCCTTGCCCTCTTTTTATTGTTGTAACAGAATCATTGTATAAAAAATGTCCCTAACCCCTCGGGAATAAAAGCGTGATTATAATGTCATGTCATGAATAACTTAGGCCTTACTACATATTCCGAGAATGCGTGTTCGTACGAATTGGGAACCAGAAAACTTGTTAGTTTTAGCGCTAGTATTTAGCTTACAGAGGTTTTGATGCGCCACTCCTACTGGTTGTAGTGTGATATTAAACTAATATCATGAACTCATGACACTAGTTTAATATCACGCTACAACCGTAAAGTAACTATTCTTAAGATGTTTTTGATACAAACCAATATGTAGCTCCTGAAATCAGCAGTTTCTAACAAACAAACTTTTTAGCTTGCTAAAGGTTTCAGCTTGCTCCATCAAGATCTCCAGGGTCCAAGTCTTCCGTCCTTTCGTCACCTGTTGTTCCAGAAGCTCAGGCAGATATAACCATTTCACTCCAAAGAGCAATAGGTTTAGTTGTGTCGGAGAAACGTTCCTACTGTCATCTATAACTTTGTGTGATGACACATACGTTTGTACCGAAGTCTGGGTGTTTCTTATGTATAATATGTATGTACGTGGTCGCCCGCAACTTCGTCCGCGTGGTAATTTGGATTCTTTCCCGTTCCCGTCGCGCCGCGTCATATTTTGAACAATTCACACAATATCTTTATAAATTGTAGCCTATGTGTTATTCTAATGTATAAGCTATATTATTGTAAAGTTTCATTAAAATCCATTCAGTAATTTTTACGTGAAAGAGTAACAAACATCCATCCATCCATACATACATACTTACATACTTACATATTCACAAACTTTCGCGTTTATAATATTAGTAGGATTTACAAACAAAGATGTAAATAAGTATTTATATCAGTTTATCTAGTACTCATATCACTAGCTCTGCTTAGTTTGAGACTAGGTGGCATTGTGTGAATTGTCCTAACATATTTATTTGTTTATTAATTACTCATAAAAACTCGGCAAAAAAATCGTTTCTGTCGTCGAACAGCTCATTAATATAAGGTCGATGCCCACATATCAGTGAATCTTCAGTTCCGACACAGTACCGGCACAGTTCAGTATCCGTCCAATATTCTTTCCTACATTTTCTATAAACGCATCCTATCATATCAGTGTGATGATGTTGACATATCGTGGGAACGCCCCTGTCTACCTCTTAGGGGTTAAAGACGACATCCATCCATTCCTACATGATTGCATCCAGCTAATAAACTTTAAAGGCTGAAGTTTATCTGAAATTGCACTAACATAATGCTTCCGGCAATATAGCCTTATTTTCGATGGACTATCAAAACATGAGCTTATAATATGCTGCTACCGTTCCCTATCTATTAATATAATATTAAATATATGAATACCTACAAAGAGACCCCAACTTTATACTCACCGACCGACAGGGATAGACCTAGAACCCGATTCTCATCCTCCGCATTCTTTGGATCATCCTTATCTAAAGAAACATCTAAGGTTTCGCCTCCCCAGAAGTGTTTGTAAAATTCGGGGCCGAAATTCTTACTCACAACTTTACCCTTTGAAAAGTAGAAATTAGAGTTCGCAAAGAATCCAAGGTCAGACACAGAACAATTTTGTGTTGTACTTTAACACAGAATGGTTTCTTCTGTTCTGTATCAAGAAAAAAACCAATGTAAGTATATAAAGGTTTCATCATATATATGAAAGATTGATTAAGTAGTTCTTCATGTTACAAATAACGAGATGTAATACCATTAGTGCCTGAGAGTATCAAAGAAAACACCTTTTCCACGAAAGCCTTTCAAAAATTATAAACCTATCTATGTGTTTGATTCAATATTCGTGTGCCACACACTAACTAGTAGGTAAACAAGTTTACTTCCTTACTGGCGATGTATGACTCTTGGTACTCAGTTTAATTAATAAAAAAATCTTATTCGTTCAAAGGACTTTATTGTTTAAGACTACTATAAGTAGTAGTATTACTAATTGTCAGTAGTTTTATAAACATCCCTACAACAGCTGGATCCCTCAGTGCACCGGATACAAGTACATTCCTTGGTCAGACTCGAGTCGATAGTCGTAGCAGCCGTTTGTAGAACTTCTGGACTGTTTATATCATCACCAGACTTCGCCATCACCCTATATTCAATTATAGAGCTTAGTAACAGAAGAATATAGAGGTAGTGTTTGCATAGTTGCGAGACAGCATAGGCTAAGTATAAGGGTAGTGAAACTGAAAATAAAGTGCCAATAGAAGGATTGTTTAATTAGCGAGAGGCACGGGTAGTTTTCAAGTTTAAAACTATTCTTAATGATATCTAAATGGGACTTTAATCTGATAATATTAAAAATACAGTAAGTATATGCCCTATTGCTTCCTAACTAATTGGTTGGATTCCAACCGTGGTCACGGGGTTGTCACCGGTCCCTGGTTCATCATCTATACTTATAATGAATCTGTAGAAGTGAAAATTCTGTACATTGAAAATATCAAAAAAATAAATGGCAGGGGGTGTTACTAGACCGATACCGAACCCAAAAATGTGATTAAAAATTTTTTTGTCTATCTGTTTGTTCAGGCATCACGCAAAAACTACGGGTTCGATTACGATGAAACTTGGTATATTATTCTTTAATATCCTGGGCACCACACTGGGTACTTTTTATTCCGGAAAAGTATATACAATAAAAAACAAATATATTTTGCGGTTCGATCCCTAGCCCCAATACTGTACCAACCGCAAATAATAAGTTTGTCGTAGGTTAAGTCACCCGCAGTGGAGTTCACTAAGGGGCGCTGTACACGGCTAAGATATTATAATATTTTATCTTAAGATGCAATATCGCTCAACAGCTATAAATAATAAATCAGTAACTGGTGATCAAGAAAGCTATAACACGCAGGCGGAGCTGCGGGCAACAGCTAGTATTATAATAAAAGCAACCTGCCTCTGGGCTTTGGTGTAATCGTTAACACAGGGATGATGATGATTCTATACGGTTTCAAATCATTAGTAGTAATATAGTTTCACTCAATACTGTACAGATATAGGAGGGTTGAAGATAATAAGAGAAAACAAGCAAAAATTGGTGCAAGGCTAATTTATTCAGTCTCAAGAGTAAGTGCTTATCTTATATTAACATAATATTTACAACTATGTACAGACCCGTGTGCTTATAACTAAAGGTGAGCTAAAAACCATGTGAAATACAAAATCGTAGTCCGTTTAGCGTAGCCAGTCTAATTAGTAACTTCATTACATACATTCATGGAGACTATTGCGTGACAGAAATAAATTTTTAAGGTGACAATTTCCGGAAATGTTTTGTTTGGGCATAATTCTTTATTCATCATTATCTTTCCAAGTTTCCTCATATTAACAGAATTATTATTTTTAGACATTATTTCTGTTCAAAGTAGATATATTCGTTACAAAATAAAATATAAGTGCGGCCTATGAATCTCCTGTAAGAGAAGACTATTTTTTCAAATTAAAAGTATCACTTTAGTGCATCAGCAATTAATTAATTACGTATTGAATATTAAGTTTCAGGTTTTTTGTTTTGTTAGAAAATGGAAGTTAATATCTACAAGATTTTTTAGAACTGCATTTATTGTAGTAATAAGGTTTTCGTATAAGAGCATCGATCTCGGCAGGTGTGTAAGATTTTTCCTCACAAGTGCATTCCCGAGTTGTCTCCCGTTGCCGATTGTACGTGAACCTACGCACCCAAGTTATCCGTTATTACTTGTATTCAAGATGGAAACGTATCGGGAATATTGTAGGATTTATAGCAAAATGTAACAAGTAAGCGGACGTTAAATGTAAATATAGACATGACCTGGGTTGCAATCTATTATGTGTGTTTGAATATTAATATTATAACGGAGATATGAGAAATATGAAATTGGTTCCTAGAAAGTTATAAAATGTAGGTCTTACGACTAATCATTTTTATTGTCACTTTTTAGTTTTAAGCAGATTTTCTAACAAACAGATAAAGCAGGTTAATTCTTTGTAATCTCATAAATAGGTAGGTATCTAGTAAATTTACTAAACATGTTTCTTAATGAATTGACATCAGAAAATCATCATCATCCTACTTTGTTATACTATATTATTGTATTTTAATTAATTAACAATAGCAATATGTACTACTTCTAATTTAATTTGTTACATAAACTTCGGTATAAATTGTAGATTTTTTCTGAATGTTGCAACAATGCTGTTTTTATGACATAGGTCGATAACCTACCGCTGTCTAGGCAGAGTGACGTTGTTGTATCGGATAGTGCATTGTCTGATGTTCATGTTGGGTCTAAGGAAGTCTCTGAGCGAGTTTCCATTGATGGGTCGGTCGAAGGGGAAGCCCATGGCGCGTCGGTCTGGGTAGAGCCGGTCGCGGATTCCGCAGTATGAGGCTGCATCGTTGCATGTGCCGACTAGGTCTTGTTCAATCTACAGAGAAAGGCTTTGCTTAGAGAGTGCTTCAAATTAAGTAATATTCCCTTTAGCGGGGTGAGTAACTATATTAATAAACGTTATCATAAGAAATGTAGGTAATAAACAAATTCCAGTAATCTTATTGCAATGAATTTTAAAAAGTAATTGCATATTGCAGAGTCAGAGATTATAATATAAAGCCCAAAGCCTTAAAAGTCTTACCCTGTCTTCATTCCAGTTGGAAACCATGACGAACAGGACCATGGGGAAGCCCGACTGTGTCCCCTTGGGGAGGAGCATGTGGTGAGGCCAGCCGCAGCCGCAGAAGTCGAACTGGGCGGCTTCAACCGAACCTGAGTCTCCGGGACGAAGTGTCTGTCATACATACAAAATAGAAAATAAATATTCCACGAACTCCATTAATAAAGAGTGTTTGAGGAGCCGTTTTTTAATTATTTTTTTAAAGTAACGCAGCGATACCTACTTAAATCAAAAAAAATATAAATAACCCAATTTTTTTGTTAAAATGGGGGGACCCCCCACCCAAATAAACGGACTGGCTCGAAAAATGAAAAATCTATAAATTTAATGAAAGATAATCATGAAATTTATAGATTTTGCGAGTTCCCTACATATTCAACTTTGAAGCGCATTTTTTGTTGAAATAGGGTGACCCCTGTGACCCACTCCCTAGAACCTCACATGGATAGTACCTGATCCTGGAAGGTCCTGTCGTATGGAATAGTGACGGATGAGTCGATGCTGCGACGACGGATCACGTTGTTGCCGGCGTTCACTAAAAATACAAATAAAAATAAATAAATAATGTTAGGACACTTCACACATTAGAAAGACCTATTGGATTGGGACCAAATTGAAATGGTACCCCAAGGGAAGCAGCTTTCAATAAAAAAATTCAAAATCGATTAACCCTTATATTTTTGTATTTTAAACCAATGAGTTTGCTTAAACTATTCTTAAAATATTAAGAAAGAAATTATAAATAGGTCACAAAAACTGATGTCATCGGCACGATTTGAACCCACGGCCTTTCCCTAACAGGGGGAATGCTCTGACCACTGAGCTACGATGATCTACGACGAGCTAAGAGAGCTCAGTGGTCAGAGCATTCCCTCGGTTTACCCTATCAAAAAATATGAGGTTACACACCTAAAAAACATCCTGTCGAATTAAGAACCTCCTCTTTCTTAGAAGTTGATTAAAAATAGGTACCTATGTACTTAACTATTATTTTACTACAATCATCATCCGCCGAGCCTTTTCAGCCGGCTTTTTGGTCGACTTTCCAGTCTAACTGCGATTCGACTGAACTTAGTTAGTGGAGCGACTGCCACCTGACCTCCACAACCCATGGGCGTCGAAGTTAGTTCTGTAGTTAGACCGGTCGGATTTTTTGATTTAGGGCTCCAACTACCCCTAACGACTGCCATATATTTTTGTATGACAACTGGGACCGACGACGGCTAGACGTGCTCTCCGAGACACTGAGGGGTCTCAATGTCTTAAGAAATGGTCACCCATCCACCCATGAGTCGATGTTGCTTAACCTTTGCAATGTGTTAGCATTGTCGGTTACCACTAGACCACGAGCCCATCTGTTTTACCACAATATATCTTACTAATATTTTAAAGACCAAAGTTTCTATGTATGTTTGTTAGGTACGTACTGTTTACGCGGAAATTCCAGAAAAGATTTTAATGAAACTCGACATAGTTCATACGCCAGAGTAGGTAACACCAGAGTAGGTAACATATAGAAATGAATGAATGAATTATTGATATTTTAGAAAGTAGAGCAGTGATAAGATAACAAGAAAGAAAGGATGATCGGCTCCTTGATGCGATACGACTCGTTTAAAAAAAAGTCATGCACGAGAAAGTTGAAGGAAAGCGAGGAAAACGGAAGACTACGTCAAAGAAAAAAATACTAGTTGGGTCGTACCGAAAAAAACCAATACTCTTAAAAAATGAGAAATATCCGAGAGACATAAATTAACTTACATGAAGTAGTGAATTTATCCAACTCAATCATGGTTCTCCTCTGTTCGTTGAAGGGTAGCGGCTGTCCCTGCTCGTTCTGTGTTGGCGCTATGAAGATACGCACCGTACCCATCTGTCCACGACCCGACGTGTTGTTCACCTCAATACTAACGTAAAAAGGAAAAATATGTACTCAAACAGAACATTAAACCGGTTTACTTCATCGTTATAAGAAAAAGTCAAGAAAAATTAAGTTTTTTTTGTTCATATTATCAGTGTGTGACTTATGGCGTCGATACAGAGTGCCATCTACCAGTAATTAAGGAACTAACCACTATGGTAGGTATGTTTATACACAACTAGAGGGATCTGTTGGCAATCAATGATTTTCTTTTGTTTCTGCAAGGCACGCAAAGTTCCTCATACGTACACATAGTTGAAATCCTCATGCTGCAGATGAGTGAACCTGGCGAGGATGGAGCCTCTCGGAGTGAAATCTAACCCCCTTCCCAGCTCGATAGTGCTCTGTTCCCAGCGCGTGCTGAATGTGTTGTTCCCGCCCGTGCCTTCGACACTCACGCTAGCAACACGAACTCCCGCGAAGTCCAGCTGGTGTACAAAGTATATTTAGCGAGTGTGATATTTAAGTATTTGATTGGAATAAGTCTTCAGCCACCAGGACGTGCTTTGAACCAGATTTTTTCTCTTACAAGGAGAACGCTTTATCAATTCAGCAACGTAGTGTCCTGTAATATTTGTTGAATTTCTGCTTCATATAAGAATTCTGCGGAAACGATGTCCGCTAGATACTTTGCTACTTTATGCATTAGACCGGTTCTACGATCAGAGCGTGTGCTTGTTCACGTATAATACTATACAGTACTGACCTCGTTGTTCCCGTAGGGACCCAACTTGGTCTTGAACATCACGAACAGATCGTCGATGTGCGAGTGCCAGCGGTAGAACACGGGGTCACGCATCGCAGTCGCAGAGTCGCCCATCACACCTGCCTGCTCCTGAGGGGGGAGAGGGGGTACAAGGATTAAACACTGTAAAACCTAAATGATCTTACAATATGAATCGCAAAAACGATTAGGACGGACTCGAACCTGCGACTTTCCAGGAGGAACATTCTACCAACTTACTGTGTTAGCAAACTTCATGGCTTAGAAAGATCAGCTCGTCAGCCGTAAGAGCAGGGCAGTGTCGACTAAAATCCATCGACATTATTTCATTGAGGTTTTCTGCAATGTCATTAGTTGTACTAGGCCTGCTAGTGTGTAGTACGAGTATATGGTATAGTTACCAGATGCCTGTGGTCAGGGTCGTGCGAGTAGGAGATGAACACGTGCCCAAGGTTGTGCAGATTACCGTAGTAGTTCCCGTTAGGGCTGAGCAAAGACGCCTCCATCATGTTGCCTAGAGTGTCGATACCGGTCGCCGGATCTAACGGCACGCGACGGTTATTGGGCTGGAAACAAAATACGGAACTTGGCAGAGAACAATACAGACAGACTGACACGGAAACGATTTCCCCTATCATATCATAGGTTGAACTACAAAGAATCAGTAGCCCTAAAGAAAGCCGACTGGTCTAATTACAGAACTTTGATATCACCAATGGGTCATGGAGATCAGATGGCATTCGTTTCACGGAAAACTTCGAAGTTCAGCCACATTGCAGTTAGACTAGAAAGCAGACCCTTATTGGGTTGGGAAAAATCTCAGTAGATGATGAGTAGAGTAGAGAAGAGAGGAGCTATCTCACCAGCATGATGGTCATGGTCTCGATGGCCTGGATAAACCGCTGGCGCCAGGTTTCCAGGGTCGAGACGTCGATGCGGATGAGATCCACCGGCCGGTCCAGGTCGCGAACCGTCGTGTTGGCGAACCTGTTGTCGACAGAACGCACTTGTTACCCACCAGCTGATGACCATTTCCACGGAAACACATTGGCAGGATGTAAAGTATCGTTCATGCAGAAAATGGTTCAATAATCTTCAATCGTTTACATATTTACTAAGATTCTAACAAACATGTACAATAATAAAATGCTTCTAATTTTGCTCCCGTCTCTATTCGGAAATTCCTATGCTCGTTGGTGACAAGTGAGATGACAAGTGGTCTAAGTTCTAACTTTTTAACTTTACCTTGGAGGCCAGGCCCTGCTGGCCACCTGTGAGTCCAGTTTGGGGAAGTATCCTTCTTCAATGGGCGCGCGGAAGTTGTCGTAGCGCCGCACACGGGCCAGACGGTTGCAGTAGCGCTCCGTGTTGTATCTGACAATAAAGAAATTGTCAATAAGTTAACTGCACACTTCAGTATTTTCCTCTATACTCGTATATTCAAATGTAAGGTTGGGTTGTCCGGCCAATTAGCACCTACTTATAAATAGTCGGATTGGTTTCGAAGACATTTTGTGCATTTAATTATTCGAGTACGTAGGTAATTGATTTAATTACATACAATCTCTGCAGTTTACTTCCTTCAATACAGTTTATATAGGTCCAATCTGAAAAAATAACTACTTTTGTCTCTATTTAAGTCAGTCAATTCAAAAGTCTGAAAATTAAATAAGACGTGCAAAAAATATGGTTTGATAACTTGTCCCAATTTATTCACGTTAGATTTTGTTTTTGGAGTTTGCAATTTATGCCGCCCGCATAATTTAAAGCCAAGGTGAGGTGTAGCGATTGAGGGCCACTTTCAAACCACACTATCGAAAGAGGCTCTTAGGTTGACCCCCACCCAGTGATCTCTTCAGGTTCCGCTTAAAGAACCCAGGATAATAAGTAGGAAGAAACACGTGCAGAGGAACGAACTGATTACCTGGCAATAATCTGTTGATGCATGTAATAGAAGAGTTCTCCTCTGCGATCCTTGTTCACGATAGCGATATCAGCCGCCTCGTACGGGTAGACGAGATGCCAGTGCCAGTGGTGGAGGTTGACGCCAATGTCCTCGCGGAAGTACGCCACGCGCTGTTCCGGCTCTAAGTCTGACGCCGTATAGTTGGGGTTCAGGAGAACTGGCATCTAGGAATGGGATCACATATTTAAATGTGTGAAACGTTTCGCATGTCATTAAATTTACTAAATAATCTTTGTATACCGTGTCTCAACTTCAAATATAATAATATATCTAATATATAAAATTCTAGTGTCGTGGTGTTTGTAGTTAAACTCCTCCGAAACGGCTTGACCGATTCTCATGAAATTTTGTGTGCATATTGGGTAGGTCTGAGAATCGGACAACATCTATTTTTCATCCCCCCAAATGTTAAGGGTCCACACCTAAATTTTTTTTTTTAATTTTTAGATAAATTTTTATTTTTTTATTTTTTTATGATACAGCATTAGAAAATACATACCACAACCAACCACAACCCTGAATTTTTAACCCACTACGATTAACCCCTATTTTTCCATCGCGATTTTTATTTCCTTCAATTATGTTTTTTTTCTCAATTCAATTTGATCTTCCGCCTTCGCCGGTCGATAACCGATCAACTATCAATCTATCAGTTATCCCCGCTAGATGTCTAGCGTTGTCGCCTCTCATCCGGTCTCCGGTCTTACTCACTATACAGTTTTCGGCCATTTTCTTATGGTTTTATTTGTGTATCGATCGCAGCAGTGACTGTTATTAGTATTATTTTAATACTAACTGTGAATCTCTCCACAATATTCGGATACTGTAGTATTTTAGATTTTAAAAATATATAATAATGTCAGTAAAAATTTTCGTTTTAACATTCGTTTAAGTTACCATACTGTCAAGTCTTCTAGAAGGATTGACATGTCAAATATGCATGAATGTATGCCTTCGAGTTTAATCAAACCGGTCAAATAGTATAAAGAATTGTTATTTTACGACAGGCTCATTTTAAAATAAAAGAAAGAACAGACACTTAGCTATGCTTACGCGATAAAAATATTAACAGGTAGCGAAAATGTTAGGAAGAAAATTCCGAACGAGATTAAAGAACGGGACACATATTGAGCACCAAATGCTATGCTAAACTAAATTTTAATTTTATTATTTTACCTAATGTAATAATCGCCTTCCATTTATTTGAGATGCTAAGTTACTAAGAAATAAATAAACGTTCGTGTAAAGCCTTTTGAACTGTTAAGCGGTACGAAGTTCGCCGGCTCCGCTAGTTATTGTATAACTTATAAATGGCATGTAGATCATGCGAGAAACAGAAAAACTACCACCAGTAATGACTAGTAGGAAGCCGGGACTAATTATATTTACTATTGTTTATGAAGTTGGCTAATAAAATGTTAGTAAGACTCACCCTAGAGCCAGTGGGTACCACGCTGGTGGCCTCTCTGGCTTGCCTGAAGACTTTGGGGTCAACGAACTTGTCCGGAAACGTCTGCGCGAATGTTGGGATGGGAACGCGCTTCGTATCTGGCCTGGGAACAATTTCATTTAATCATGAATGTTTATATCCTACTAATATTATTAGCTAGATGATAAACTTGGGTCTGTCTGACTTCTATAGGTTTTCCCTCCCTAATTATCTCGTAAACATATTGCCGTAATCAAAGTACCCTATGAATTATTGCAGAAAATTTACTCCTAATAGTACTTGCCGAGAACCGTGCACCTTCACACCCATACAAACTTTTAACCTATTAGTAGAATGATAAGTTTGTGAAACTTTAAATGTTTGAATGAAAAAACCGTCAGGATCAATAGCAAAATGAGGAATATATATAATTTTTTATCCTGATTTTAGATAGACTAGGTAAAGCTATGCTGCTGTAAACAGTGCGCGGCTTCGTATTGAGCGAAGCGTTTTTTTTTTTTGTAATTTAATTGAATATTTGAGCTTCGTCACGACCTTAATTGAAATCAGCTAGGTGAAAAAAATTTAATTACGGTCAAGAGGTTGCTGAGAAACGAACATCCGAACATTTTACCTTTAACCTGAGAGCTCCGCTCGCCTTCGGCTCGTTTCGCTTAATCATACGACATGTTTTTTCTACAGTATTTAAGTACGCACCTGTGCAGTAAAGCCACGGAGAGACAGTAGTTGAACATGTAAGGGTTGACGCGCAGTTGACAGTACGAGCAGACAGACTTCAGGTCCTCAACGTCTCGCATACCTGCGGAGTAGTGGAACGGATTTAGTTACATCACAATAGCCCATTAACGAAGCCTATTAGCTATACAAGATCACGCTACTATGAATAGGAGCACTATCGATTGGAGGCAACTTTCATAACACACAATACCATCGAAAATAGCCCTCAAATTTGCGGCCTAATGATGTGCGTCTTCACACTCCGCTTAAAGAATTCAGGGTTGTAAGAGCAAGTAAACACTTAGCATGCCTATCATCATGGCACCGACAAGTTTGTCGATAACCAATGATATCGCAGAAAGGACGATAACGTAGACTCAATTCACACACTTTTTGAAAATTGTCTGCGATATTAGTGGACAACGACAAACTTTTCCAACCGCTATGGTAAGGGGCAGGTAAGGCGTTAAAGGCTTCGGTCGTTCAACATAAGAACGGTATTTTAAATCGCTCAGTTCTAGCGAAGATATTGTCCAAGGGTGGTACTCTTTGTCCGGCTTGCCTTGTTCAGAATCGAATAGGAGAGGGGATTTCTGGAAAATATCCTCAAAATGCTCGGAAATATGGATGAAGCCGTGATCTATATGTGTGCTATCTATCAATAAAAAGTGCTGAATTACCCATAAACACGTCAATCAGTTTTCCAGCGAGCTGACGGTGTTTTGGTATCCACAGTGAGAACTGAGAGTTGTAAGGCAGCTCCATAGTTTCCGATAAGTTCGGCAGAGCGATATTCCGGATCGGGATGCTGCGACCAGCGTTGTTGCCGAAACGGTTCGTGATTGACTCTTGTGCATACTTGTACTTATCAGGCTGAAAATAAAACATATTATAATTCAGACAAATAAATAAAATTAAAGCGTCTGTTTAAATCGGTATTTATAATTTTTTTTGGCTATCTGTCGGTTTGCTCCTGTTAAACTCTGAAATGGCTAAACCGATTTTAACATTACCCGGATTGGTGAGATTTTAGCTGTGCAACATAAGTCCTGGCTGTTGGAATGTAGGTTCAGATTACATAATAGTCATGGATATTTTATTGAACAGGTACAGTGCCGGTATGAAAGAATATGTGTGAATCGGTTGTTAGGATACTTTTATCCCGGGCTTATGTCAGTACTGTGGAGCCAGGGATCGAAGTGACGTCGTTGAAATGCCAGTCCAACCTCTTAAGTCATCACATCAGGCTACAAACGCTTTAAATGTAATTCCTTTTAAACTGTTTGTATTATAACGAAAAATATTGGTTAACTTACATAATAATTATCAGGTAGCTCGAACACAGCCTGCTCGTCGCCCTTCTGCATAAAGCATGGCTCCGTGGGTCGGTTGAAGAACAGCAACAAGTCACTTGTGGAGTCTGTCATCTTGTACTAACTAAAACACGACAAACAATAACACAAAAACCAACTTCAAATGACCGAAATGGGACTAAATATTTGTCGGTATCGGTTCACCCAGTCGAAAGAACAATAGAACGAGACGAGAGAACGATAGAACGAGTCGAGAGAACGAACTTAAAACAAAATAAACGTACAGGTGCATTGAGAAACACCTCCTTTTTTGAAGTCAGTTAAAAACCATAGCATTCGCGTTCCCTATCAAACTCCATGGGAACCTATTTGTCTGGGTAAAAGGGTAATTTTAAAATTTTCATCCCGAGATCCGAAGGGCAAAATTACTAGGGTATTATTACTAATTATTGTTGATTGATGGCATGGAACTTGAAAAATAGTTTAATATAAAAAAAACATAGTGTTTTTGTTCATTATGAGTAACCTTACAAATATACTGACAAATCGGACATGACGAAAAACAGATACATAAGTGTAAATTTAATTAAAAATTTACTAGGTACTCACCAAAAGATTTTCTAATTAATCAGTAAAATAAAACTAAAAAGTAAAATAAATTAAATATTTTTTTCTACCAGCCGTGTGGACCACGGCTCGAGAATGTCCAATATTCCACCTCACCCAGTATTTATATCAATGAACTATAGACTAAAATTGGTAAAAAACATAATAACATCATGAGAATTTGATAAAGGAATTGTTATTTAGGTAGATAAATAAAAAATAGGAAGTGCGCGGTCTTTTTATCTGTGGTGCCGTGGTTTCCCGAAATATATACGAAAGTAATATTCAAATTTTTTGTAGGTACCTACACTTGCATCATTCCCGCCAGCTCCTAGAGAACTAGTTGGAAAAAATAGCCGGGTCTTTTCTGAATTGTGACTTTTGTGAATTGGTAAACTAGATTGAGGCCCTAATGCTGAGAACCACAATCTCATTTATTATACCAACATAGTCAGAATAGAAGCTCTCGCCTCAAGCAGTGTATTTTCACATACATACATAATCATCGCACCTATATCCCCTTAAGGATACGTAGAGATGCTGGTACGTGGAGGTCCAACAATTTGTTAGTACCACGTTAATATAGGGCAAGCAGTATCGGACAGTAGGTAACCTACCACTAAATATAATCTTTGCAGCCTGACACTTGATGCCTTTTCACGTCCGTAGCCAAGGGGGAACGCTTGAGATAGTACCGAATTTAAATCCTTTGTGGAAAGAAACATAAGAAGTGCCGTATCTGATCGTAGTGCTGTAACGTCGCTAACAGCCTAAGATTCAGAAGGGACTTTATTGTGGTTATCACAGATAGATTAAGCTCATCTCAAGGCAACATTATAAGCTGTCATCAAAACTGGGTCGCAAGAAAAAATTTATCGTCTAAGCGATTCCACGCGGTCGACGATATAAATAGTCAGTAAGTACAGTTGCGAATTTAACGTAGTGTAAAGTTACATGTGCATACGTCCCGCGATCCTGTGGGAAATCATATGAGAATATTTTAGATGTCTCCAAAGAGCCGTCACTAGTAGTAGGTAGTTACATGATTCTGAGCTACAATTCATGGCGGATTAGACAGTTTCAACTTTAAAACTTTTGCACTGCATTTAAACGTTAAATATTTTCTTAAATTAAGTTAAGAAAATGACTACGTCTCAGTTTAGTTTCAAACTAAGCAGAACTAGGTACCTGACTGATACATACAACGTTACTTACGTTTACTTATCATCAGACCTATATCCCTGAAGGGGTAGGCAGGGGGCACACGTCCACACTTTTCCAGTATATCCAGTAACAAATTTTGCAGTACGTACAAATTAACGTCGAAGGTAGCCAACAACAGGTCGGATGTTCAAAACATGTTATTTTACGCCACTGATCAAAAGGATTCATGAGAAGAATTATTTCTATCCAAGTATCTATATAATTTTCATGTAAGGAAGGCCTTTTCATACATTTTTGGCACACATTTTTTGCAGGCCACAGCAAAAAATATACCTGATTCTGTTAGAGCTGATCGTCGATTTTGGAATAAACAATTTATTAATTAAACAAAGTTTTTCCCGACCGGGAATCGACTTGGCATCGAAAGCAGATGCACTACCGACCACCCTATTAAATCAGTCGAATGATGGATTACGAAACAGTTATTACTGAAATACCTAATAACAATCTTTATTATCGAATCAACTAAAGTTCTTCGAATTAAGTAATTTGCTTAAAACGATAACTTCCACATTAAATATAAATTAAAACTAAGACATTATCGTTATAAAATGGTATTTCCATGTATATTATTATGAGTGAAGTATATTTAGACTATTCAGTATTTTTGACCATTTCGTGATCAACCATGGTGACTCTCATACAGGTACTGTAAACATTTATTTCTCCAAAATCTTGTGTAACATAAATGTATCATTAATTTGAATTCAGTTAGTTGATATTCTTTTAAATTATGATCTCTTATCATCATTCCATTTTTATTTAGTTAATTTATTTATCTTTTACCCAGCTTTCAGTATAATTACAATATATATTGACAAGGATATTTTTTCATAGCCTGATCTTATTATAAATGAAGCATCTTCGTAATTAATTTCTATAGTTTTATCTGACTGTATCATTAGCCATTACCTATGCGACTCCTTGATTGTAATCTATAAGTATGAACTAAAGTAATGTATTTCTTGTTTCAGATATTTTTACCTGTGATATATTTGGTTTCAGTACAAGGTAATTATTTACCATTTGGTTATAACAATGTTTTTCCTATGAGAGAGCAACAAGGTGCTAATAATGGCTACAACTTACCATGGGATCAAGTGTTTAACCAAAATTTTGATAACATGCCTTTGCCTTGGTGGGGAAACGGTCAGAATAATTTGAATGCTGCAAACCAACCCTCTAATCAGGGTAGCATCGTAACAAACGATGTCAAAGTTCCAGTCGAGAACTCAGAAAATAATCCTGCTGTGACAAAACCGGATATTCAAAATGAAAAGCCTGATATCACAAAAGATTTTCCCGCGTCAGAAAATAGCAAAGTAACTGGTAGTAGTGAAATATCATCATCTGGTGCACAAAGTGATGATTCATCTCCAAAGACCAATGACATACAAAAACAATCTTCAACAGACAAAGGCCCTGGTGGTAAAGTATCATTGAGAGCTAAAAAAGACTATTTGATGGTCGACGATACTGGAAATGCATTTTTGTTATATGAAAACACTCCTAACAGAGTTGCACAGAATAGTAATCAGCCAGCTGAAAACCCGGCACTTTCCTTGACAAGAAATGCAGATCAACCATCTGATAGCCAAATAGCTGTATCTAACAACGCTGCAGTCAACTATCAACAACCAGCAAACAACGTAGTATATTTACCTGTATCAAATAACCAGCAACAACCTGTTTACCAAGTGGTTAATGGTAATAACGCCCAGCAACCTGGTCAAGTTTATGTATCAGCCAACGGACAGCCAGTTTCTGCTAATCCACCAAATAACAATAACCCACAGCAATATGGTAGTCAGGTTTATCAATTGGTTAACGGTCAGTTGGTGGCTACAAGTGTACCCAGCTCCAATAATGTACAGCAACCAACCTATCAAGTAGTTAACAGCCAACCAATTTCCACAAGTGCCAACACGAATTACCCGCAGCAAACTGGCAACCAGGTTTATCAAATGGCTAATGGGCAACCTGCTGTCGCAACACCGAATGCAAATAACTTAGTGCAAATTGGTAATCAGTGGTATCAAGTGGTCAGCAATCCTCAGCACCCAAGTAATCAAGCAGTCAACGAACAGTCAGCTCCTAAGAATATACCGGTTACTGTACAAACACCTAGTAATCAAGTTTATCAAGTGGTTGGAGGGCAACCAACTTATCAAGTGGTTCAGCCAAATTCTGCTAATGTAGCTGTTACAAATAATGTTCAGCAGCCAGCAAATCCGGCGTACCAGGTGGTAAACGGACAAACTGTTGCAACATATCAACAACAACCTAGTAATCAGGTTTATCAAGTGGTGAATGGACAGCAAAGTCCTACAAATATTCCACAGAACGCAAACTATATTGCAACAAACCCTGCATCAGGCAACACTAACCCTAGCTATATTCTGATTTATGCCAACGGTCAATGGCTACAAATTCCAGGTGTAGTTATAAGTACACAACAACAACCGGCACAGAATAATGTAGTTGTCACTCAATCTGTACCTAGCGCTAATGTACAAACTCCTAATAATCCAGTGTACGTGAATGCACCTATAACTAATCCTATCTCTAATACAGTACAGTATGCCGTACCCAATAATAATCTACAATCGAATGGTGTGCCAAATTCCAGTAACCAACCTCCCATCACGAATATAGTAAATTCGAATCCTACAGTTGCAACCAACAGTCCTATAACATATTCTGTACCCAGCAACGCAATCACAAATCAGCAGCCCTTTCCTACTCCCAACAAAGAAGGAAGTGACGTTCTTTCTAATCAAAATCACCTCAACAACGGACACAACTACATCGAAGCTCAACCGGCGGTTATGTTCTCAGGCTTTAAAGATAAAGCAGAAGAAGAAAGCAAAAAACAAAAAGATCAGAAAGAAGATGCTAACGACAACAAGAAGAAAGAAGACAGTTTAATAAAATTTAAGGAACAAGATAAATAAAAGGTCTTATACGTCAAAGTCTCACAGTGTCATTATAATAAATAATAAAATGTTTATAAAAAGAGTAGTTTAGTATTATTTTAGATCAATATTTACGGTATACAAAGTAATAACCCAATAAGTTGAAGCGCACAAGGGCATTTTATTACCAGTAGGCTTTTAGTCGAACACAGCCAGTGTAAACTTCAGTCGATAACCAATGATATCGCTTTTATAACACATAAATTGTGTAATGACGTAATAAGTTGATACTAAAAGTTTTAAAGGTAAAGTTTATTTTTGTCTTTTTAGGTAGTTTAAATAAAAGCTTGTTCTTTAAAAGTATTTTAACTTTTAATTTATTGCCTCTTTGATTAGTGATAATGCCATCAGTGACTGGACATTCCTTCTATTTTCTGGTTCAGACTTAAATCTGAGGGGTTATTTTGATGCATAGTGATCTCAGAAAGATCTTAGAGGTCAAAGTTAGCTTCACATGTTAGTGGTGCACCAGCCGATTAACGAACGGGGCTCTGGCTAACAAAAAGGTCTCCAGGTCAATATATTAATAGGTTCCGTTTTCTTTTATCCTGCTTCTTTTATCCCGGTAATGTGATCCCACGGGGATCGGGACCGAGAAAACTAGATTACGCAGGCGGAGCCGCGGTGATAAGCAAGTATCATAATATAAAGTTAGTTTAGAGGGGTGTTATTACGTCAACAAAATGAAAGGCCGTATGTTCTAGTTCTGCCGATGACATCAGTTTTTGTGATTTATTTATAATTTCTTTCTTAATATTGTAATTCTTAATGTAAATAAATTTTATTGTTGTAAAATATATTAATATGTTAGGTAAATAAACTAATATAGTATTCATCTTCCCAATCCCCACAGATGTACTAGAGTAGCCTATTTTATTTTACTGGCATTTAGAAAAGATTAGCCGTGAATTTTTATTGCCAGTATGGTTTTCAGGTTTTGCGAATCAGAGAGACGTTAATAAGTGTTACTTTGTGACCATCGCGAATTCAAATAGTCATCGAAATATTTTCAACGTTACACGCATCTTAGAAAACCAAGTAAGTTTAAGGCATTCTAGTGCGTGTAACTGGTCAGAACTTTTACTTTACTTTTATGTTGGACTAGGTGAACTGATTTTGATTTTTTTTTAATTGAAATCTACTGCTTTCTGTGTGGTCCGTTTTCAATTTGGTCCCACACCGACAATTATTTGATTCCAATCCAATAATTGGAAGTCGGTTTTTGTGTATGAAATAGTTACAGTTAGAGTTATTAGGAACTTCAATCGTATTACAACTTCTAATTATCATTGACTGTCCTTGACATTATCTAAGTACAAGTAATAATATTAATGAAAAACTATCCATTATTGATTAATTGTTTTATGACGCACAAATGACATAATGTTCAACATATTAAATATGAATTAAGTGCGACAACATGGGGTTTACCAGAATATGTTCATTTATACATCATAGAGTAGATTCATTCATTTGGTTTACCGACATGGCGCTATCCATACAGGTATAATTCAATATTTACTTTTACCTTTCTGTGTGAGCTGTGTTTTAGTGTTATTTTGTATTGAATTTCGTGGTAAAGGCTATCAACATATACAGGGACAGAAATAAGAGAATATTCAAAGTATCCGGAAACGCCCTTTATAATATGGGAGCAACAGTGAATGGTGAAATGTTGACGTATTGAACGGCTCTGTCTACTCGTTTCAAGTTAAATTTGTGATTGTGTGTTAAATTGTGTTTCTTGTAAAGTGAAAATTATTTACGTAATTTCGGAACGTGAACGCCATTTATTCAAGTTCTGTTGCAAAAAATTATAATATGATGATGAGTGAATTTAAGTTTTTTATAAATTATAATAGTGCAGCACAGAAAATGGGTCTCTAACCACTTTGATGCTAGTTGCAAGGATTTTACATCCAATTGCATTATCATTGCAATCTTTTGCCAATCTCAATATTGGCAGGTGTAAAGACCATTAAACTCTTGATAAGAACAGTTTTCACTAAACGTCGATTAGCGAAAAGTTTTCACTTACCTACTCCGATCATTTATTAGGGCTTACCTCTCAGTAAAGCTACAAGTACTAAAAGTACGTATGTTGACATATTTGTATAGTAGCTCTGAACAGATAGATACTACTTAATTTCTAAATTCAAGTCTACCACTGCTACAGTTCATAAGTTATCCATTCACTTTTCATACTAGATTTTCTTTTTACAGATATTACTGCCTCTTGTAGGTATTATTATAGCAGAGGGGCATTATGTACATACACATGGACCGACGAACGCGATGTGGCAACAGGAACCATTTAATTACTACGACAACCACGTATCCATTCCAACGTTGACATCTAGCAGGCAACTTATAAAGTACCCAGGAAGCAATGAGAACATTTTATCTAACTCAAGAGGCAATTTACACAATTTTGATCCACACTACGAATATTTCGACAGATTCCAGAATCAAAACTATGAAAATTATCACACATTTGGTAAACCAAGTATACAGAACATATTTAACGTACCTCACGCTTCCCCTTACTCACCAAAAGTGGAAAACTTAAACAATGTAGGTCCAAATCAACCAGGAAACGGGAATGGCAGTCAACATAATTTTGCTCCGACTATCGATCAGACATTTGAAAAACAAAAGAGTTCTTCAGAGTCACCTGTAGATAAACAAAAAAGTGAAGAAAATAAAGGCAACATTACCAAAAACAATGTGAACGAAAAATTGGATATCATTGGCAAAAAGGAATTAGCAGATAATACAGGAAATATTGTTTATCTTACACGTGAAAATATCCCTAGCCAACCTAACATGCAGTACAATCCGACAGGGAACGTGCAACCTGCAGGCAATACTGTTTATATATCTATTAATGTTCCCAGCCCATTTACTCCAAGCAACCAACAATATTATCAAACAAATACTCCGCTAACAGGAAATAAATTTGAGTCTAATTATGACGAAAAACCAACGACAAATCCAGTACTGAACAATCCTTCAATGAAGAACTATAACCCTCTTTGGATATATGCTAATGGACAATTAATTCTAATACCAGGGTTTGCTATAACTTTACAACCTAATAATCCACCTATAAAGAACGAACACCAAGAAGTTAAAGTTCCAGTTAATACTATTTACACTAATGTTCCAAATCAAGGCTATAATCCAAATACTTACAACACATATCAACCTCATAATACTGGTAATCCTACTTCTACACATTATATACAAACCCAACCAGGAACACAAACCTATCAATCTATACCAGCTTCTAACACTAATAGTAATTCTGGATATCCTGATCTGATTCAAGGCAATAACTATCCACAAGAAACACATCGGAATCCAGTAACCAATATTGCTCCATCGCCTACATCATTAGAAGTTCAAAACGTAAATGTTTACGAACAGCCTACAGCAACAAAAGATAAAGTAGACGATGACCACGAAGAAAAATACTGAAAATTAGTAGGTAGAGAAGGTTCACTGTGAAAATGTTGAATGAAAGTGATAGGACTGTAATGTATGGCGTTATTCATTAAAACTTTATAACGACTTGTGTGTTCTAATATGCAGATTAATACTTCTGTCATCAAGTTTAAGATAAATATTTATTTACAATACATAAGAATTACAAATATACATAATTATATACTAAAAATATTTACATTACAAAATATCGTTTAAAAATACCTCCGCGTTATTGCCGACTGGGAAGGTTCCCAGAATGCTGGCTGTGTTGCCACGTTGGATGGTGATACTTATTCTTTGGGCCAGAAAATAGCCAGCCTAGAAGCATCGATTAAGTGTTTAGAAATGTCTCAAGTTTAAGTGATGTTTTTATCATAATTAACAGGTTTGGAGAAATTAAGGAAGAATTTAGGAAACCTCATTCTACCTATTCTATTCAACCTTGAGCACTGTAAGTAGTAAATAAAATGTATGTAATGTAATTATTTTACGTTTAACAATTATCCTTTGATGTATTAGTAGGTATATTACAACATAGGTAATATATTTATTTAATTGAAGAATCTCTCACTGAAATTTTCTACGCGATGAAATTTCATTAAACGTATTTTCACCTTTATTGGTGTCATTATTTTAATACTGTGAATTCAGGCTGAAAAACTATATCCCAACACGAGTGGTTGGACTCTCTCCCTCTTGATAGGTAATTCAGTTGGTTTTAGAGTTTTCGAAACGAACATCTCTTATACAACAGTAATGTCCGTCCGTCCGTCCGTCTGTCCGTGAACAACTTTCAACTCGAGAACGGTAAGAGCTAGATACTCAGTGTAAACGCCAATCGACTTAGCATAGTTGAAAATCCCCCAAAATGAACTTGACCTTTGACCTCTGATCTCAAGGTCAAGGTCAAAACGAGGTCAAATCGAGAACGGTAATAGTTAGAGACTCAAGACCAGCTGCAATCAACTCAGCATGGTGAAATACCTCTAAAATGAATTTGACCTTTGACCTCTGGTCTCAAGGTCAAGGTCAAAACGAGGTTAAATCGAGATCAGTAATAGTTAGAGACTCAAGACCAGCTGCAATCAACTCAGCATGGTCAAAGACCTTTAAAATGATGTTGAACTTCATGTCATGTGACATTTTTTTAGATTTTATGTAAAACTTTCGAAAACTCTAAAATATATGGCAAATATTTGCCATATTTTTAACTTGTTTTTATAGGTTATTCTCATACTATCATGTCTATGTCCCCGAGAAGATAGGTACATAGGTTCACATTTTGACACTAGTTTTTTCTATCCTATCTAAAGTCTAGCAGCGGTTACTGCTGGGTTATTGATAATCTATAGTAGGTACGTATGGTGCCGTAACTAGGTAGGTGTTGTTGAGCTAATAAATACAAGTCGTAAACAATTAGCGACATGACGACTTATCTGACCTTATTTATTGTTTTGATCGTTTCAACTGTGAACCGTCAACGTCAATTAAAGTTAATTGAATAGATAAAACTCAAAGTTTCATTATAGAGCGTTATTAAAGTCCCTACTGACGATATGTCCATCAATCTTAATGCAGTTTGCATTGATTAGGCTCCGAAACTACTGTACCGGTTTGAAAAATTATTTTACTTATATAAAGCTACATTGTTAACAAGTAACATAGGCTATATAACATCACGCTACGATCAATAAGAGTGGAGTAGCAATTATAAATGTTGCAAAAACCACGTTACTTCACGGACAAAGTCGCGAGTGTCTACTACTTATCTATATACCAACCACCACAGATTTGAATCCACTAAAACAAGCAATTCAACTTAACTACAAGTAGGTGTATTATCACGTATTACCTCGTCAAATTTATCTGGCGTCTCCAGACGCGCCATGTTCAATTTTAAAAGCCAATTTTTATATCATCCCTGGTTTACATACAAATTATACTTTTTCTTTCAATTTAGGAGATGGGTCTTCTTTTTATTATCCATAACGATTTGCTTAAAGACTTGAATTTAAAATGCAACTCAAAGACAATTATTTTTCACTACTTTTAGGGTTCTGTTCCCTCAAAAAGAAAAAATACGGAACCTTTATTGGATCACTTTGTTGTCCGTCCGTCTGTCTGTCTGTCATGACCTTCCTTTCTGACTGTCCTTTATCTCAGGAATGTGTGGCTGTATCAAGCTAATATTTATATCAAATACTCACTCAGTCTTCTGTCCCTTAGAGCTGTAAAAAAACAGAATTTTAAGCCAACGCAATCAAAAGATACAGCCGTTTATGCTGCAAATGTTCGACATTCGCAACGGAATCAAAACCTACAGGGTACTTTTCGCGAACTCTGAATCTCGAAATTTTTTCAAAGGAACGTATTTGAAAAAGACACAGACAAAGAAAAAATTGAAAACATTTATTTACAATAAGAATTACAATATTACATAATTAAAAATATTTACATTACAAAATATCGTTTAAAAATCCTCTAAAAAGAAACAATTGATGTGTTTCATAGCGTAGGTATGTAGTGACCAACCAAAACTCCGTGTCTTAGCCAATAGCCAGACAGCAACAGGACAGCTACAGCCAACGATTGCCACAGGGGTCAGGTTGTACGGCAGTTTTAGCCACTGGAAATACTGAACCAACATGGTTGTTGTCAGGGTACATTTATTCTTGTGTAAATGAGATTAATTTTCTTAAGTTCGCACACCTCAACAGCATTTTTAATAAATTAAATAAAAGAAGAGTTAATTTATAAAGCACATTATTAAACGAGTTTACGGGTTTATACGAGTCTACGGGGACGTAGCTCATAAAAGCGAGCATCTGTCTTCACCAGCTTATTTATTATAGACTTACATTTTATAGCTTACATGGTCATGTGCATTTATAATTTAATGCTGCTCCACTCCTATTGGTCTTGGCCAGATGTCATATAGCTTATAACCTCCTCCTTTATCCTCGATAGAGGGACTATCCAATAATAGAAGAGTGTCCAATTCGACCATGTAGTTCCTGAGTTTAGATTGATAATATTGTGCAGTTTCCTACCCATTCAAAGCATGTCATCATTGTACAACCCTCATGTGCGACACTGCCTCCACATTGTGAATACATTTATTTTAGCCAGTACAGTAATAATATTATCTATCAAATAATATAAGAAATAGGAATTATTATTCTATATTAATAGTCCGAGACGCCCAGGACTTTAATTGGCTATACAATAGCGGCTGGCACGTAAGATTTTGTTGCTGTTAATCAACATTTCATCGCAAGGCAACGGGTTTTAATTTTTTTTCAAAATTACGATGTAGTTGCTACTTTTTATTAAATTCATTCAGGACATAACCCATTATATCCGTGCCCGGTGATGGCTTACCTGGATATAATGGGTAAACAGGCTTGCCCCCAATTACGTGGGATAATACTGGCAAATTGTAGGTGTGTAATGCACCTCTGCCTACCCCTGTAGTTTCTGAGGTTTACGTGTTCAACCAAATCAACTCTTCAGTCTAAAAATATTTAGATATAAATTATAAATCACAAAAACTGAAATGTCATAGACAGGACTCGAACCTTCGGCCTTTTCCTAACAATGGGAATGCTCTGACCACTGACCTAACAAAGCCCAATACCTACATCAGGCTACATCATAGTCTTAGCTCAACCATTATAATTTCTTGCTCGCGCCATTAACGTTTATCTAAATATTTTAAGAATAGTTTAAGCAAACTCATTGCCTTGAAATTTGCCTGAAATACAGAAATATCTTCAGTCTAAGTTTGATGGTTTGTGCATCACGTAACCAGCATTATGAAGTACACAGGGTGGAAACTCTGGGTACTTTTTGTCCCGTTAATTGAAAACAAAATACGAGTAGCATTTCTACGCAGTAAAAGACGCGGGGCATAAATAAAAACTACCTATGTAGATTTAAAAAGGTCCGCCTGAAAATTAAACTGGTTCGAGTGAAGCGTTTACGCTTCCTTTATTAAATTTCAAGGCCAGTTAGCCTTTGTTGTCAATCAAGTTCAAAGGCAAAATGTGGGTAGTCGTAGTCAAAGAGAACATGGTTTATTCAGACAGATGTGAACAGACATACAGCGTGATTAACGAATACAGTATAGATGTATAGCATATTTAGAATTATCCTACTAACTAGTATAGGTACATGAGATAGTATTACTGACTTCATAAATACCTGACTGTAATTTATTATTAATAAAATGCACAATGATTTTTCTTCGAGCCGACCTTAGAGTTATGCTTATGGGAATAGAGGTTATATAACAGAGAAAATATGTGTACCCCGGGTTAAAGTATATTTTGAGTAATATTCTCCAACAAAGGCTTTTCGTTAAAAATCTCTTGGGAAGGTAAGTCTACATAATTGGCCAAAGCTTGAGTCGGAATGTCGAGCAGACATTTTCCCTTTGTACACCAGACAATAAATAACTTGATCAAATAACTCTTAAATTAAACGTAAATCGTGGACGTGACACTTTGGGCCACGACCTCGGCCTCCAGGCTCCAGGTTTCTTCAATACCTAAAGATTTCTTAAGGTTCGTGTTACACAACTGCACTAAAACTGTCTCGAGACTGATTTTTAAACTAGGACTAAGACATCTATACTTCTAATGTTATGAAGAGTAAAGCTTTGATTAGGTTGTTTTATACCTTTTAAACGACGACCGCGTATACGACATCCGCGTTGCTCTAGGGGTTGTTTGCATTGTTTTGAAAACCGCTTTTGAAAATTCTTTCACTAATATAAAGCTACATTATGAATGAAAGGAATTTTAATGGTAAAGGCTATTATTAATTTTATCCCTGTAATGTGTTTTGTGCGAATTGGGCACGAAAAAACTATATTAGTAGGGTACAGCATGACAATCCGTCCACACATCGGCCGAAACAACTCGGTGTTTGAAAGATCAAAAGATCGAACTAACGGGTCATCCGCCGTACAGCGGCTTGCTCTGGTCCCCAAAGACTTCTATTTATTCCCAACTGTGAAGAATAAATTACGTGGTCAACGATTTTCGAGCTGTAAAGAGGCTGTTGATGCGTTCAAAATGCACGTTTTGGAGATAGGTACCTCAACCCGAATGGAAAAAGTGCCAGGAAAATTAGTTCGAACGTATCCAAAGTGCATCGATCATCATGGTGAACTCGTATCTATATTTTACTCTTCTATCCAATATAGCGGACGCCCGCGGCTTCGCCCGCTTGACAAATTGCACTGAATGCAAACGTTCCTCGAGAACCACTCTATACATTGGTCAAAATCCGTTGCGTAGTTTTTTAAGATCCAAGCATACATCGGGAACGGAATCGTCTTTGTTTTACACTATGTTATTACGAGTATTAACACTTCCTTAGCATTCCGGTTAAGTACTCACTCGTCCGTGGGCCCAAAGCGTAACTACTTATCGAGTTTGAAATAGATAAGTTAAGTAACTAAACACGCCTAACTATTTTTCAGCATTTTTATTTTCGCTGTAGCTATTATATTTAAGCTTTTACTGTTTTATCATCAAGCGTACTTTCCGCGCCAGTGGATGGCTGATGTGTCACACTATAGTAGCCATGGGAGCCCGGACTGCAGAGTGGTTAAAAGAGTAGAAGTTAAATAAACCACATGCCATCCAGATCTAACATTCCCGAAGTATGTACACCCGTCTGACCCTCTTCCAACCACAGCGTATACGTACAGTTTGAAACAAACGATGTTTTCTATATAAATACATGAGTTATGTACTTAGTACAACATTATAAGTACATGAAATTATATTTACCTTTGTGTGATACTCAAACGAAAGGTTTTTGTTGGAGCCTTAATTAAGCACTTTCAGACTCACGCTTATTATATTGTACGAAACCATAGACTGTACGTCATGTAATTTACCTTAATTAGTGAGGTCTCGTTAGCTGATTGTGTGTTTATACTAGTTGATGTATACAGCTTCTCCTTCGTGGAATGGTTTCTTTCTAGTTTCCAATTCTCACGGGAGTGTTCCCGTATATCTCGAGAATGTGTTTCCCGAGATAAAAAGTATTCTTTGTTGCTCTGGGATAATGTAGGTAGCTATATATTTGTGAAATATTTTTTTAAAACGGTTGAGAGTTTACAAAGTCTATTCAATTAAAAAAAACTCTTTGGCCCCAAACATAAAACATTTATACAATTCATCTCTCCGCCTCCTAGGGTCCCCGATTTTAGAGGACTCATCATTCATTGACGATAAAATTCAAAAGTTTCAGGAAAATTCAAATAAATTAGTTAATCTTAATATTCACACAGCCTTTACAATACTTCGATTTTGCCTTTTTGTCCCACAGTTTACTCATGCACTTCATTCATCACCATTTTGGAAACATTCACAGCTTTTGGAAAAGGTTGACACAATCATCCACAACACCCTCAGTCAAATTTTAAATGTGGCCTTGGATGACCGGGCCTGGCTTCAAGCGTCCCTACCAGTTCGTATGGGTGGGCTCGGCGTCCGCAAAATTACTGACATTAGCCTACCGGCTTTTCTGTCATCGGTTCACAGCACTGAAGACTTAACCAGGAAGATTTTAACTCACACACTGGCTGATTCTGAGGTGTTGTATAAAACCGATGCCATAAATGCCTGGAAGACTACTGGCCCCTTCACTGATCTGCCGTCTCAACCATTCTCTCAGAGGCAGTGGGATGCGCCGCTCTGTAATTTAAGGCGAGATTCACTAATTTATACGTCTTCCAATGTTTCAGAGCGAGCACGTTTACTGGCTGTGGGAGAGTGGGAGTCTGGATTGTGGATCAAAGCACTTCCCTCGCCCAATATAGGTACTATGTTGGACGATACCACTTTCCGCCTTGCCACCTGTCTTCGTTTGGGTGCGCCATGTGTTTCTCCGCATCGTTGCCACTGTGGAGAAGTAGTCGATAACCTTGGACATCACGGTCTTTCCTGCAGTAGAAGCGCAGGTCGTATTTCTCGACACGCTAACCTAAACGACATAATCCGTCGGGCTCTTTCGACCGCCGGTATCCCAGCAATTCGTGAACCAAATGGGCTCGTGGCAACGGAAAGAGACCTGATGGAATGTCGTTACTGCCATGGAAGATGGGAAGGCCTTTAGTATGGGACGCTACGTGCGTTGACACTCTGGCGCCTTCTCACCTTCCTGGTACAGCGGGGTGTGCGGGCGCTGCTGCTGCATCAGCGGAAAGCCTCAAACGGCGCAAATACTCCAATTTAGCAGGAGACTACATATTTGAGCCGTTTGGGGTAGAGACGCTGGGACCTTGGGGTCCGTGTGCTCGCGGCCTATTCAAAATGTTATCTAAACTCATGATCGACACTACTCAAGACCAGAAGGCTGGTTACTATTTGGCACAAAGAATAAGCATTGCCATACAACGTGGAAATGCTGCCAGCCTTCTCGGAATATTGCCAGTCGGCGACGAGGCGGAGGAATTCTTTGACGCATATTAGAATTTAGATATAATTAGAAAGTATAATTTTAAAATAGGTAATGTACATATTTAGTTAGTTTCAATTGTATTTTTTGTATATTGTAATTCTTATTGTAAATAAATAAATATTCAAAAACACAATCATATATTTCCTGTTTATAATATTAGTATACATGAAAATTCTAAGTTTTCTTTAAATTTGTCGTAAATCATTACTTCTCGGAATTTGATCCTTAACAGCAACACTATCGTATGGTGTAATAATAAAGGGTGTGATTTTTTTCCTAAATCAATGGGTTCGAAACCCAGCTAGGATTACCTATAGGTTTTTAAAAAATCTAATGACGAGGTTTTAAGTTTCATCAAAATGGGGCTCGCGAGCGAAAAATGCTCAAAGGAGTCATCCTTTGTGTAACGCACCTCTGCCTTTTTTTAATTCCGTGAGACCGCGGCCCCCCCCCCCCATGTCCATTGCTGCGGGCGTCTCTAGTGACACCCGAAGGATGCCCGGCGGACTTTGGCACCTGCGTGGCCTCTTCGGGGGTTTGGTCGGAATGAAAATCCCGCGTCGTTGGGGTTGGGTTTTATCCCGCGTCGGTGAGTGAATCTGTGGGGCTGAGGCCCCGCAGCACGAGGTCCCGGCGTTGACTCGCCCACGCTGAACACTCCACCAACGTGTGGAGTGCAGTGTCGTCGCCGGAAGCCTCACAGTGTTGACACCGGGATGTGACCTCACGATGGATGCGAAAAAGATAGCTACCGAAGCATCCATGCCCGGTGCCACTCGTCCATGATCAGTCTCACCGCTGCGATGACGGTGGCTCCCCCCTTTGGTTGCTCAAGTCGCACCCTCCATGTCTCCATGAGATCCTGGAAGAGTTGGGACCGCTGGTCCTCGATTTCTCGAGACGCAGACCTGTGGTCCCGCTCCAGCGCCTCCTTGAGCCATTGAAACAATGCAATGCACCTCTGCCTAACCCTTCGGGGATATAGGCATGATATGTGTCTGTCTGTCTGTCAAATAACTTTAATAATACATATATGCATTTAGTTAAAAACTGTTTTTTGGAATTACAAAAAGACATTTCATATTTATTTATTGATATAATGTATAGTTGTCTAAGCTGTGGTTCGGTCCGTATGTTTTAATAACACGGTTTAAAACGGCACGGTAGGTATTTAGGGCCAACCTTTTCGCACTAACCAGAACTTTTAAGAGCATAATTTTCCATAGTCTCGTCCAGTCAGCAGGAGCCCACCATTCTGGAATAACAAAGTGTTAATTACTTTATATGCATATATTTATATTTCTTTAATCATGTTTCTGTGACGAAGGCCAGTTTGTACACAAAAAGCGTTCGCGGTCATCCTGTCCGGTGTGTTTGGAAAACAATGCATGATTAAATTTAAAGCCACTATACCAGTAAATTAAAAGAAGTTTCATTATGAACTGTCACTCAATAAATTATTTTTCAAATTGGATAAATACACAATAGGGGTAATCTAACTTTTTAGGCGTTTCGAGTACGCTTTCGGAAGGATAACTCCAAGACGACGGTGGACTTTGGCCACCTATGCGGCCTTTTCGAAAGGAGAGGGAGTAGGGTATCTTCCCCCATTTTTACGTCGGTAAGGAGGTTTTTTAATGCTCGCTAGCTACTATATTAGAACAAAAATGTTTCTAAATCGGTTCAGTACAAAGTTTTAAAAATAAACTCACTACAAATATTGGATAGAATCAAGCGTTACCTGGCGAAAATCCATGACAAAGTAATGGTAAGTAAGATGTTCAAACTTTTTATAATAATTGCATCATTCTCGCAAAAATAAGACATTAAAACGCTGACAAATGTTTCACCTCTAAACGAGGCATTCTCAAGACTGTCTCAGAGAGAACAGCAAAATATGAAGCCAGTACATGTTTGCTTTTAAGTCACTCACTACATTTTACAAATAAATTTTACCGCTTCATAATATTTAATAAAGATGGCTACTTGTTATGTAAGATTAGCATACCCATGGAAAATGGCAATTGCGCGGTCTGATACGCGTGTTAGAAACTAAAGAAATATTTTAATTGTTGGGATAATTAATTACATCGCTATCTAATCTCAAACTAAGTAGAGCTCCTGCTACGAGAACGAGTACTAAATAACTGATACAAGAAACTATAAACTTAATAAAACATGTAGTAATGTCGCAAATAAAACCTTCTCGTAATAAGTAAGAATGAAATTAATTTTCTTTTTGCTGCAGAAAAAGCTGAGTTAGTCAAATTTATGAGCCATAACATGAAACAACTGTGGCTTACAACAACAATAAAGGACGATTAGTTACGATACGTGGACAGTTTTGTGTTGCTTTATTATTTTATATATTTAAGTGGTCTTACTGGAGGACTTTACGATAGGTACTATAACTGACATAATAATGTTACGATTTATGATACAATTATATGGTTTCTTAAAATTTGTTAACAAAAAACAGGAAATTTACACAACACTATCTTTTCTCAAACTAAGCAGAGTCCCCTCCTGGAAGCGAGAGCCCTTGCGTCATTGTTTCAATGGCACAAGGAGGCGCTGGAGAGGGATCACAGGCCTGCGATTCCAACTCCGCCAGGATCTCATGGAGACTTGGAGGGTGCGACTTGAGCAACCAAAGTGGGGAACTAGCGTCATCGCTAGTTCGCCACTTTGGAATGTTATTGAGACCGATCATGGACGAGTGGCTGCAGAGGCGGCATGGTGACCTCACGTATCGTGCGACGCAGATCGTTACCGGGCATGGATGCTTCGGTAGCTATCTGTTTCGCATCCATCGTGAGGTCACACCCCGGTGTCAACACTGCGAGGTTTCCGACGACGACACCGCACTCCACACGTTGGTGGAGTGCTCAGCGTGGGCGAGTCAGGGCCGGGACCTCGTAGTGGGTCTGGGCGTGGATATCCTCTCACTGGAAACCATGCTCCAAGCCATGGTCTCCAGCGCGAGTAGGAGGAACGCGGCCGTGTCCTTCTGCGAGCAAGTCATGCTCGCGAAGGAGGCGGCCGAGAGGGAGAAGGAGCGTACCCTCCCCGCCGAGTTCCGTAGTCAGCGGCGAGGGCGCTGCAGACTCATCTACGCCCAATCATCATCTACCTCCATGATCGGGGCCTGAGGGCGGCGGGATCGCCACCTGCCGTCCTTACAGAAGCACGCAACCAGATTCACTCACTGACGCGGGATAAAACCCTACCCCAACGACGCGGGATTCTCATCCCGACCAAAACCCCGCAGAGACCACAGAGGTGGTCAAAGTCCGCCGGGCGCCACTGGAAATACCCTCTTGTAACCAGAGATGCCCGGCAACGGACGTTAGAGTGGCCGCGGCCCTTGGACCGCGGGATTAAAAAAAAAAAAAAAAAAGCAGAGTTTGTGTTATAAGAAATAGTAAATTTAAACTGGGTTAAAAATTGCAATTTATTCAACTCAGTTTGATAAATTTAACTTTTTTTTTTTTTTTTTTTTTAATTCCGCGGCCCAAGGCCGCGGCCGCTCTAACGTCCGTTGCCGGGCATCCCTGGTTACTAGCAGAGGGTATGTCCAGTGGCGCCCGGCGGACTATGACCACCTCTGTGGTCTCTGCGGGTGTTTGGTCGGGACGAGAATCCCGCGTCATTGGGGTCGGGTTTTATCCCGCGTCAGTGAGTGAATCTGGTTGCGTGCTATGGGGCAAAGGCCCCGCAGCACGCAACCCACCGTCCTTACAGAAGCAGGCTAGAAAGCCTGCTTCTGTAAGGACGGTGGGTGGCGATCCCGCCGTCCTCAGGCCCCGATCATGGAGGACGATAGTCTTGGGCGTAGTCGCGTAGTCTGGGGCGGCCTGGCCGCCGACTACGGAACTCGGCGGGGAGGGTACGCTCCCTCTCCCTCCCGGCCGCCTCCTTCGCGAGCATGACTTGCTCGCAGAAGGACACGGCCGCGTTCCACCTACTCCCGCTGGATACCATGGCTTGAAGCATGGTCCCCAGCGAGAGGGTATCCACGCCCAGACCCACTACGAGGTCCCGGCGCTGATTCGCCCACGCTGAGCACTCCACCAGCGTGTGGAGTGCGGTGTCGTCGTCGGAAACCTCGCAGTGTTGACACCGGGGTGTGACCTCACGATGCATGCGAAACAGATAGCTACCGAAGCATCCATGCCCGGCAACCATCTGCGTCGCACGGTACGTGAGTTCACCATGCTGCCTCTGCAGCCAATCGTCCATGATCGGTCTCACCGCCGCGATGAAGATGGCACCCCCCTTGGGTTGCTCAAGTCGCACCCTCCATGACTCCATGAGATCCTGGCGGAGTTGGGACCGCTGGTCCTCGATTTCTCGAGACGCAGGCCTGTGGTCCCGCTCCAGCGCCTCCTTGCGCCATTGGAACAATGACGCAAGGGCTCTCGCTTCCAGGTCCCATGGAGGGGTCCCGGCTAGGAGACATGCAGCCTCTCCGGAGATCGTGCGGTACCCCCGTATGGTTCTGACGGCCAAGGTTCTAAGTGGTCTGTTTAACAGAGTCACGTTCCCCTTGACCGCCAACCTATCCGCCCATACGGGAGCCCCGTATAGGGCCATACTCCGCACGATCCCCAGGTACAGTCTCCTGCAGGAGGCGTTGGGTCCCTTTAGGTTGGGCATCAGTCGCGAAAGCGCGACCGGTGCCTGCGTCACCTTGGGGACCAAACTTCGGAAATGTGGTCCGAAGTTCCATCGGCTATCAAGTACGATCCCTAGGTACTTCATCGAGGGCTTGATGCCGATGCTAACGCCTCCCACATTTATGCTGGAACCTTCTGGTGGACCGTTCCGAGGTCTGTGAAAACACAGAACCTCGGACTTGTGCAAGGCCACCTCCAGTCCCAGCTGCCGTATCCGACCCACGACTCGAGCAACACCCGTCGTGACCTTGAGTGCTGCCTCCTGGTACGTTGCACCCCGCGCCGTGACGAGGGTATCGTCGGCGTAGCACGTTACGCCGACACCCCTAGGCAACGCACCCCGCAGCACCCAGTCGTAGCTGATGTTCCACAGAAGCGGCCCCAGGACCGACTCCTGCGGAACACCGCACGACACATCTCGCCGAGCTGGCCCGAGCCAGCTGGGGAAAGCTATGGCCCTCTCCGAGAGATAGGCCCCGACAATACGACGGAGGTAGAGAGGCGTTTCGTGATACACGAGCGCCTCCCTAACGCAGCTCCATGGCAAGGTGTTGAACGCGTTGGCGATGTCAAGAGACACCGCCACCACCACCTTGCCCTGCGAGACTGCTTCCTCCGTCAGGCTCTTCACGCGCATGATCGCGCTCACGGTGGAGCGTCCCCGACGGAAACCGAACTGGTTATCCGCCAGGTCTGGCCCCACACTCGTGAGATGCTCGACGAGGCGTTCCGCGATAATTCACTCAAAGAGCTTACACACCTCGTCGAGCAACACGATCGGCCGGTATCCGGACGGTGAGTCCACCGGCCGCCCCGCCTTACGGATCAGGACCAGTTTCCCCGTCCTCCACACCTTGGGAAACTGGCCCCTTTCGAGGCATGCGCTAAAGAGCCCCATCAGTCGAGGCCCGAGTTCTTCGAGGGCCAGGACCCGTGCACGGCCAGGAATGCCGTCGGGTCCGGGGGCAGTGATTTTCCGGCGTTTAAGCCGGAGTACTGCCGCACCTAGCTCCCCCACCCTGACTTCGGGTACGTCGTCTTCGCTGGTGCTATCCGCGTCGGGCAGAGACGGAGCCATGCGCGGAGGGACGTGCTCCTCCGCGCTCGTCGGAAACAGGGAGCCCATGACCCGCTCCAGCTGCTGCGGCTGGAGACTCTGGGTCAGTGGGGGCGCCCTAGGTCGGAGTTTCTCCCTGACCTGTAGGTACGGGCGCCCCCATGGGTTCTGCTGCAGGGTCTCCAGGAGCTCCTCGCGGGCCGCCGTCTTGGCCCGCTTTATCGTCTCCTGGAGATTACCTTTAGCCTCCCTGTATGCCTGAAAAAGCTCCGCCTCTCGGGTGATAAATTTAACTTGCAATATTTCACTCTAAGTGTGATTAGGGTATCCATTTTTCGGGCACTGCGTGGCTGAGGCGCCCTGAGTTTATCGTTACAAGGAGACACATATATGTAAGTGGTTTTGTTTATTATTAAGTTTTATTCTCATCATCATTCACCGAGCCTTTTCCCAACTCAGTTGGGGTCGGCTTTCCAGTCTAACTGCGATTCGGCTGAACTTCGATATTTTATTAAGTTTTATTCTCATAGTGTTAAAATTATTAAGTGCAAATAACGAATAGATACAACACATAGTTAAACTTCGGCAAGTTATCTACAATGTGGGACTCAGTGGGTCGTACTAGCAAAGAGTTGTTGGCTCAGTGCCACCCATTCCAAGGACCTTACTCAAACAAAAAGACAGATAATTTTATTTTTATTTGACTACACAAGTGACCCTAGTTTCGAAAAATTATTCTTTAAGGCAAAAAATAAACCAAATCAGTTTTCTGGTCCTAAAATGCCTCAATCAGTCATTTGAAATAGACTCAATAAATGATTGTCATTTTAATAAAAAATTATAAAAATAAATAATAAATATTGTTGGACATTCTCACACAACGTCATCTAGCCCAAACTAAGCTTGTGCTATGGGATCCTAGACAACTGATAAACATACTTATATATTTCTAAATACATACATAACAGAAAATAACCGGGTCCACCTTTGCTGTAGACCTTTGGTTGTAAAACTAAGAAAATATTATCAAAGGATGGTTCGTTACAAAATAGTTATGGTTTAAAAAAAATAAGAATTAGTTATTTACTGTTTATATCTTCTAACGTACAGTAATATCAGCCCCAATACCATAGCGTTTGGAAGAGTTTGTCAATAATCCATGATATCACAGGAATTAAAAAAATAAATTGTGCGGTCGGGGGACTCCCGTCAGGCACGAAGTTCTTTACGCAACTACAACGCAATCCAACCTGGTTTTTTGTTACTTTTCGTTTAACTAACAACGCCGACGCTTAATGTCAAAACAATAATTAATAATAAGGCGGACCATACACTGTTAAGCATAACGTGACGATTTCTAATAAATCGCACTTCCCGTAAGACGCGTTAGAGAGTTCCGTTCCAAAAATGCTATAATTGGGTCACGTGATGGAAAATCTTTGCGATATCATTGGTTATCGCCTGAAGTCTACTCTGTTATGCTCATAAAGTAGGTGCCTGCAGCTTCTCCTATTTCTGACGATGCCTCAGGCCATCTTCAATGGATCAAGCCCAGACTTTGCAGACGTCAAAATATTAAAACACCAACTATCTGTTGCTTGCGGCATATCGCTCGTGTGGTATCGTGGTTATTGCAGCATTTTTCATTGCTATTTATATCCTATTGACCGTAGCGTGATTTTATGTAGCTTATGTTACTCGTTAATAAAGTAGCTTTACTGTGTGAAAAGATTTCACTCAATTCAACTGTTTTTTTTTTTAATTTTGTTTTGACGTGTAATTTTCGGTCCTGTAGTTTCTTAGTATTAGCGGGGCTATGTCACTCGCCTAACAATCGCAAAAAATACGTGACGTCAGCTAAAACTTGAAGTTGTAAGTCAGTAAGAGTTGCCTCTTGTTTGTGACACGGCATTGACCATAGAGTTGATATTGAAGCATTAACGTCATTATTATTAGTCAAATTATGCTAATATATATTTTACTTTACTGGACAACCCTAACGTTCGAATGATGTTCTCTGTGAACAAAAGAATGTGCTTTAATTAACGTCGGACTGCAAGTTCTGTATGTAAGTGCTATTCCCTATTCTGTGGTATTAGGTATAGATAGCCTTATTTCTCTCATATTTTTTTTCTATTTTTTCTCCATTCCGTCAATAATCACCTTATTCATTGGGCGCGCATTAGGTAATTAACCTGGTCACTGATACCCAAGCCCATGGGAAATAAGACTCTTTTGTAGGGCGACCTTTTATAATTCAGCCGGAGGTGAGGCCGTGTCTAAATATAGTATTCTGATGTAGGTAGACTTTTTGACAGGTTCATTAGAAACGTAACACGTGCCGTAAACTCTATGGTAATATAACACTGAATATAAACCTTATTTTGACAGGTTAGGCTTGGTTCACATGGTATTGTATCGCACATTGTTTTTGATCATTAAGTATTTGTTTGAGTTCGAATTTGAATACGAATTACCTGCTGGGTTGCAACTGTGTCGTTGTCATGCTGTTATAATGTACCTTTATCCAAATTTGTTTTTCGCAACTCGTACTCTTAATTTGTCAGTGTTTTTTTTTTTTTTTATGAATACATTTGAGTGCGTTTGACCATAATCTTACCTGATGTTAAGTAACGATGCGGTCTAAGATGAAGCACGCAAACTCAAATAATGCCTATTTACTCTTGCCTTGAAAATCCCAAGATTCGTCTCGGGTAGTATCGGGTATCGAAGTATCGGGGAACAATGACGCTGGAAGGGAATTCCATTCCTTAGCGGTTCGCATGATGAAAGACGAAGCGAATCGAGAGGTTCGAAGAGGTTGAATATCGACCACATACGGATGGAATCAGACCACGCCTTGATGTCCGATGATGGAATGGTGCTGGTGGAATTAATTCATGCAATTCCTGCGCACACTCTCCGAAATGTAACCTGTAGAAGAAACACAGACTCGCAACCAGACGGCGATGGTCGAGGCTCTGAAGTCGGTTGCTTGTGAGAGCCTCATCGCTTATAAGTTTTCTGGCGCGTCTCTCAATAGCTTCCAGGGCCTCAGGCTGGTAGCGGGCGGATCCATCCCAAAGGTGCGAGCAGTACTCCATGCAGGAGCGTACCTGTGCTGAGTAAAGACAACAGTTGACTCCAGGTAAAATATTTACGCATCTTAGAGAGGAGGCCTATTTTTTTTGAAGCTGTTTTAGCCCTGGATTTTATGTAGCTTCCAAAGTTCAGGTTGGATGATAAGTCCACACCAAGGAGCTGAAGATGCTGAGTCACAGGCACAGGGACAATCCGGAAAGTAGGAGCCTTGGTGAACGGGCTCTTTTTAGCGGAGAAAAGACATGCCTGGGTTTTCGTAGTGTTGAATATGACAAGGTTAGCATCGCCCCAGTCAGACACTGCCTGAAGCGTTAAGTTAGTGCGTTCAACCATTGCTACTCTAAGATCGTTGATTTCCGGTTTTTTGGCCTTTGCGCTGGAGAAATATCTCTCTGCAACCGTGCTATCGTCCGCATACCCAAACATACCGGGTCTGAGCAGGTCGTTTATATGTAGCAGAAATAACGTTGCCGAGAGAACAGATCCCTGAGGTACCCCAGCGTTAATTGCTAATAGATCAGACGAGCAGCCGTCAACAACCACTCGAATAGATCGTTCCCTCAGGAAATCTGAAATCCAAGCACAAAGACTAGCCGGAACTCCGTAAGCAGGAAGCTTGGCTATAAGGGCTTCGTGCCAGACCCTGTCGAAAGCCTTCGAAATGTCAAGTGACACAGCAAGTGCCTCACCATATCTTTCAAGAGCCTCACCCCAGAGGTGCGTGGCATACATTAGAAGATCTCCAGTAGAGCGGCGTTGGCGAAACCCGTATTGCCGATCACTTAGGAGGTCATTACCTTCGAGGTATGCCAGTAAACGTTTTTTTATTACACGCTCCATCACGTTGCAGAGAATGGAGGTGATCGCAATTGGGCGGTAGTTGACAGGGTCTGCACGACTACCCTTTTTCGGTACTGGCTGGACGTTAGCTACCCTCCAAGCTTTCGGAACTTTACCAGCCCGAAAATACATACGGAACAGGCGTGTCAAGACAGGAGACAACTCGGCTGCGCAGTACCTCAGAACAATGGCAGGAATACTGTCGGGATCACTGGCTTTATTCACATTTAGAGTGCGTAGTATTTTGAGAACCTCCTTTTGATGAATGCGGTATGTGTGTTAGGATGGATGAGTGTTAGGTAAAGCAGCTGTGTGTAGCACCGAAGCAAAGTTCTTTTCACAGAAACTCACTCAAAACTCAATCATAAAAGCAATTTGTTTGTTTTACTCTTTAACCGCGATATAAAAACCTCTTTTAATGTGTATTTTATAAGCAGTGAAGTGTGCTTACTTTTCCTTATATAATTTTACAATATATAATATATATAATAGTGGTATCTTGGTCAGTTGGTAGAACGTTCCTCCTGGAAAGGGATCAGTCACTGGTTCGAGTCCAGCCCAAGACTATATATATATACAGGGTTATTTATAATTAACTAGCATCCTCGCAGGGGTAGATAGCTGACGTCATAAGTAACAACGTTTGTTCTACGACTTTTTATAATTTGTTAAATTTTACTTTCATACAAAAATAAATATTTATTTAGTTTCGCGTCTGACAGTTTTTAACTCTACGCTGCAGTTTACGCGCATCGTAAAAATTAGGTAAACAAACTCGTATCATCAATTCATGCAATGCACAGATAGGAACGGGGCGCGGGGCGGCGGGCGCGGCGCTAGCGCTTTTGACCTTGACCCATTTCGCTCGCTAGATGCTTGCATGGAGTAATGATAATGTGGTGGAAGCCCGCCGCCAATATGCAGTAAGGTTTCCAAATCTACCTACACCGAGCCGGGCAACGATGTTATCTGCCACACAGCGATTACACGATTACGAACAGTTCCACCCCAGGTTCAGTGATAGTGGTCGTCCACCGAGGCACTCAGTACGGGAACAACAATGGATACTGGAGTTCTTTGAGGATAATCCCGCCGCAAGTACCAATGACGCCGCGCTACGGTTTAATGTATCGCAGTTCTTCGCGTTCGTGAAAATCGGCTGAAAAATGCGGCCTGTAGACCGGAACTGACACACATACCAACAACGCCAAATCGGGCAGTCATCGAGTTAAAACTACAACAATAAGGTCCCTTGTATTTGGCAAAATAAATATTATAACTATTTATTTCTTTGAATACCAAACTTTGTCTAAACAATGGAATGCCAGGTATTGATACCAATAAAGCGAAAATAAGAGAAAAATTTGCTTTCACCGGATATTATCAAAAGAAAATTCAATTCTATTTTTAACTGACTTCAAAAACAGGAGGAGGTTCTCAATTGAACTGTATTTTTAGGGTTCCAAGTTCAAGTTTCGGAACCCTTATAGTTACGTCATGTCTGTCCGTTCGTCTGTCCTCGGCTTTCCTCCTAAATGGTGAGTGCTAGAAACATGAAACTTGGCATGGATATGTTTTACTACATGTATAAAGTGCTAAAAGAAAATTATGAAAAATACTTTATTTGGGGTACCTCCCCTACACGTAACCAGAATGCGTGCCCCCCCCCCCCCTCCCCCTCTAAAAGCTAGCCTAGCTTAGCTCTAGCTTGAAGAATCTGAAAAAAATCATGATTGCCTACAATCATGATATGATGAACTTTGAAGCAAAACTATAACGAACTGGCTTGGCTTGCAGCATGGTCTCCAGCGAGAGGGTATCCAGCCCAGACCCTCTACGAGGTCCCGGCGGACGAGTTTATTGCCATTTCCGGGGACTCCCACAGCATCGTCCGTTTGTCAACAGGTGAGGACGTCTTGGGCCCTGGAGATCTTGGTAGGGTCGCTTAGCATCGAGACGGCTCAGCAGCCAGTTCAAGTCAAATGAAACCACAATAAAATTTCAAAGTGTTTTATTAAATCTTGAAATTGGAAAATGTTAGAATCGACTGGAACATTTTAATTAAAATTGTATTTGTGAGGAAATGTTTTGAAATTGTGCTTAGACATACATACTATTTAGAACAATGACTTCTATGTTACACTAAACGTACCATACTTTAAGTTTCATAAACCTCCAGACAAGTCTGACGCATTTGTTTTCCAAGCATGGCGACTCCATTCTTTCGTAATTTTCAACCAATGCTATGTCAAAATATTGCAGCCACATGACCAAATTAACATATTTTACTGCATTTATTGGTTGAATATGTCAACCAATTGAAACCGACGCTAGCTGTACTCACAGGAGCATTCGTTTCAACAGCGTTTGATCACAACATTGCCGCTATGAGTGTGGCCCGTGAGCCTCATGGATTTCATTTTACGTAGCAAGTCCAGTGTAAATGTGAAGTCATTAAACAAGTCCAATAAAATATACTAGGTACTTGATTATATTATGTAAGTTCAGGAATCTTAAACGAGATGTATTCTTTAACAATATTTTTATATATTATACTCGTAAGAATTCGTTGTTTTTTTCTGTAAAGTTTGTTATGTGATGTAATATTTACGCGGTCGTATCAATATTTATACCGGTTTCAGACAATATATATACAAATGTATTCAAGAATATAAATTTAACATTTTGAGCTTACATAATTATAATATTACACTTTATAACTAAAAATAAAATTAACACTTTATTTAAAACCATTCATAATTCTTAAGATAAATTTCATCAAATCTCAATATTACGTAGGTCACAATATAAGTTTTGCGTAACTTAAAAAAAAAACATGTTAAAACCAAAATATTATGTTTAGGTATTGCTTTTCAAAATACTCTCCTTTACATTTTAAAAAATTTTTCATGTGATCGAATCATTTTTTAAAACAGGAGGACCACATATTTGAAGGCATGTTTTCTACGTGCTGATTGAACGCTATCACTGCCTCTTCGGAGTTGGTAAAAGTGAAACCTCTCATAAAATCTTTGATTTTGGGGAAAATACAGAAATCACAGGGTGCTAGGTCGGGGCTATGCGCAGGATGGGTGACGAGTTGTACTTTTTCGGAAGCTAAAAATGACTTTGTTTTGTTGACCGTGTGTGAAGAAGCGTTGTCATGATGTAGGAGAACACGGCTTTTGGGTCGTCTTTCGCGAACTTTTTCCAACACCCTGGGTAAACAAATGGTAGAATACCACTCGGCATTAACACTCTTTTGATCTTCAAGTGGAATTGTACAGATGGGACCCGTAGCTGAGAAAAAAAACGCGATAATTTTTTTACCAACGTTTCTCGCCTGCCTCACTTTTGTTGGCTTATTTTCATTTTCAAACACCCATTCACAAGATTGCTGTTTTTTTCGGGTTCAAAACAATAAATCCACGTTTCGTCTCCTGTGACAATGTCATAAACAGCATTAGAATGTCCGTGGTCGTACTTCAGTAGCATCTGTGAGCACCATTCCACGCGAGCCCGCTTCTGCTCCGCTGTCAGTTCATGAGGGATCCAACGACAACAAAGTTTCCAAACTTTCAATTCTTCGTGTAGAATTGTCTGGATTTGACTCATACCAATCCCCAATAGTCCTCGAATTGTCTCATAGGTAATCCGCGGGTTTTTTTCAATTAACCGCTTAACAGTAGCCACATTATTTTCGTTGACGGCAGTTGAAGGCCGCCCTTCACGAAATTCGTCATGTAAAGAAACTCGACCTCTCTCAAATTCAGCAAACCATCGCCTCACGGTGCTCAAACAAGGTGCTTCTCTCCCAAAAGCATTTTGAAGACGAGCGGCACAGTCTTGCGGATAGACAGAACTTTTAAAATCATAAAGAATCATCGCTATAAATCTTTACGACTTAAGTAATTCCATTTTCGTTGCATACGTAGAACTTTGATGTGTGATAAAAAACAATTGACAAATGATTTCCCGCCAATTGTTTTTTTTTTATTACTAAGAATGTTGCAATGTTTAAAAAAATATAACATTCGAAATTCAAATAGTTCCGATTAGCTAGAAGTGCAAAACTTTTAGTGTGCCCCATGTATAATAATAATTATTAAATTTTAGACATAATAATATATTTTAAAGTTGTTTAAAATCTCTATTTACATTACAACTATTATATTTTATTATTTTTTTTAGAAAATAAGCATAATTTCGTCCTAGACTATCACAACATTCAAAGGCATTATAAGTTTGGACCATCGCTTGCAAAGGATTAAGGTAGTTCTCTGACAAAGAAAATTGGACAGAACTCTATGATATTTTCTAAAAATTCAAGAGTCAATTAACTACGAGTATTAGGTTAAAACGTCGGTCTTGCAATCAAACGACTATAGTTTTGACGTGAAGCTGCCTCAAGCTCTTTTAACTTAGCTAGGATTAACAGGAATTCTTTTTACTTGTATTCTAAAATTGTATAGAAAATAAATAAATTGAATTTATTTAAATAAAGGTTATTAAATTTCATGACATATAAAAATTACATTAAATAAACTTGTTCATTTTAGCATGTCACTTAAAATAGCGTCAAAATAAATATCCAATTTAAAAAGTGCGCATGAAATTTTTAAGGTATGTTTTTTAATATCTCTTTTTGTATGTTCTATTAATTATGTCCTAGAGGTCTCGGTAGTCAAGCAGATAATACAGTCCTTTATGCAAGAGAGATGTGGGTTTAAACCTATGTTAATTAAGAGTAGGTTTCGTCAGAGAACATAGTAGCGAAATCTGAAAATTAATAAATATTCTCACTTAAATATCTAAGCTTAGACTTTGTAAGCTCAATATTAATAAAAATCTCTTTAAATATTACGTAAGTACATAAATTTACGCAAATCTCGTAAGTTCCTACTTCGGTGATAGGGACCCTGTACACTAACATGCACCTTACCAATAATAATGTCTTAAATATTTAAAAAGTGCAAAGGCAGTATGACTGTGAAGTGAAGTTTTAAATTCAAGTCTAAAAAAATGAGATAGATATTTTTCAGATCAAATTAAGTCAACATAATTAACTATTTGTGTGTATTAGTAATAATATTGCCTATTATGTATAAAAGTGATTAACAATTATGAAAACTAAACTTTATGACATTTATTCAAAACTATTTGGACAATACACTACACGACGGGGCCATGGAAGCACTTACATGTGGTAATTACTTCCATGAGCCAGTCATATTATAATCGCTTACAGCACAAGTGGTCGATATTCGAAATAATTTGACAGTAAAAATTGGTCAATTTCTTAATTTAAATTGCTATTTACACGCATCAATATTTTTTGTTTACACTATTTACAGTACAATGGTAAGTAAAAATTTTTTTTTTTTTTTTTTTTTTAAGAAAAAAAAAACTTTTTACAGTTGTAAACATGCAATAATATCCAGAGGCAGAGACAACGCGTCTTAGAATTCTCGAAAATAAATTCACATATACACAAAATTGATCAGAGGTAACTCATTTAGTATGTATTACGCGGTACAAAATAAATGTCATGGGAACATAGGATTCAATTTTTTGATGAGATTTTTTCAACACGAAATTGAAGCTTTGATGTTCCATTTGCCCAGAATATAAATGGGCTACGCGATCAATCAAAATATAAAAATTAACCACGTCAAAGAAGGAGGTGTATAAATACTTTCTGATACCTTTGCAACAGAGAATTCATTAGATTTTTTAAAGATAACTATTACTAACTCTAAGCAGCTGGTTAAGGAACTCATTTTGAAACATATTTTTTAATCTGTGCCTAATTTGCCTCTAGATTAATATTAAAAATCCGAATATCATAAAAATACAAAGTTGTTTACCTATCTAATATATTTTTATAAATAATTTGATTGTATTGTTGTATCTTGGAGAATACATTTATATAATCGCTTTAATGTGTTGTAATTTTTATAAAACTTATTTATTAAAAACTCTATACAATGACGTTAAACAAGCATTGAGCAATTTGATTTAATGTAACGATAAAATATTTACAATAATTATTATTATAAGTGGCCTTTACAAATCTTGTTTTATATTTGGGCTGCCTCGTCAGGAATAGCTTACATTTAATTGTGATTTTTTTTTAATTTGAGCCTATATTAATAGGCTTAAATTTAAAAATTTTAATTTAGTAAATTGAACAACATGTCCGTTAAATAATTATTAGATTTCTAAGCAATGGTAAGTAAAATATTTAAAAAAAAATGTTTTAACTTATTTTAAATTTTTTAATAGCACTATTATTTTTTCGCCAAGTAACGCCTGGTTCCATCCAATATTAGATTTCTTTTTTGGGAGGCCGCCATTTTAGACTTTAATGATTCTAAAAAAATGTCAAGTGCTCATTAATTTGAAGAGGGCAATTGCTATTAATAAAAATATTTACAAATTGTTAGTGAATACGACTCGGTATGAATTTAGTAAGTTCTTAGTTTTATAAGTATTTAGTTGATGTCAAAGAAAGGCTCATATATTTTTTAAATTTTACATATATTTTTTATGTGATTGCCACATAGTATTATAAAAAATTACGTTGTCAAAATATTAAAAAATAACTTTTCTTTACTACAATAAAACGCTTGATGTTGCCAACACCGTTACTTTTTCTTCTATCTACACTAGATATTGATACTGGCCAGTCGAAATTCGAACACTATGTGAATTCTGAGCAGCCATTTGCCGGTTGCGATGACATGTGTCACCGCGCAAGTGGAGTATCACCGTGTAGATCCTTCGTTAACGTTTGGAGTCGGTTTCTCGTTCGCAGGTACATCTTGGCTTTGATCCTTCGTCTCCTCGACTGATTCAAGGCCAATGTCGAATGAGGTTTGCTTACTGGAAATAAATATCGTATTACAATCGAACGTGAAAACCATTCAGTATGTGTTTAAACGAAGAATGATGGAACACTCTGGTGTTCAGTGTGTTCCATTCATTCTTCGTCTAAACTTTCTCTGGAAAGCATAGTGTAGAAATGTACTAACTTGAGCCTAATCAGCGATATCTTACAGGCAATCTTTGCAATTGTTAGAAATATGATGAACGATGAATAAGTCATTAAGAATTGCCAACTAACCTCTCCGTCAAATAGTTGCCAGGTGCTGATAGTGATCTCCCAGCACGTGCGAGGCCGCCGCGCTTGGAGCTCGCTGAGGGTTTGTCGGAAGGTTCGCCTCGGGAACTTGCAGACTCCCTGCGGGAAGTACTACCTTCCCGACTGCGCAGGAATGGATTCTGTGGGCAGAGTTTGATTTTAATGTTGGACTGAAACTGTGCCTGGACCTTGGACTGAACCAATACAAAATGAGATCTGCTTCCTTCGAACGGGTAGATATGCCTAATCTCTGTCCAATGCTGAACGTAGGCTACAAGAAATCACAATGACACATCTAGATAATGTCATGTATGCAAAAATTACTCGTTTTGTGTCATTAGGAAAATCCACCTCCTAATGGTAGTATGGTACAGTTGCCATTCAACATACAAGGTTTTGATAACATAAAAGTGACCAAATAATTTTACAATATAAATCGCAAAAACTTGACCAGCGACCATTCCCTTACAATGAAAGTGCTTACTTAAAAGCAACACACTCGCAATGGATTACGTAGGACCAACAAAAATGTTGACTAGAAGTTGGCGTTGTAATGCCTCTGCCTACCAGTTCAGGCATTATTGACATGAAGAGATTAACAGAAATGCAGCAATTCTAAAAATATAAAGCAATAAAATAGTTTGGTTTGTAGTTTCAAAGAAGGCAGTTAACTACAAAGACAAATGGTACATACAGTACAGAGACAAAGTGATTGGCGTCTGACCTCTGGAATAAATGTTTACACATAAATAAACGATGCGATCCTAAACTTGTTTGTTCTTTGTATTAGCTAACGCTCACGGACTGATCTGTGCTGCTGTTTTGTTTTTTCCTGGGAAGACAATAAAACTTGGGTGCTAAGGGGCTCGCTGCTGATAGACGGACGAGGCTCTGGCTCTGGCAAATATATTAAACCAAAATAGCGCAGATGTGTCGAAAGGCTCGCTCGTCTCCTCTTTATTTGAAGTCAGTGATTTTACATACGCATGTTCTTCTGACCTGAAAGCTGTGTTTCTTCAGCATAGTCTTGATGAGTATCAGAGTAGACAGGTTGGGAATCGAAGTCACCACTTGAGCCATGTCCTCGTCAGTGACCTCCACTAGTCGGCAGTTCTCCTGCTCTGATGGTAAGGGCTCCTTACCAGCTGCGGTCACCCATTCGTGATCCTGAAGCAATTTTACAGCTTACATAATTAACAAAGTATGAGGTTGTTTGTATTAAACATAGTAGCTTTTGAGGGGTTCATTTTAAGTAACTTACTGTTAGACAAATATAAGTGGTTAGGTTTAAGGTTTTAGGAGCCTAAAGTAACCTTAACTGTCAATTGGTGCACTTGGTGATCAGATAATGCAACATAGTGTCCGTTATGCTTCTCAGGACTAGAAATCTGATTGTTTACTGGCTCAGAGAATTAGTATCGCCATTCGACGTGGGAAATCAGTCAGCAATGATGCGGAAGATTTCTTAGACAAGTTTCTGTAAATGGTACCGTGATTGTTTGATGTATTATTAACCTTAATTTCCTGCATAGTGGCTCTAGTGACAGGATCCTTATCTAGCATCCTACTGAGCAGATGTCGCAGCTGCTTCGAGAACTGCGTCTTGGCGGGAAACGTGAGAGGCTCGCTGAGGACCTTGCGTTGGAGTTCCACTGCGGAGCTCCCCCCCCACGGGACCTTTCCTGTCACCATGGCGTATAAGGTCACGCCCAATGACCACATGTCTGCTGCCTGGGATTGCAAAGTAAAGTTAGAAATTACTACCAATTTAATTTCTTTCGCCTGCACTAGCGAGGTATAATGTATTAGGCTCGTATGTTTGTAATTTATTTATTTAATTGTGAACAAAATCTGATCCGTCACCTAGAAAGATCCATCCAAGTTAGACGTAGAAGTATTTAACATGGGAAGTCCGTGCATCCAAATCCAAATCCCTTATTTAGATGAACGCGGGTGGATTCCTATCGGACGCAATAGCTATCACCGTCCTACCATAATAGGTGTATTAGAGGACCTACCAAGATCTGAGGGGTCCAAGCCAACTTCACTTGCAAGGGCGTACCTGCAGCTCAACATAAAATAGGCAAATAGGGGGCGTTAAATGTGCCTTTGCCTATTACTTTTGGGAAAAGATCGAAATTGTATCATAAAGTTTAAAAAATTATCTTCGAAATTCTTTAAAAATTTTTCTTTGGTTCTCACCTCTCCGCTGTATTTATCAGCTGGAGCAGCGGCTTCAGGGGCTCTGAAAGCTGGAGTCCCAACCGTCCCTGAGACTCGACCAGCAGCTGCCAGCTCACCACATGCCCCTAAGTCTGCCACCTGAACCCTGTCCTCACCAAGGAGTAGATTCGCTGGTTTGATATCACGGTGAGCGATGCGCTGATAGTGTACTGTTGGGAAAAAATCTCATAGCTGTGTATTTTTTGATTAAGTAGTTTTTCTACGTATGAAATAAATGAATCCATGACCCATCAGGTACATCGTATAACCTAACAACATTACATAGGGACTTATCCTGTACTTCAATATTTTGTATATACATCACATAGTAATATGATTGTGTCATAATATGTGCAATAATGGCCCGTTATGAACGCCCTCACGTACGAATATTGGGTATTGTGTTTACCCTAGAGCCATGTAAGTATGCGCTTGAGGAAATATCTTGAGATAGCAAACATGATTACGGGGGAATTTGTATTAATCGTATTATAATAATAGGCCATTTTCATGGGAACAAATATTTCAGGAATTAAACGTAGCGTAACGTTGATTGATTTATTAATTGCTGTTTTGAGTTTTCAAAGCGAACTTCCGTGCACCTGCTTCTAAAGGGAAGGTTTATGGAGTAGTGCCTGAGTACTTGTACCGCATTTCCTATACCTGGTACTTGGTCGTACCTAGTCAAGTCCTTGTTTTGTACTTACAATATTCAACCCCCAACAGCGCGTCCCTGAAGTATTTCCTCGACAGTTGTTCATTGAGAGGGTTTTCTGTAGGCGTGTCTATAACTGGACCACCTTCGAGAAGCTGGAACACCAGGTACAGGTGGTCTTCTGCTGGGTCATCTAATACCTGTGATAAGTAGAAAATACTGCTAAGTTGGAAGGAGTATTTACTAGAAGTAAAATCCTTGGCAACGTTTTTTTATCATAAGTTCGCCAAATTGACTCCTTCCGCCTGATGGTAAACCGTGGCGACGTCTAACGATTGTGGGTGACTCTCACAAGTATCTCACAATACTGTAGAGAGTAACCCTCAACTTGACGACCTAGTGATGTGCTTCTTCCCGCTTCGCTTAAAGAACCCAGGGTTATACGAGTATGTGGAAGAAAATACGTGCGCAGGCAGGGCGTTCCAAGCCAGAATGTCGAATTAGGCTCAGTCAAAAACTAATCTTAATCCTAGATTCATAAACATTGGTCCCAAAGACCACGCGAAATATAAAAATGTTTCCAATTTTATTACTAGTGTGAAAAAGATAGAAAGCTAATCTCAGTACCTTCTAATATCGAGTAACGTTTAGCGGCGCCAAGTTCAATTAACTCGCAGTGATGTGTATTTGGGAAATTACAGAGCATTTGGGGCCTGAGAGGCCAATGTTTATAAATTATGTTACTTCAGCATCTGTTTATGAATCTAGGGTTAACATTGTTTCAAACAAAGTCGCCTCACGTTGTCTGTATGTCCCTATGTATGCCTGGATCTTTAAAAAATCGCAACGGATTTTGATGCGGTTTCACCATAGAACAGAGTGGATCTTGCGGAAGGTTTTAGTATACTGTCAAACAGGCGAACTCTCGGGCGTCCGCTAGTAATATATATAATATCACCTAATTCCTGGGGTCAACAAAAATACTGGCGAAAATAAATATTAATAAATATTGTTGGACATGCTCACACAACGTCATCCAGCCCAAACTAAGCTATAAGCTTGTGCTATGGGATCTAGACAACTGATAAACATACTTATATATTTCTAAATACATACATATAAAACACCCAAACTCCGAAACAAACATGTGTGGATCACACAAATATTGGATTCGACCTGGGATTTCAACCCGAGACTCCGGAGTCAGAAGCCGATTTATGTATGAATTCAAGCATGGCAACATTATTTAACATAAAACCATTTCATTAATAAATTTCTACTGTTTTATGTTTCGAAAGACACAACCTCACATATCACGCCTATATCCCCGAAGGGGTAGGCAGAGGTGCATTACACACCCACAATTTGCCAGTATTTTTAGTCCCACGTAATAGGGGGGAAGCCTATTGCCGTCACCGGGCACACATATTGGTTTATTCCAAAATTGCCGAATGGATTTAATAAAAAAAAATAGCAGCAATATTGTAATTTTGAAAAAAAAATTGAAACCTTGCGATAAAATGTTCATGAAAAGCAACAAACTCTTACGTGCCAGCCGCTGTGGCATAGCCAATAAAAGTCTTGGGCGTCTCAGACTAGAACTAGATTGTTTCGAAAATACATTATTTTATATTTTGTTTCCGCGTTTCATAATAACCATCTCTTTTTCAATATCCAAATTATGATCTATCTTTCACGTTTTTGGACGAAAATATTTCGTGTAGTAATCTAAAGCTTGACCTTTACGTGAAACACGAACATTATAGATCCATTTTCCTAATATTCTTAAAATAATAAAAGTATCTATCTGGCAAGTAATTGACTTAGTTTGTACTCTCTTGTGATTATAAAGGTATTTTCTAATATCATTGAACAGGGAGAAGACTATTAAAGGAGACTGCCCCCTTAGCATAGCAGTGCTCGGAAAAGTTTGTCGATAATTAAATTATATCGCAGGAAATTTCAAAACATGTGTTTATTTGGGACACGTGCCCGACATATAATTGGTTATCGGGCGTTTTCACATTGCACGATATCGTCCACAATATCGTCACGATAATTTACATTCTTACCAGTTACGGCTGCTGCTTACGATATCATCACGATATTGGACGTTTTCACATTGCACGATAATTTGTATCGTACCTAATAATTTGTATCCTGTTATCTTAAATTTCCTGCTGCTACTTACGATATCGTAACGATATCGTCACGATAATTTACATTCGTACCTTAAAGTTACTGATGCTACTTGCGATTTCGTCACGATATCGTGTCGTTATCGTGCAATGTGAAAACGCCCATTGAGGACAATATCGTCACGATATCGTGTGTCGTTATCGTGCAATGTGAAAACGCTGAAGTCTACTCCGACTCCCCTCCGTAGGGGAATCAACAATCTAATAACCTAACCTATGCGAGTTGGATTCCTGTGAATCAGGGTGTAAACCATAAACAATGGTATGACGTTTTCAATATTGGCTGCTTAGTTCTTAATTTAGATGTTGAGTGATATTATAGTGGACAGTAAATTAACGCTGGCTTTTGAATATTCTGACGGCTTAGAGTATGTTTAAGATGACGCATTACATTAAAGAAGACGGCGGATAAATGTCCCATTTATTTAGGGCTCAGAGATTCCCTTTGACCTTTAACATTGTTTTAAATAAAAGAAAATGTTGTAACAAGTCGTCTTCACTCAAGAAAATAGTACCTACTTAATAAGCTCATGTTAGTGAGATAGGAAGAAGGAGATGCCAGGAAGAAGGTATCGTCATAATAAGCTATTACGCGCAGGCGGAGCTGCGGGCATCTTCTAGTACATAATTGACAGTATCTAAGTAGATTAAACTACCTCACAGACTAACTCACAATATCTGGTTATAATTTGCAGTCTGAAATCAAATAAGTGAAAACCGTTCAAGATGGTGTGTCTCAAGTATTTTAAAGTGCACCAGACCAGATATAACAGGACATTAAGTGAATGCAATTTCAAGAGTGTTTTGTCACTGTCACATTTGACAGTCTATGCAGATATTGTTGGTAATGGTGTTCACAGGGGATTGGAAGGCGGGTGGGCGGGTAACAGACGTGCGTGATTGATTAAAGTGCTGCAGTTGTATTATTTGCTATGGAACTGCAGAAATATTCTGCTGTCTCGACATTATTGTAATGAAATCTTAAAAAAAACTGGGTTAATGACTGTGAAATGACATCAGTCTATTTATCAAACTTCAAAACGATGATCCTACGAACGATGAAATACTAAAGCATGACGTTACTTACAATTTTTAGATAGAATTGATAAATAAATCACAGAAACTTTTCCATATAAAAATTTTACGAATAGTTTAAGCAAACTCGTTGATTTAAAACACATAAATATAATGACGTTACTTATTTCTACTATGAAAATAGTGACTATAAGTCTCGTTTAAATATTGGACATGGTACCAAATTAAGTACTAATTAATTGATAAAAAGGTTGAAATATTTGTTGTAGGATTATGATCCATAATATGACTTCGAGCTATTAACGATTACAGACTTATAACTCATGTCATTTATCTCACCTCCACTAATTTCACAACATTAGGATGGTCGAGCTTCTTCAGCACAGCGATTTCTCTATAAACTCTTTGCAAAGGGTCTGGTGGAGGACCTGGGCCAGGTCTTCTTGGTGGCGCTCTGCCGAAAAGACCGGCTCGTCTCATTAGCTTGCGTTTCGACAGTATCTTCATCGCCTGTGAAAATTCAATCCAGTCGTAATAATAGGTACCATACATATACTATGACTAGGTATAACTTTTAATGCAAAGGGGATAATTTACTGGATTGTTCGTCGTAAAAACTTCATATTGCCTTCTCTTGAATCTTGCTTTGCCTAAGCCTAGCCTTGTAACGGGGTACACTACATAAATACGAATAACTTTATTCCGTCAGTCACAAATACGAATTTTTAAAATACCGATTTTCATAATTCCGACTGGTTTAAAAATTCCGAATATAACAACTCCGATTGATCATTTTTCATATTTTTATAATTCCTAAATTTCAATATTTCTAACGTTTATAATTACTACTCTCAAAATACCGAGCTTCAATAGATCGAATAACAAAAAGCCGGACTTAATTATATTTCGAAACATCAACAATACATATTTTACAGTGTATTGGTTCTCCTTTAAAACTATGATTGTTTACTTTTGAATAAAAATATTTTGTTTCGAATAAAAATATTTTGTTTTCCTCTGGTCACATGCCAAAGTATGTTTCCCAATTTTTTATATAATACAGATAAATTCCGGCGCTCTGTTGTGGTCACAGGTGTAACCTAACCTAACCCACTTCTACCCATTCCAGATACCCAGACCAGACTGCGTGAAGTTGGTTCCGCAGCGATTTCTTTCTGTCACTAAATTCTGTAGAACAAACATGTTGATTTAGTTTTTTTAGTTTATTCGAAGTATTGAAAATCGGAATGTCGTGTTTCGGACCGAGAGCCCTTCGAGCATTTAACTCTTCGAACGTATGAAAATCGGAAAACTAACAAATCGCATTAATGACTTTCGGCAAAATAAGTTTCGTGATTTCTAATATTAGACATTACAATTCTTAGGTATTATGAAATTCGGACTTTTGAAAATCGGAACATCCAAATTCGTAATAAAGTTTTTCGGAGTATTTGGGTGTTCCCTTTGTAACGCGTGTGAAATTTTACTGATCCGATAGAGTAAGTATTTGTGCACGGTATCTGATGATGACTGTCACTAAATGTTTGCTTTGTGCTCCAAGATACGGTTCAAGTAAACCGCCAGCGTCCTAGGGTTAATCTTTCACGCAAGGACTTACACGAGGCGTCCAGCATTGACCGATAGAGCGAAGGTTAAAAAAATCATCTGGCAGTGTTTTACACGAGTATCTCTTTAGAAGCTTATTTTTTAGGGCTTAAATCGGATGCAGTGCGCATAAGATATAAGTTATTACCTACCAATATTGAGCAGAGGAATTGGTCATTAATCTATACTTACGTAATGGGTATCATCTTCTTCATTGTAGGCTAGCTTGACGATACCGTACGAACCCTGCCAACAATAAATACAGGTCATCAAAACACTTTTTGAAATACTTATGATATACAGCAACCAGCTGTCGTTTCAAAGTGACTGTACTGAAGTTAATTTGAAGTGCATCATCGTCACAGAAGGTAAGTACAATATTGGACCTAACTTGACATCCACAACACATGCTTTTTCACACACCTTTGCATTGGAAAAGAGTGATTGGAAATTACCTATTGAAATTAATTTAATTGCCAAACCAATAAGCATGATATACCAACTTAAAAGTGTCTGTCATCCAATATCTAAATCATCAAGTCAAGGTTTCTCAAATCCGGTAAAATAACGAAACACAAACCTGTCCAATAGGCTCGAGCAGTCTGTACTGGTTGAGCTGCACATAACCTGATGCTTGGGCGAGTGACACCCGCCTGGACTCGCGGGGACCTCGTCTGGGCCGTGGGGACCCCTGGCCGCTGCACTCTGCGGACTTGGCAGCGTGCGACCGCAGCAGTGTGGAGCGGTCGCCAGTCGCTGTGTATGTCGTAAGCCTAAGGAACAAAGATATTTAAGGTATTTGTGAGTTAAGGTTCACTTCCAATCTATTCAGCACGTATTGACGTGTCGACTGTTTCTGTCTGCATGTGCTGCGTACGGACTGATCGGAAGTGAACCTTTACTATGGTTTTTATTCAACCTATTATACATTGGCTGATGTCCTCGTCTCTGAGGGTTTCGCCCACGTGGATCAGTTTTCTAGTCCCCAATTCCCATGGGAACACATCACTGGGATAAAAAGTAGCCTTCGATACTTTCACTGGGAGATAGTTCCATGACATTAGAGAAGTAATCAAAGTGTGGTGTTTTAGGGAGTATCTTATAAGTAGAACCTATTTTATATAACCAACTTAGAGGTACAGGCGCGATTGCATGTGTTTATGTAAATCATAGAACATAGGTAACATACTGCTAGTAATATTTCATCTCCAGATGAATCGCCTGACCTTTTGAGTGAGTTACAATGAATACAATTATGTCGTCTTTGTTCTCTATAGCCATTAATCTTTGTGCGTCTAAACGAGAGGAAATGCCATTTTATCCTTTTGTGACGCTCTCTGGGGTTTATATAAACAGGTTTTTATATTCTTTAACTCTTGTTGTCGCGTGTTGAAATATTATTCACACGGCGGGTTTTGACTCAGGAAAGTATGTTGTGAAACTTTCCCTAGAGGCGTGTGTTAAAAAAAAGTATACGTGTTAAAAAGACTAATAATTCAGAAAACAGTGGTCTATCTTTGAGATAATTTTCACCCCAACCTGTTTAAGAGTTTACGCGTGACAGTGTATTAAATATCCTTCAACAATTTGAATTCGAAGCATCCGTAGATTAAGCAATGGTAAGTAAAATATTTTTAAAAACACGTTTTAAACTTATTTGAAATTTCTTAATAGCACTATCTACCATTACACTACACTATCTTACACACATAATATACTATCCGTAGATTGTTAAGACGTTGGATTGTCATTTCGACGACGTTCGACTCCCGGTCACCACACTTACGGACGTGAACCCACACCTAAAACTATCACTATTAACTTAGCTAGGGGTTTGCTAGTATTAGCGATTACTGAGTAGAGTTCTTTAAAAAGGTTCATTTCTAAAAACACCGATAAAAAATATCTAATCTCTGGATATAAGACGGTAAAGTGTCTTAAGCTTTTAGCTAAAACAATAAAAGAAAGAAAGACATAGTAGATGAAGCCGTAAACATGTCAGACAACAAAGAGCCTACTAAGTAATGTACCTAGTTGTTCCTAAATGAATCAATTGTAGAACGCCTACTGCAGTACAGTTTGACCTAAATACAGCACGAGATAGAATACTTAATATACCTAGTGCTAGTTGCGCAAAGTGCCTAATTTATTTCGTACTGTCTATAGGCCAAGTTAAGTGCTCAGGTTCTCAAACTATTGAGAGGATCACCCCGTTTTATTTCATAGGAATTAATAGTGATCCCTCTAATATTTTCGATTCCAATCAACGGACGAAGAATCAAAAATCAATCACATTTGTGAACAATGGCGTGATTATATTCGTAATATTTAAAAAAGTATTTGAATAAAATTTTGAAAGCATATACGAGTATACCAATAGTTCTAACTTCTTAAGTAAAGTGTTTAATAGGTATTAGCTCACTATCAGACCGTAGATCACCATCTCGCAGTAGGTACTGCGAGATGGTGATCTACGGTCTGATAGTGAGCTACGGTCTGATGGTGATCTACTATCTGATGATGAACTAAGCTTAAGTATTTTAAAACAGGCCACTTACAAGGGGTCAAAGATGAGTGTAAAAATCCTAAGAGCTGACTGGATAGGTTCTAAAACTGCTGGCAGCGTGATTAAATTAATTGGCAGACGATCAATTGACTTATTTATCGCATTATATTGACTTACTTGTTAAGGAATCGAACAAATAATATCTGTGTTTAAGACAATAATCCCAACACTGTGGGAACAGAAGTGGAAAAGTTTGAGAAACAATAGTCTTAAATTCAAGGCAGGTTTTGTAAGTCTGGCTGTTTATTTATGTATCGAAGCCTGAATTTAAAGGTTCAGAGAGTAGAATATTTAAAAAATGAGGAAATAGGGTTAAGCGTGAATATTTAAAGATTACGATCTCTCTGGAAAACCAATTATTATAGCACTAGCTAGTGCATGCAGCTCCACTCGCGTCCATTTCATATTTTATGACGATAACTCCTGCCATTCAATTTTAATGAAGCAATAATAAAATACCAAAACCACAAGAAAATACGTACGCTTTAGAAAATATAGCGAATTAAAAGATAAAATTCCACTGAAATTAGGAACTATAAATACTGTTCCACGCAGGCCAAGCTATAGGCAGTAGTTCCGTATCATCATCATCATCATCTTAGCCTATTTGACACCCACTGCTCGGCATAGGCCTCCCCCAATGAGACGGGAATCAAGCCTACGTATACCAACCTGGCCAGACGGATTGGTACAGGGTTTTGTGTCGAGTTTTCTTTCATTAAAGAGGACATCAGTTCATAATTAAAATATGTACAAACTTCTTCTTCTTTCTTTAAAAACGTGGCTCCATCGGCGTTTATCGATGATTTCGCCAATGTCAAGGTAATGCTTGATTAGTTGATAGTCCCGCACAGAAGAACTAGTTATCCCTAACTATCTTCAAGTGCAGGACAAGAAACGTTGTTCGGTATGAGAGAGTTTGGAAACCCGATTTTTGCGGAGCGCCAGAGGTAACCTAAAAAGCCACCAGCCACGCGCTCAGCAAAAATCGAACTCCCATGTACAAACTTACAATTCCTACGGTTTTATTGTAGTAAGATTGACTTTTGAGATTAAAATCTTCCCATTTTAAGGTTGTTTAACGGCCTTGAGGCTTATAATTTATACCCAGGGGTATAAAAGTACCCATCATGATTTAAGAAGTCACGTACACTTTGGCTTTACTTAGGTCGTGCACCTGTCGATAGAGGGGCGGGGTCTCTTCCAATACTTTTGGCTCCCTCATGTATTTGTGGAAGTTTAAAGAAGGTGAGACAATATTAAATAATCGCTAGGGAAAGCTCTTACCTACTTAAATAAATACTATATTTTTTTGTGCCCATATAGGTAGGTATAAACTCTTTATTTTCCTGGCAAACTATTGATAGGATGATTGAACAATTCTTCAACTATAGCTTAAACTAGTTAGTACTAGATAATGGAGACACTACTGAGTACTAGATAACTGATACACTATACTTGTAAATACATCAGTACCTACTTAGTTAACTGACAAATATTTGTACAACCATCCCGGGGCTCGAACCTGGGACATCTGTAGTAGCAGTCAACATTATTTGGTTAGTTGAACCTTTTGCAAAACGAAAATCGCTAACTCTGCTAATTACTACTTTAGCTTTCGTTAAATATAATCTATTTGGCAAAGTATTTCGTAAATAGCTTTCATCAGTTAAGAGGTTCAGTTAAAAGTCGAACTAAAGTAATCTAATAAATAGTATTGATAACTAAATTTCACAAGAATAAAATGGGTTCAAAGTCACTTCGATATTAGAACATTACTAACAATGTTCACGACCGGGGACTGCGATACCCTTCTGTGTTTATAAAGGTCTTATTCTTTATAAAATTGGATGCGAAATACTTTCTAACAAATTTATGTAATCCTCATAGATAACTGACTGTTTAATAACAGTCGATTTGTAGCAAAATAACATAAATAATCCAACAGGAATACCTGTGTGTTTTTTTAAGAAAATGTGTGCTAGGTATCTAAATTGCAAACTTTTAAAAACTATAGTCCTACCCTTACCAAGGGCATAATGCTCAACCAATTCCCTATTCTGTGGCTCAGCTAACAGACCAATCCTTACTTCCTTATAGCAGTGCCATCTACTGGGTATTAATGCGTTTTCAAACTATCCAGAAATCCACCATCACAAACTTTGATCCAAATCGGCCCAGCCGTTTGGGAGAAGTTAGGTACATGCTAAGTACAATTTGTGGATCGAGGGACCGAAGCTAGACTACAAACAATAATTAGTTTTTGTGATTCATATTGTAAAATTAAATAATTAGTTCCATTTTTTGCCACGTAACAACTTAAACTGGGACGTTGTAGTGACGTTACGTTTGACTGTTTTGACGTGCAGAGTGGTTATCAGCGCTCTATATATACGTAGTATAAAGAGGTGCCCTGAGGTTGGGACCAACAAAACTACTGGTTACTCTAGTTTGTAATTCACTTCTGCTTACGCCCTCGAGATATAAGCGTTATGTTATGCTAAACCAATTATCCTGTCGCATTGATTCGCCCCCATCTGGGGGCGAATCAATGCGACAGGTCTTGCATTCTAGTTTGTACAATACCAATATGTCATTCCAAGTCTCGCCGCAATACGTTGTAGAATTACGAGTGAATGTATAAAATATTTAATTTAGGTAAAACAACTTTTTTTCATTTTCCCTACTTTTTTTTTTTTTTTTTTTTTTAATTCCGCGGCCCAATGCCGCGGCCGCTCTAACGTCCGTTGCCGGGCGTCCCTGGTTACTAGCAGAGTGTATGTCCAGTGGCGCCCGGCGGACTTTGACCACCTCTGTGGTCTCTGCGGGTGTTTGGTCGGGACGAGAATCCCGCGTCATTGGGGTCGGGTTTTATCCCGCGTCAGTGAGTGAATCTGGTTGCGTGCTATGGGGCAAAGGCCCCGCAGCACGCAACCCTTCTAGCCTGCTTCTGTAAGGACGGTGGGTGGCGATCCCGCCGTCCTCAGGCCCCGATCATGGAGGACGATAGTCTTGGGCGTAGGCGCGTAGTCTGGGGTGGCCTGGCCGCCGACTACGGAATTCGGCGGGGAGGGTACGCTCCCTCTCCCTCCCGGCCGCCTCCTTCGCGAGCATGACTTGCTCGCAGAAGGACACGGCCGCGTTCCACCTACTCCCGCTGGATACCATGGCTAGTCCCCAGCGCGAGGGTATCCACGCCCAGACCCACTACGAGGTCCCGGCGCTGACTCGCCCACGCTGAGCACTCCACCAACGTGTGGAGTGCGGTGTCGTCGTCGGAAACCTCGCAGTGTTGACACCGGGGTGTGACCTCACGATGCATGTGAAACAGATAGCTACCGAAGCATCCATGCCCGGCAACGATCTGCGTCGCACGGTACGTGAGGTCACCATGCTGCCTCTGCAGCCAATCGTCCATGATCGGTCTCACCCCTGCGATGAAGATGGCACCCCACTTGGGTTGCTCAAGTCGCACCCTCCATGACTCTATGAGATCCTGGCGGAGTTGGGACCGCTGGTCCTCGATTTCTCGAGACGCAGGCCTGTGGTCCCGCTCCAGCGCCTCCTTGCGCCATTGGAACAATGACGCAAGGGCTCTCGCTTCCAGGTCCCATGGAGGGGTCCCGGCTAGGAGACATGCAGCCTCTCCGGAGATCGTGCGGTACCCCCGTACGGTTCTGACGGCCAAGGTTCGAAGTGGTCTGTTTAACAGAGTCACGTTCCCCTTGACCGCCAACCTATCCGCCCATACGGGAGCCCCGTATAGGGCCGTACTCCGCACGATCCCCAGGTACAGTCTCCTGCAGGAGGCGTTGGGTCCCTTTAGGTTGGGCATCGGTCGCGCTTTCGCGACTGATGCCCAACCTAAAGGGACCGACCCCTGCGGCCCCAGAACCGACCCCTGCGGAACACCGCACGACACATCTCGCCGAGCTGGCCCGAGCCAGCTGGGAAAGCTATGGCCCTCTCCGAGAGATAGGCCCCGACAATACGACGGAGGTAGAGAGGCGTTTCGTGATACACGAGCGCCTCCCTAACGCAGCTCCATGGCAAGGTGTTGAACGCGTTGGCGATGTCAAGAGACACCACCACCACCACCTTGCCCTGCGAGACTGCTTCCTCCGTCAGGTTCTTCACGCGCATGATCGCGCTCACGGTGGAGCGTCCCCGACGGAAACCGAACTGGTTATCCGCCAGGTCTGGCCCCACACTCGTGAGATGCTCGACGAGGCGTTCCGCGATAATTCGCTCAAAGAGCTTACACACCTCGTCGAGCAACACGATCGGCCGGTATCCGGACGGTGAGTCCACCGGCCACCCCGCCTTACGGATCAGGACCAGTTTCCCCGTCCTCCACACCTTGGGAAACTGGCCCCTTTCGAGGCATGCGCTAAAGAGCCCCATCAGTCGAGGCCCGAGTTCTTCGAGGGCCAGGACCCATGCACGGCCAGGAATGCCGTCGGGTCCGGGGGCAGTGATTTTCCGGCGTTTAAGTCGGAGTACTGCCGCACCTAGCTCCCCCACCCTGACTTTGGGTACGTCGTCTTCACTGGTGCTATCCGCGTCGGGCAGAGACGGAGCCATGCGCGGAGGGACGTGCTCCTCCGCGCTCGTCGGAAACAGGGAGCCCATGACCCGCTCCAGCTGCTGCGGCTGGAGATCATTTTCTCTACTATGTTATAAAGTCCTATTTATATGTAGGTACTATCATATTATAATTTTGTGCAGTTATTTAAATTTAGAATTACAAACATAGATAGATTAGTCCGCAGATTAAAGTTCGTTTTCATTGACAGTAAACTATATTATTATCTGGCCTTTCACTTAAGCAGGCTATCGACCAATTCAATTTCATTAGTCGGGGTAACGACCGAGCTATCGAACAATATACTTGAGCCATTTTAGATATTTTCCTCACCGGTCGCCATCTGGTTTGTGCCAGCGGTTACTCCTGTCGTGGTCTCTCGCACTGCCGCTAGACACGTCCACGGCTGAATGTCTGTAACAATTGTAAATACATAATGTAATTAGGTACATAAAGCTACTTAAATTTTGAGAGCTCTACTAGATGAAAGGTGCTGATTACGAGCTTTTATTTAACTTGCAATGTATGTAAGTAATATGTTTGTTCGGGTGGAATCTTGCAACTCACTTTGAAGCAGATTGCCTTAACCGATTGAGCTGAAATTTTGTGTACACATTCGGTTTGGATGACATTACATGGTGAAACTTGTCACGTCATTCTAAATCCAACATGGCGGCACATACAAGATGGCGGACTAAATATACCTATTTTATGCACTCCTACAATATGGGTATCAAATGAAAGGGCTTGCTAAGAGCTAACTCGGAAAAGTAAAAAATAAATTTAAAAAGTCTATTTAAAAATAAGCTTTTATTAAAATGAGCTTAAAAGACAAAAATAAACTTTAACCATTACACAAGGTATGTTATAAAAGCTTGTCGCAAGACTTAGGTAAGAAGGTAGATACTTTAATTTGCTGAACTGCTACAGATCGCTAGACGTTACCATCAGATGGGTGACGTCAATTTGACGTACCTGATATAAAAAAAGGTTATTTTAGTCTTTTTAGCGAATTTTAAGAACAGCTTGTTATCAAAAAGATTTTTTATTTTTATTTATTTACCTTTGGATGTTTCCTTTTCTGCCAGTAATAAGAATCTGGCAAGAAATGTCAAAGTCACTCTTTTCTAATGGCCAATAAGTTATTGGTTACAGAGGTATAACATTAATAAAAATACCTATAAGACGGTAAAGATAGAATGAAATTCTCAGCCGTTGTTATGATCCAAATTGCGTTAACAGTAAATGGCTTAATTCCATATTTCTCTATCATGTAAATACAGTAATTTCTCTAAATTATGTACCACCTTATCGTCCATTGCCTATGGTGTTCCGGGTACTTCCTCGAAAGGGTAACCCCAGTCGCCGGCGGATCCCGGCGTGTATTATATGTGCCTGGTTCACGGTATTCGTTCTAACATTATTATTTGGTCACCATATATCATACAAAAGAATTACCATGCCAAAATAATACTAACAGTACAAAAGCACATGATATTAATTCTGAAATATGTGTAGCATAGACAACAGTGTTGCCTGAACAAATAAATTCCTGAGCTTACAGCGCGAGTTACAACGTATTACCAAAATATATTATTATCTATGATAATACTGTTACTTTTCTTTTTTAGAAATATAAAAGTCTGTCTATCAAAGTATGTTTAGAGAAGGAAAAAATCGACACAAACCGTATATCTGGCCGAGGCGTGGTGTCTGTATGCTGATTCCTCCCCTCCCCCCTTTGGGGGAGGCCTATGTCCAGCAGTGAGCTGGGAATTTTACCTAAATAATAATCGCTAGAGAATACCCGTACAAATAATATTAGTACCTAAGTCAAAGAACGGCGACCCTCATATCTGTATGTGATAAGGCATCCGTATTCTTTTATTTGTGCCCATCTGTGCCCCTATTACATACATTTTAACTCTTTGTAATATTAGTATAGATTGTTACAATATCCTCTTTGTATGCTTTATTACGAGTATATTCAGTCTAGCCTCCTTTGTACGATACTGAAATGTAAGCTCCAGGCATACTCGAATACGTGATCGTATTGTTAATACATTTGCTGTATATCCCAAGAAGGAAATTTAAATGATTCATATACTTACATAAAATCTCGCCTCTTTCCACTGGGGTAAGCAGCTTGCTAACGAGAAATGTAATATCGGTGCTGGCTATTGGAACTTAGATTTGGATTAATACATTACTTAGAATTATTACTCAAATTATAACATAGTAGAAAATAAAGTTGTTTCCGTTGTTAGTCCGTCTTTATGTATGCTTAGATCTTTAAAAACTACGCAACGGATTTTGATGCGGTTTTCACCAATGGGTAGATTGGTTTTCTAGGAAAGTTTTAGTATATTATTTGTCAAGCGGGCGAAGCCGGGGGCGTCCTTTACTATTGTTATAACTCAAAAAAGCGAATGTCATCGGTAGGCCTCGAACCTGCGACCTTTCCCTAAAATGTGGAGAAATAGTAGAATCAAACTCATTGCTTGCAAAATTAAATACATTAATATAAAAATTATGCTTCTTAAATTCCTTGTATGGATATAGGCGTGTATGTAATCCTAATCCTGAATATCTGTTCAGATTAATTACAAGCTACGCAATCTGCTTGAGTACATTTCAATTAGTGCCTTATTAACAATTCATGGTTGTATTCCCGCCAGCTAATTAGATTTAACTCACCCAGTGTAATTGGCGAATGCGTTTTATGGCCGATTTATTTTCGTTTAAAGCTTTTATACGTATTACTCTTATAATAAAGCTGGTAAGTCGTCGGTTTCGGTTGTCATACGAACATCTATGGCAGTCGTTACGGATATTTGGAGCATTAAAACAAAATCCGACCGGTCTAACTACAGAGCTTTGATATCGCCTATGGGTTATACACCATAAGATACACAAAGACATTTCAGAGGCGATCCCAAAAACAAAATGCAAATCTGTGGGTGTAATAGTGTTGTGTACACTATGGAATACGCAAAATATCGATAACAAAATTTAGTGTTATTTCTAAGTAATACAAAAGAATCTCACTAATCCGTTATACTTTTCGCTTATCTCGCACTGGCATTAGTTAAAAAAACGACTAAGTGCGTGGGTCACGCAAAGAATAGGGTTTCGTAGTCATGTTATTAGCCTATAACTCCTGAAGTAACAAAGTTATCTGATCTATTATAGTTTCTCTTGAAAGTTTAATTACATAGAATCATGATTTTTTAAGATTTTTTGAGCCAGCCGTTTAGCTTTTAGATTAAACTTTGCTTAAGGAAGCTTTGTTTTACCAAAAATATGGGCTTTAAAGTGGAATGTCTCGAAAACGGATTCTTAAAACAAAAAATTGTGTCCATTTATCACGCATTTGGGAATTGCGAGGAAACCTTAAAAATATTGAAATATGTCTACACTATTTACTCTACAGTGTAGAGTATCGTAATTTTGTTGATTCGTATTTTATCAATAATCTTAAAATGCTCTTTATCGTATTTGCCAGTAACAGTTATTTTATGTTTAAGAATCATTACACAAATTTGTTTAACAGCAGACGCCCGCGGATTTGCTTGCTTGACAAATTATATACCTTCCTCAGAACCACTCTATGCATTGGTGAAAACCGCATCAAAATCGGTTGCGTAGTTTTAAAGATCTATGCTTACATAGGGAGGGGCGGACAGACTGTTTTATACTATGTTATGATTTAATGAAATCCAAATAAAAAATTGTCTAATCTAATCTAAAATAATCATTCCGAAAAACAGGCGGGAACGTATAACATTATACTTCATTTTGACATGATTTATCGATATATCGATAATCGTGACGTCATCAGGTGGTCAAGCCCTATCGTAAAAAAATTTTTCTTCTATTTTACGTTATTTAAGATTAATTCTTAATTGTGAATAGAAAATATTACTGCACAATGCAAGGGTAGTCAATGTACTATGATTAGAACTTTTTACTTATTTCATAAACACAACACATAAACAAATATCAATGACAGTATTATAATTACATATGACTTATATCTGTTATTTATGAATTGCTGGAAAATTTTGTATTTACCTGTGAAACGTGTAATTATGTGGATTGTCGGCTTTAATCACATTACAATTACTTAAACAACAAGACACCATGGCTCTTAAATACGAGTTTTATTGAAAACAACACAAGGATTCGCTTATACTTTATAAATCAAATTTTCGCCTTACTCATAGGCAATGTTCGAATGATGATGACTTCTCCGGACTTCTCTTTCCCACGCCCTGTAGCTCTATTAAGGAGCGAAGCGAGCGCCATCCAAAGTCTCTGGGTTATACAAGTCCGATGGCAGTTGTTCCACAGAAAAAAATGAAGTTTAGCCGCATCGCAGTTAGACTGGAAAGCCGACCCCAACTAGGCTGGAAAAAGGCTCAGTAGATGATGGCTCTGGTAGTAAACAAGCTGGCTGGTAAGAGTCGGCTCAGGTGGACGTACCTGGACGAATAAATTAGAGATGCCTTGCCAAATTGCCAGGTTAAGAGTAAGTATAGGTAGGAATATAACCTTCTTATTGAAAATATCAAATACCCATTATGCATGTTGAAGACGCGAAAGAAGCATGCTAAGATCGGTTAGAGTCGGATAGAGTCTCTGCCTACCCCAATGGAAAAGAGATGTGACTGTATCTGTGTCCCTATTACGTACCTATACGTAATAGGGACTTGTTTAAGTTCGTGGGGAAATTTGGATTATATTATTTGGCAGAGCCGCGTCCGCAGTGCACCAAATAGAGCGGTTTACACGGTCAGGTCGGAACGACGAATTTACCACGCGCCAGTCCAAACTGTCGGATCGGAACGAAAGTGTAGAGCGTTGTACAGATCGATTTGTCGTTCTGGCGCAGCCAGTTTACACACACAGTTCCGACCGTATGTGAGAACGTGGAAGATCTGCCCGCGGTCGAAAACTGTGGTCATATTTTAGTCGCAATTTTATCCCGCCATGAAAGTGAGGATGAGGCGTTAGATGTTGATGGTCCCTTAACACTCTAAAATAATTAAAATAAGGTTTAATGTTCAACCTAACTAAACAGCTAGCTAAAGTATCTTTTAGTTGTACCCTACCGTCATATGTGTGATAATTTGTGTCAATTCACTCGACTATCTACAAACTTATAGTGATTATAAAAATTTGCATATGCGATGTTTGCACAGCTGCCAACGTTGTGGTACAAACTTGATTGGAGGAATACTGGTGTTTACTTATATTTACGACGTCTACATACAAATTTTAGTTGATACTTATCTAAGTAGTAATGCAAATAGAATTTGTAACATACGAGTACATAGTATAACATTGAGTTAGTGTCCTCATCAAACTTCATTATCAGAACTATATGTTCGCTATGTATTCTTAGATTTTTAAAACTACGCAACGAATTTTAATGCGGTTTTCACCAATGGATAGAGTGGTTATCGAGAAAGGGTTTTTGTATATAATTTATCAAGCGAGTGAAGCCGCGGGCGTCCGCTAGTTATAATACTAGTGGTCGCCCTATGGTCGAACAGTAGACCTCGCGAATTTATCGGATTTACCCCCCATTCCCCCCTCCCCAATAAAAATAAGTCCACTAAAAATATTGTAAAGGAATACCTGTGCCAAGTTTCGTGGGTATCGGATAACAAAGGGGTACGCTAGCCCTGAAAAATATTAAAACATTATTTGACTATATTTACCCCATTTTCCCCTCAATCCGAAAATCTCTGGACGAAAAAATGTATAAAATCAAGGAACCCTCGAAATGTAGACTGTAGACGCTTCGCTCACTCGGTCAATAAACATCTATTTCATCAACGCAAGTTAACAAGAACTCAGACGCTTCGGTACAAAAGCTGGTAAAATTATTACTTAAATAACGTTATTCTATGGAAAATGCTGAGCAAATTATTTATGCAAAAGGCTGTAACAACCACCGGTGTGGTTACTTTATAAACGAACCGAAAGCGGTAAGGGATTACCTTCGCAATTTGTGGCGAACGGACCAAGTACAATAAAATATGTACGTTTAAAAACCGGCTAGCAGCTTAACTATTGTACTTTAATTTATGTATAACAAAAATCTAAACGGAACGTAAACGTGTGTACTCTTTTCAGGTACCCGTACCTCAAACCCTTAAAAGATCAATTTGATGTATGTCTGTCTGTCTGTCAACGCAGAGATGTATCAAGCTGAAATTCATATCAAGTACTCAAGTCTTCTGTCCCTTGGAGCTTTAAAATAATGAAACTTCTAACACATCCTCTGGCTGCACGTAGACCATGGCTCTATGAGCCAGATCTACGTGTGCGTCTACCGTTCCCACACAGGGGATTCTGAGACAACAAAGCTCTTCTAGTACCTCAGCGAGACGGCTG